>JADLZN010000076.1:0-556606 GCA_018155175.1 Sinocyclocheilus anophthalmus
TCTTAAATCACACATGGCATCTTCTATTATCTTGTTTTTATCTGAGAAGACATTGTAATCTGAAATGGAAAAGTGTAATTTGACTAAATGCTTTGCAGGGACATAAACATGTTGATAAAAACAGCACAAATAATTTCCAAAAAATGTGCTGTGGTTACAGCTGGCCTGATAATTTCTGCTCAGTGCGTGGTGTGGGGGAGCTCAAATTTACTTAAATTGGCATGATTCACCTCCCAATGAGCAGGCAGTGATTCAGCATGCATTAGGCTTTGTAAGGTTCTGCCTTATTTCACAATGATAGGTGGTCTGTTGCACCTCTAAATTAGTGGCCTTATATGAGATTGAATTTAAAGAACCATTATGGCTCAATAGGAATACTGTGTCCATATGGTCTGTGATGAGGTTGTGTGCATCTGATCTCCACAGGCATCCCTGGTGAATTCCGGAATGATTCACAAGGTCTAAGAAGCAGTTCAAATGAAAAGATCCCAGACCTGAGAAACCAAAGGGAACTGGGAATTACCTAGCCACAATGATTTTTGATTGTGTCTGGTCAGCATTTATTCTTGTGTAATAGTGCAATGTAATTTGTTTTTTGTGGACAGAAGTTTAAAGGGGTCATAGGATGCTCTTGCACTTTTACAAGTTGTTTGAACTGAAATGTGTGTTGGCAGTGTGTGTACACAACCACCCTATAATGATAAAAATCCACCCAGTGTTTTTTTAAAAATCTGGTTAAATGTTTTCCCCTTTCTCAAATCGAGCCGATCTCAGATGCCTGTCTGTGTGACGTCACACAGACAGGCCCCTCCCATGATAGTTTGATTGACAGTAGCGTTTCAGCACAGACTGGACTGGAGTCTTACCTTAGACACGCCCTGAGTGAGCTGTCATCAGTCCGCCAGTGTTTCACCGCCGGAGCAGATGTAGACAAGAATGACTCCTAAGCGATTGAGGTCTTCTGTTGTTGTAATGATGAACATAGCAGTCGTCATTTACTCCCGACATCTGAGCCGCTGAACTCGCAGTGGATTACATTTGTTTCTGAAGGGAATGTGCCCCCGATCTACATAAATGTGTCTATGTTCGCGCGAATCATTCATGATCCAGCCTCATCTACAGAAGAAGTGAGTATAATGTTTTGTAATGAATCTTTGCCAATCGCCTTTCCTAATAATGTGCTAATTAGCGAGTTTCACGATGAAAAGTAAACAGTCCCTCAGAGAGCAGCCCGGAAGAGAGGGGCGGGGTCAGCAGAGCTCATTAACATTTAAAGAAAATGCTACAAAAACGGCTTGATCAGAAAAGAGCTGTTTTTGACAGGGTAAAAAAAAAAAAGGTGTTTTTTACACTACCATTGAGAAATTTTAACCAAACTATGCTACAGACTTTTCATTAAGACCCTAAAGAATCATATCAACTTGTGGAAAATGGGCATCCTATGACCCCTTTAAATACTTTGAAATATTCTAATAGAAGCTTATGGCTGAAATATACTACACTAAATAACTTACATTGCTTAACGAAATCTGTACTGAATTTAAAACACTATTGGCATCATACGCTTGCCAACTTTTTAGATGGTTACAGAGGAAAAACGGGAGGTATCATACACTGAACGAATGAGGGTCACACACTATCAAACTTTCAAGTCGTTCTGAAAACAACAAACTCACTATGATTCCCTCATAGCATTACACTTTAGATTATTATATTAAGTTATTTTTATACAAGTAATAGCCTGATGGTCCCAGGAGCTTTTAAGTCAAGGCACAGTGGCTAATCGTGTCTCTCTCTCCATTTAAGGGACTATGAGCAACATTATCGCGATTCTCTGAAATCTCTATTAGTGATTATGGGGGTGTGCAAGCATTTCGGGATTTTTTTCTTTGACGTGTAATCAGCAGAATCAAGGTTGTGGAGGAGAATGTCACTTCCTCTGTCAGCTCTATAAGAAGACTGATCAGTGCTGAAGCTATGAAGACCATCTCAGCAACTGCAGACCTAGGAATCAATACAACCAACATGAGGACTTTAATGCTCTTGGTGCTGACAATTGTAGCGGTCACTGGATTAAGACGACGTAAAGCGAGAGAAAAGCTCCTAGAAGAAATCATGGAGGATGTGGACGTGATGCTAAAACAAAGATCAAAGATGGTAAGAACTGAAATTTTATTTCATCTGAAGAGCCAAACTGTTTTTTTTTTCTTTCTTTAACAAACTTCCTCCTTTCTTACGCAGAAACTCAACCAATTTGTAAAAGACGTATTGCCGTCGGCGGGCTGCTCAGTAAGTTGAATTTTATATCACAGTTTTTGAGAACATACTTGATTTCATTATCATTCATTGCATATGGTTACACAGCAGAAACACCTTTGCCAAGCAGCAATGGTTATGATGAACACAAATCTCAAATTCAGCATGCTACACAGGCGACTGTTTGCCTATGCTAATTATTCAGGGGTAAGTCATCTCACAATATTCATTTGTTGAATTAGATGGTAAACAACGCGATTACTATACTGTGTCTGTATTATTAGAGTATCATTCTGTGTGAAAAGCCAATGCTATATTATCGGCATGATTCTTACACTTTAGAAATTATCAAATGTCATTTCCATTTTTCCACTACTATCAGTTATTTCTACCCCCCTAGTATCAGCAAACTGAAGTGCAAAGCTTGTCTGACTGACTTAACCAAGCTTAACTTAGCTTAACATATCTAACGACTGACTTAACTAAGCTTGACTTAACCAAGCTTAACATAACTAACGACAGACTTAACTAAGCTTGACTTAACCAAGCTTAACAAAACTAACGACAGACTTAACTAAGCTTAACATATCTAACGACTGACTTAACTAAGCTTGACTTAACTAAGTCCAACATAACTAAGCTTGACTTAACCATGCTTAACATAACTAACGACAGAATTAACTAAGCTTAACATATCTAACGACTGACTTAACTAAGCTTGACTTAACTAAGTCCAACATAACTAAGCTTAACATAACTAACGACAGACTTAACTAAGCTTGACTTAACCAAGCTTAACAAAACTAACGACAGACTTAACTAAGCTTAACATATCTAACGACTGACTTAACTAAGCTTGACTTAACTAAGTCCAACTTAACTAAGCTTGACTTAACCATGCTTAACATAACTAACGACAGAATTAACTAAGCTTAACATATCTAACGACTGACTTAACTAAGCTTGACTTAACCAAGCTTAACAAAACTAACGACAGACTTAACTAAGCTTAACTTAACTGACTACTGATTCAATTAAGATTTTCACAGGATTCCGGACTGAACAGTGGCACATGCAGAGGAAATAATACAATATAGTTACTAATAATCAGTTTAAATAACATCTGTTTTACAGTTTCAGAGAATTAGCTATGCCTACGACTTTAGATTTATAGACTGACTTTAGACTCTTTTTTTTTCTCCACAGCACTGCAGCGTTCCAGCTTCAGAGGAACACAAAATGGAAGTTTTTCTGACAAAAATCCAAAAATGCTGCCAAGAACTATACTCTAAACTCAAGCATAAAAGACACGTGAAATGACTCTAGACTTACTTCTTAGGAACACAATACTATATTTTTGTATTATTATTTTGTATTAAATTTAACATTAATATTAAATAATTTTGTATTAAATACATTTAGGTATTTGCTCAAATTTAATATTATTGTATTTATGATAAAAGTATTTAAACTGATTTGGTGTTTGTTGTTTTTGAAATGGACAATTATTATTAATAAAAAACACTACTATTTTTACTTTGTAAAATAATTTAATAATTTAAAGAGGAGTACAGTGGGGGAAAAAAACTGAAAAATGTAAAAAAAATATTACATAAGACTAATGGTTTACTACAGTGCACAATGGAAATACATTACAATAAGAGTAAACTGAGCTAATGGCACCACAGCCAGGGGAACATGGCATGCACATTCTCACTATATATATTTAAAAAAAAAGTAGCACAGCTTGTGTACACTGAGCTAAAGCAATTGCACGCTGCCAACTGTATAAAACATTAAGATTCGATTAGTTTCTCAATAGCATATTCCCTGATGGCAAGCTCATCTCGTGTGTCGGATCAATAACTTGCTCGCCCCAGCCATCAGTGTAAAGCAGAATATACAGTAACAGTGTTTATGTTAAAGGTGAAATGTGCCTTTTGGAGTATCATTAACAGACATTTTACAGCAAACTATCCTCACCTAAACCCAGCTTTGGAGCAGCTCTGGAGTTCCTGCATATTAACACACGTATGTCAAAGTGCCTTAATGTCACAACAATCAGTATTTCCTAAGACATATACTGGACTGGCCTTGAAAATGCACAAAATATGGTGGTCTTCATCAGACGCAAGGCTCACTGCAGCAGGGATTCAATCGCAGCCTCTGGTTTGGAGGAACGTTTCCTAAAAACAATGAGATTGGGGAAAAAAGACATTTAGACAAAAATATATGCACATGACAAAAATGACGTCACTTAGATGATCTAAAGAGGTTTGCATTTACATATTCAATTCATAATTGCTGAAATTGTTCAAAAGTGACAGACATTTATAATGTTACAAAAGATTTCCGTTTAATATATATTTTTTCTTTTAAACTTTCGATTCATAAAAGTGTCCTGAAAAAAAAAATAGTTATATATCCTTGGATTTTTTCACAAAAATATTAAGTGGCACCAAACTATGTTTCAACATGATAATAATAGTAAAATATTTTTTTGAGCAGCAAAATATAAAAGCCTATTGAATTGAGTTTCTGAACGATTCATGTGACACATGAGTATGTGCTAGACATTATATTTATTTAAAAATTTATAATTAGTAATATCTAATAGTTTTTTTTTTGGAGTCAAAGATATGCGCAACACTGTTGGAGGCATAAAGAGAAAGTCTAAAAATTTTTTTTTTTTTAAAGTCACAACATAGATGGCCAAACTGCATATGAAATGCAGGTTGTTTGACAATGAGCACTCTGTTCAACTCCAAAGAGCCAGGCTTTACTTATGATTTACTAATGAAATAATTCAATTAGAGTTATATTATGCTTATAGTGCCCGAATATTCCAGGGAGAGGGTAGAAAATAAATTACCAATTATACCTGGTATAATGAACCTATCTTTCTATATAAGATCATACCCGAGCTTCCTGTAATGCATTCACGTATTAAAACGTAAAGAGGATTCATTTAAGACGGTAACACTGGTAAATAATTTAACGCCACAGTGCAGAGTGAGAATAGTTGTGTGTTACAAGGCCGACTAGTGGCGTGAACCAGAACGTAGTCACAAAATAAAAGTCAAACAGCATCACACCTTCACCTCGACGGACCGAGTTTTAGGTGCCTGTGACTTGTCCACTCTTGATTGTGTCCGAGTGCCTTCTAGTTTCCTTAGAGGACTGTCCATGCTCTCCTGCAGTGTAGGCGCAGAATAAAGAATGGGACGAGGTATCACTTCAACTGCTGGCGAAGCCACGAATTCACAAAACGAGAGGTCAGTGGACAAAGGAGTGAACACATGCACAAACAGGGAGCGCGTGCTACAATTTCCAACGGATGCTTACATCTTTTTTCTTTCTTGTAGCGATTCAACAGGTGTTCTGTTTTCTCATGGTTTGTTGCCGGTTGTAGGCACGACATTTCTAATAAAAAACAGCAAAATACTATCAGACGTGTTATTATCCGATTTCATTGCACCCGCAAACATAGGTGCAGAATGATGGAAATGGTGTGAAGACGCTCAACAAGCTGCCCTTCTCCAGTCCTATTCCAGTGCACATAGTCTCAACCATCTCGCGATACACAGACACAACAAAGAAAAGATGTTATTTGCATGTTGTTTATCAAGTAGCGCAGCTATGAGAAACGCTGAAATACATTAAGCGACGTGCGCTATTGTGAAGGTTCTTTTGAAACTCGTGTTAACTCTGGAGAGTAAATAAGAAAAGGCAGCTCATTATTTCATTGAACGGCATTTGAAATATTCGCTTCTTAAAGGTAAAGTCACTCAAACCACATGATAAAAGTCTTGGTTCCAAACCTGTATGAGTTCTTAGTTATGTCTGGCCGCGAGAGAGAACAAAAAAGAATATATTTTAAACAGCTATTTATAATAATATATTTTAACTTTGGTTAGCACTGATTTCCATGGTGCTGACCAAAAAAACACTTAACATCTTCTATGTTTCACAGAACAAAGTAATACGGGTTTGGAACGGCATCAAGAGTAAATGATGACAGAAGGATCATTTATGGGGTGAACTATCTCTTTAAGACTTTCTGTACAGTTCATTTGCTAGCTCAGTTTTGACATTTTCGCCTTTATTGTGCAAGTGCAGCATTTCACACTTTATATTATCAGCAAAAAATATCTGATTAATCAAATCCTGACAAGGGGGAAAAAGCAAAAAATGATTTGCATGCTTATTTATGCAAGTGCTGCATCCTGAAGCGCTGTGTTGGTGCAGGAGAAACAAGAAACACAATACTTCAGTGATTAAAACAGGGTTTCTGCAGGTTAAACGAAACATGTACTTGAAGCAAAACGACAAAAAATAAGTTAAAATGAATCAAAATGAAGTGAATTCATAAATAAAAACTTCTAAATATCTGCCAACTGGCTCTGAAAAATGTTCATACCCCACTGACTGATGTTTGTTCTTGTTTTAAACATAAACTGAGTTAAAGACTTAACATTTGCAGCTCAAGTAAATGTATCTTGTTTTAAGGATGTTTGTATTAGAAAACAAAAATACAGAGGAAGCCATTAATCTTTGTAACTTCATGAGTTTAAGTCGTTTTGCTATGATTTTGCGACTTTAAACTGGACCATTTTTCCTAAAAAGCCTTAAACTACATTTAGATTAGCTTGACTAAACATTACACAATTCAAGGTAATATGTAAATGTCAGACAAAGACATTTGACATGCACATATGGGAGGGTTTTCCCGTGATCTTGAAAAAGGGTGGTTTAATGAAGCTGAACTAGCAGATCTTTATCAACATGTTTTGATCACTAAGTAATTCCTGTATTTCTGTAGCTATTATTTGATCACTTCACTGTCATTCAAAAACATGCCAACAAGAAAGAATGAGGAGGTTTGTCTAAAGTTTTGGCTGACAGTGCACGTGCATGAGCACAAATACAGACCTGATATTCCTGAGGAATGAAGTTATCAATGATGAGCATCTGTAGCCGCAGCTCTCTGCTCAGCTGCCGGATGTTTTCCAGCAGACCTTCGATCTCTCTGTGATGCTCTTGCTGCAGATCAGCCATCTGAAACAGCAGACATTCTTACCAGAGTACCAATATAAACTAGTATTGTCTTGTAGTGAACAAATTGGCATTCCAAGGACCAGTTTAATGGCAGGGCCCCTCTCTAACTGGGGGGAGATGTGCCACACTGTGATTGGATCTTGGTGGAGGAACATAAACAAATGTTCGGAACCATCAGATAAGATGCCAAGACAACCGCCAGACACCTCGAGCACTCACGATCACCTAAAAGAGGACTTCTCACTGGACTACGGGTTGACCCTCACCATCACACCCAATCCTAAGGTTTAGGAAAAGACTGCCATATAAATTCCTCCAGATCTCTGGATGCAACAGCAGTGGCCGAAACAAAGAAAGGCCCCAAGATCCAACTCCGTTTATTTGTTTCTACAATTTATTTGGTATCTTCCTTCATATTTAGTGCATATTCATTTATTGGTATCATCAATAGTTGTTGTATTTACTCTTGCATATCTATTGTAGGGCTGGGTAAAAAATATAGATATCACGATATTAATCAATTCTCATTTTTACAAAACGATATCGATTCCCAAGAATCGATTAGTCTAGCCTGTTTTCAGTTAATGGACGGAACATTGAATCCAATAAATAGCAATAAGCATTGTGCATTGGTACTTGAAACAAAGTCTCAGATTTCAATTTATGTTCATTGTTTTGAAGTATTCAAACAATAAATGCCATTTTGGCGCTGAAGTGACAGATCACTGTAGTGCCTCAGTTCAACAGACGTGAACTGATCATCTCCTCCACATTAATACCTGTTTCAGCACAAAATAAACATGACTAAATATCTGAAGGTAAGTTAAAAGAAAGAGTACAACTTTACAATCCGTATCCTGTCTCAAGTAATCGCTCAATCAGTGTTTCAGCCACACAAAGACGCCAATATAAAGGCTTGTAAACAATGTCACGTAACGTCACATTTATAGAGTATGATGATGGTGCCGACGCTGATGGCTGCCTCCGTGGCGTGCTCCGCAGTTGTTTTTATGTTTTTGTTAGTTTGTCCTGTCTTTAGTTATATCCCTGCAATCAGTTTCACCAGAGACGAATTGCTGGACATTCGGAAGTACACACCACCCGATATTTCACCGGTTTTCGATTATTCGGATGTTTTGCTGGACATTGTTGTCGGGGGAGCTGTGGCGCTGATTAAGCGCTTCAGGACGCGCAGACGGGGGAAGCGAGCCGGCGCGCTCGTCAAGCTCAGACAGCGCGGATTCAAAACGCCGTTGCCTAGCATCCATCTGGCGAACCTCCGCTCTTTACCCAACAAAACAGACGAACTCCTTCTGCTCTCCCGGACAAATAAGGATTTTTCTAACTCTGCTGCTCTGTGTTTCACGGAAACCTGGCTGAAAGACGCCATTCCGGACAGCGCGTTGAGTCTGCCGGGTTTTCAGCTGTTCAGAGCGGACCGCGACGCAGAATCAACAGGGAAATCACGCGGCGGCGGGACATGCTTTTACATCAATGAGAGGTGGTGTACAGATGTAACTGTGTTAAAGAAGATGTGCTGTTCAGATATAAAAGTGCTCTTCATTAACTGCAAGCCGCTCTATTCGCCGCGGGAGTTCTGCTCGTTCATTCTCGTAAGTGTGTAAATTCCTCCGCAAGCACACGTGAGCACCACTTTACAGAAACTCGCTGATCAGATCAAAGACACAGAGCAACAACACCCAGACTCTATTTTAATAATTCTCGGGGACTTTAATAAAGCCAATCTCTCCCGTGAACTGCCAAAATACAGACAGCACATCACATGTCCCACCAGAGACAGTAATATATTGGATCACTGTTACACTACAATAAAGAATGCATATCACTCTGTCCCACGAGCAGCTTTGGGGCTCTCTGATCACTGTTTAGTTAATCTAATACCGACCTACAGGCAGAAAATGAAATCAGCTAAACATGTATTAAGGACTGTAAAAAGATGGAACAATGAAGCAGAGCAGGATTTACAAGCATGTTTTGACCTCACTGATTGGAGCGTATTTGAAGCTGCTGCCACCAATCTGGAAGAGCTCACAGAGACTGTAACATCTTAAATCAGTTTCTGTGAAGACATGTGCATACCTACCAGGACTCATTTAACCTACAACAATGACAAACCATGGTTCACTGCAAAACTCAGACAGCTCCGTCAGGCCAAAGAAGATGCTTACAGGAAGGGGGATAATGTCTTGTATAAACAGGCTAAATACACACTGGAAAAGGAGATCAGAGTGGCAAAGAGAAACTACTCCAAAAAGCTGAGAAACCAGTTTCTGCCAATGACCCTGCATCAGTGTGGAAAGGACCAAAAGACATCACCAACTACAAGACACCACCCCCAGCACTGAGGCCAATCAACAACAGGCTGAAGACCTGAACGAGTTTTACTGCAGGTTTGAAAAAACACCCCACAACCGCCCTGAACACCTCTCCACACAACCATTCACACCTCCAACAACCCCCCTCTCCCCCACACCTGCAATTCAGATCAGCGAAGAAGAGGTCCGCCAGGTCTTTTTTTTTTTTCCCCCCCGGAAGCAGAAAAGGAAAAAGGCACCAGGCCCAGATTGTGTTACACCAGCCTGTCTGAAATCCCGTGCTGACCAGCTGGCCCCAATCTTCACACAGATCTTCAACAGATAACTGGAGCTGTGCAAAGTCCCTTCATGCTCCAAACGCTCCACCATCATCCCCGTCCAAAAGAAACCCAAAATTACTGGACTTAACGACTACAGACCTGTGGCTCTAACGTCAGTGGTCATGAAGTCTTTTGAAAAACTAGTGCTGGCCCACCTGAAGGACATCACTAGACCCTTGTTGGATCCTCTTCAGTTTGCCTACAGAGCAAAACAGGTCTGTGGGCGATGCTGTCAACATGGGACTGCATTACATCCTACAACACCTCGACAGACCTGGGAATTAAGCAAGGATACTATTTGTGGACTTCAGTTCGGCCTTTAACACTATCATCCCAAACCTCCTCCTCCCCAAACTATCTCAGCTCTCCGTGCCCCCCTCCATCTGTCAGTGGATCAACAGCTTCCTGACAGAAAGACAGCAGCTAGTGAGGCTGGGAAAAAACACATCCAGCACCCGTACGATCAGCACTGGAGTTCCTCAGGGTTGCGTCCTCTCCCCACAGCTCTTCTCCCTCTACACAAATGACTACACATCTAAAGACCCCTCTGTCAAGCTCCTGAAGTTTGGAGACGAAACCCCCCCCCCACACTCATCGGCCTCATTTAGGACGGTGACGAGTCTGCTTACAGTCATGAGGTTAAAGAGCTGGCTGTCTGGTGAAGTCTCAACAACCTGGAGCTCAACACGCCCAAAACTGTGGAGATGACCGTGGACTTCAGGAGGAAACCCCCTGCACTCCCCCACCCACCATCATGGACAGCACTGTGACTGCAGGGAAGTCATTCAGGTTCCTGGGCACCACAAACTCTCAGGACCTGAAGTGGGACACTCAAATAGACTCCATTGCAAAAAAGGCCCACCAGAGGTTGTACTTCCTTCGCCAGCTAAGAAAATTCAACCTGCCACAGGAGCTGCTAAAACAATTCTACTCCGCTATCATTGAATCTGTCCTCTGCACTTCAATAAATGTCTGGTTCAGCTCAGCTACCAAATCTGACCTCAGAAGACTACAGAGGGTAGTCCGGACGGCTGAGCCGATCATTGGTACAATCCTCCCTTCTCTCCAAGAACTGTACTTATCCAGAGTGAGCAAAAGGGCTGGCAGAATCACTCTGGACCCCTCACATCCAGCACACTCCCTCTTTGAACTGTTGCCATCTGGTCGACGCTACAGAGCACTGAGCACCAGAACGACCAGACACAGGAACAGTTTCTTCCCTCAGGCCATCCATCTCATGAGCACTTGACAATAACTGTGGAATACACACTATTTATTCACTCATACACTTTTTTATCTAACACTCATACTCAGCCTATACTTCAAATTTGCACATAATATACAGTACCGGTACATAAAAAAAAAAAAAACACACCTGTCTATTGTAATATACCTGCACACACAATTGACAATTTATATATTTTTATTCCTTATTTAATTGTTCTTTTTTTTTTTTATTATCTGTGTTTTTTTGTTCTGTCACTGTCATTCTGTTACACTGTGGAAGCTTCTGTCACGAAAACAAATTCCTCGTATGTGTAAACATACCTGGCAATAAAGCTCATTCTGATTCTGATTCTGATTCTGATTTACCTCAGAAAAAAACATACTCGGTGATCATAAACTCATTAGTCAGATAGAAAAATAAACTGTAGAAGAGGGACATTTTGCTAAATATATGCACCATATAACATTCAATATAATTTTTTACTGTTCTTTAATGTTTTGTTTGAATAAATCCGTCCAAGTTTTTATGACTGCCACTATTGAAATGTCTATATTTCAAAAAAACTAACTGAAGTAATTGTAACCTAATTATAAAAACTTAAAGTGCAATTTAAGCAGTTGTACAGCACAAATCAGTCAATTTTAACCAATATTATAATGTAGTACCAATTGACTCTTTAAAGCATTGAGAGATTTTTTTGTCCTTGATATACATGATACATGATATATATCCAAAATAATCGATATCGAATCGAATCGCAAGCTTGTGAAACCCAGCCCTAATCTATTGTTAATAAATTTCACTAATCTTATTACAATTGTGTCTTCTTTGTGTTGATGACCCAAGGCTCTAGCTATCTAAACCACAATTTTTTCAGATAAATCAGTTGACCAACTCCCTACAGTTTGTGAATCACAAATTGTTGAACCGCTTGTGGGAAGCACCCCCATATTGCCAAAATAACAGTCCTCGACTGGCGCTCTGAACTGAGCCAGGTGGGAATTGGTAATCTGATATACTCATAACCGCACCTCGAGTGACGTGTGACCCAAAAATCACAACGTCTTTGGTGACGTGAGTCTCACTTACTACGGTCTCGATACCAAAAGCTCAGTAGTCGGTTACCAGTACCAGTTAAACTCAACAGCACTCTGCACTATTTTGGTACAATTGCAAAAACTTTTGTAACCATTTTATTTTAATTGTTTTTTTGTTTTTTCAAAAAATTTGAAAATAAGAATATGCTATTAATATTTCTAAATACATAATACGTTAAAACATTAGTAAGTAGCCTTCAAATATTGTTTAATTATGTAAACATTGCATTTAAAGATAAAATGAAAGTAATGAAACAACAAAGAAACACATGAATGTCATTAATCCAATTAAAAACCAAACTATCAAGTTCATTGCAAATTATGCATATATACAGTATATATATATATACAGTGGGTACGGAAAGTATTCAGACCCCCTTAAATTTTTCACTCATTGTTATATTGCAGCCAATTTGCTAAAATCATTCAAGTTATTTTTTTTCCTCATTAATGTACAGACAGCACCCCATATTGACAGAAAAAACACAGAATTGTTGACATTTTTGCAGATTTATTAAAAAGAAAAACTGAAATATCACATGGTCCTAAGTATTCAGACCCTTTGCTCAGTATTTAGTAGAAGCACCCTTTTGATCTATACAGCCATGAGTCTTTTTGGGAAAGTTGCAACAAGTTTTTCACACCTGGATTGGGGATCCTCTGCCATTCCTCCTTACAGATCCTCTCCAGTTCTGTCAGGTTTGATGTAAACGTTGGTGGACAGCCATTTTTAGGTCTATCCAGAGATGCTCAATTGGGTTTAAGTCAGGGCTCTGGCAGGGCCATTCAAGAACAGTCACAGAGTTGTTGTGAAGCCATCCTTCGTTATTTTAGCTGTGTGCTTAAATAGGGTCATTGTCTTGTTGGAAGGTAAAAATTCGGCCCAGTCTGAGGTCCTGAGCACTCTGGAGAAGGTTTCGTCCAGGATATCCCTGTACTTGCCGCATTCATCTTTCCCTCGAGGTGCAACCAGTCGTCCTGTCCCCTGCAGCTGAAAAACACCCCCACAGCATGATGCTGCCACACCATGCTTCACTGTTGGGACTGTATTGGACAGGTGATAGCAGTGCCTGGTTTTCTCCACACATAACGCTTAGAATTAAGGCCAAAAAGTTCTATCTTGGTCTCACCATCTTGGAGTCCTTCAGGTGAGAATCTTATTTCTCACCATCTTGGAGTCCACCATGCGGGCTTTCATGTGTCTTGCACTGAGGAGAGGCTTCCATCGGGCCACTCTGCCATAAAGCCCCGACTGGTGGAGGGCTGCAGTGATGGTTGACTTTCTACAACTTTCTCCCATATCCCCACTGCATCTCTGGAGCTCAGCCACAGTGATCTTTGGGCTCATCTTTACCTCTTTCACCAAGGCTCTTCTCCCCCGATAGCTCAGTTTGTCCGGATGGCCAGCTCTAGGAAGGGTTTTGGTCGTCCCAAACGTCTTCCATTTAGGATTATGGAGGCCACTGTGCTCTTAGGAACCATAAGTGCAGCAGAATTTTTTTTGTAACCTTGGCCAGAACTGTGCCTTGCCACAATTCTGTCTCTGAGCTCTTTTTTTTCCGGGGGGGGCCAAGTTCCTTTGACCTCATGATTCTCATTTTGCTCTGGCACGTGAGCTGTAAGGTCTTATATAGACAGGTGTGTGGCTTTCCTTATCAAGTACAATCAGGATAATCAAACACAGCTGGACACAAATGAAGGTGTAGAACCATCTCAAGGAGATCGGAAGAAAGGACACACCTGATCGTTAATATATGAGTGTCACTGCAAAGGGTATGAATACTTAGGACCATGTGATATTTCATTTTTGCTTTTTTAATAAATCTGCAAAAATGTCAACAATTTCTGTGTTTTTCTGTCAATATGGGGTAAAAAAAAAAAAAAATTAACTTAAATGATTTCAGAAAATGGCTGCAATATAACAAAGAGAGAAAAAATTAAGGGGGTCTGAATACTTTACGTACCCACTGTATATATATATATATATATATATACACCACATACACACTAGCAGCAGTGGAAAAGCAGTGGAATACATAAACCTGTAAATAACTGTATACCTGTAAATATTCTGTATGTCAGATATTTCATGTCTGCATGATGCTGACTGGCTGCTATTATTTTCTTTGTTTTTATAAATTTATAGTTAATAATAATCTCCTTGTGTTTCACTTTTAGTCATTTTGAATTTTAATTACCTTTAAACGCTAAACTTTTTTTTAGCATTTTTCTTATATTATTTCTGAACATAGGTTTATGTGCCTTCAAATTTCATGCATCTTTTCTGCAAAGATATTTATCAAGTGATTTGTTTAACATTTACACCATGTTGAAAACTTCATGTGTGCTGCAATTTCTTCAACCTAGACGGAATAAAGAAAATGCTACTTGAATCAGTAGCAATTACATTTTTATGTGACTAGTTCAAGGTACTGCAGAAAGGCTGGTATCGTTACGTTTTTAAAATTATACTTGTACTTTTGACAACACAATTGTGAACTGTGCTATTTGAAAGCTACGTGAAATTTACTGCACCTCCGATTTTGCTGCCATCAACATGGTCCACACTTTCTTCAGTTTCTTGGTCTTGCCTTGAGCTTCTTCCTGTAAACTGGTGTATTTCTCCTCGATGTCCAAGCGCTCTTGCTGTTTAGAGACATTTGCAAACATGAATCACTATGTAATGATAAAACCATACAAGAATATCGGTCAAGCATGAATCCGCTCAGCTCTACCTCCTTTTCTTCCAGTTCTCTCCGGAGCTGCTCGGCCCTCTTCCTCCTCTCCTCCAGTTCATTGTTGGATTCTTCCAGAAGCTTCTCCTGCTCCTCGGCTTTAGCCAGTAAATCAACTCCTCCAACAATAACCCTCTTCTCCAGAGTAGACAGCTTCTCGAGTAGTAAGTGATGCTCCTGTCTGAGATGCAGGAAACAACACAAAGCATGCCATTATTATACTCCTACACTTATACTATATTGGCTCTATATATATATAGATAGACAACAGATCTGTTGGACAGATTCAGTGACTTACTGGGCTTTGAGAAGGTCCTTCTCTCTCTTCTCAAGCTCTGCACGCGCTTTGTTCCTCTCTTCCTCCTCCATGTCCAGTTTGGCCTCCAGTGCTTTCCGCTCCTCTTCGATCTTAGCTTGCATCTCCACCATCTTGTCAGGAGACACCTTCTTCCTTCCTTAGCATGACACAGATATAAAAACAGATAAAAGCCTCAGAAGAAACACTTGTGCATTATGCAAGTGCACAGTAGCAGGAGAAATAATCTTGCATCGTTTGCAAGCTAGCACAGTTAGCAAGCGATCTCTTACCCCACTGAAATACATCCCAGTTTCTCCGTAAACTGGTGACTGATACTGCTCACAAGGCACCATAAACATTACATCAAGTATTTCCACATATTCCATATGCAATGCTGGGTGGATTACTAACAAATTGTTGTCTGTTACGGATTAAAATTTACATGATGAAAATTTAAGTTAGTAACAATCTGGATTACACACAATAAGGTAATGTAGTCTGATTACTTTTTGATTACTTCTGACCCAACTCGATCATCACATAGACTTGAATGTGATTACTGCATACCATACTAATGGGAAAAACAAAAGAGGGGAAAAAAATGCATTAAATGGCAGGGGTTCATGAAAAAGCTGTAAGGTATTCATGAAAAGTTAATAATTAATAAAATGTCAAAAGTTTGGGAATCCCTACATTACATGAACAAACATTAATAAGCATGCAAAACATGACATTACATGGGCAAATAAAATTTCCAGGTTTTAAATATTTTTGTCCAGACTTCCAATATTAATAATTAGTAAAGGTCATTGCATATGATGAAGACATATTTCACAGCTATGTGTTGGCAGTGTTTAGTAACTTGCATAATGTTTAGTCTCATTTATATGTGGTAGATTCAATTAGAAAGGAAAATTTGAAAGAAAACAAATGAGAACTGGGGTGAATAAAATAATTAAGAATAATTTACTGCTATTGTGTGAATAATATGCAATTATGTAATCCTTTAAAAAGTAACTGTAATCTGATTATGAGCATTTTAAAACAATCTAATTACAAGTACCTAATTTTTTGTAATCTGATTACATAATCCAGATTACAAGTAATCAGTTACTACCCAGCACTGCATACATTATATTTGTGCAGAGTGTAAAACCGTGGTGAGCTTTGTTGTTGTTGCAACATTTTTCATGTGAGGTGTCCAAAGGTGGATGACAATGTGATTTATTGTGGTCATATTTGGGTGAATTTCACCAATGAAATGCTTGGGTCTTATATCCACCCAAAAAAAAGAAATTATATTGTGCATTAAGGAAATGGAAATTATATTAGTATCACAAACATGTGGCATTCACTGGTGGCTGCAAAAAATGTCAACAGATTTTACTCATCCTCAATGTTACCTAATCATTGAGGCACTAATACAGGGACTCCTAAACATTTTGGCAGCTGCACCCCTTCTACCTAAAATATTTACTTGAAGTTAATATATCAGTCATTTAACAACACATTTGCATGTTCACAATTCACTGATGTAGGTTACTGGTGACATGATGTGCATGTAAACACTTTAGTAAGTGTTTTATCTTGAGATTTGGTTTTATTTTACAATTATTTATACATTTTAATGATTTAATTTATTCTTAGCTTAGCTCACAAACCCTCTGCATTTTCCTCACAAAAATGTAAACATCCTAGTTTAAGAAACCCTATGAAAATACAGGGCTCAGTATTTCTTTCTCACCCAGCTTGACTCATCTGAACAATCTCACCTTCCCCTTGTTTTTCAGAATCTTCAGATTTTAAATTATTTTACATTAAAACCCATTTTAAAATGAAAACAGGTAACTTGGCAGGTGTTATAAAATTTTGATGGTTAGCAAGAAGCTTTAAATGATCTCGAGCAGTTGTGACTGAGGGAGGGGAACAGGAAAATAAGATGCCCAAACTGATCTGTACTTAGCTGGAGATCAACCTAGGACACCTTGAGATCGTCTAGTACTTGTGTAACCTCGTTCCCTGAAGGAGGGAACGGAGACGATACGTCAGTGACTGACGAATTGGGATTTCGCCCGAGAGCCCAATCACCTTAGAGTATTAACTAAACAAACCAATGACAGTTGGCATGCGTGTTTCACCACGCGCACCCCGCCCCGCAGCGCGGGTATAAAAGGAGAGCGCGGGCAAACGCACATCAGCTTTTCGCTTCGGAGCAGAGCGACTACGTGCCACGGCGTACATGGTGGTACAGCAACTGTGGCGGAACGAGGGTTACACACGTAACCTAGACGTTCCCATTCAGTCAGTCACGTTCAACGTTACGTCAGTGACTGACGAATTGGGATCCGTATGGAAAACGCCACTATTGCTGACCCCCTCCAGTGCCCTGCGGAAGCCGGCAAGTCCCCCCACACCAGCTGGGGCGGAAGATAGGACAGCGGCTAGGCAGAGGTGTCCGCCACTGCTGTTCCATACAGTGGTACATTAAATAACACTGGGAAAGCGTACCCAGTTAGGAACGCTACGGAAGTCACATCCTGCGCATAGGAGGTATCATGCGGAATACACATATGGACTGGCCCAGGGCAGTACTACATATGGAAGTCTCTGCGGTAGACTCAACCCGCCTGGGGTGAGATCACTACACAGCAGAGATGGCAGTGAACGACTGCCAGGGAAAGACACGGGCTTACCGTGAGGGGAGCCGTACCGTGGAAGAATACACATGTGGGATCACCCGAAGGGGGAATCACTACACACGGGCACCTAGCCCAGCACAAGTGCTGAGCCTGGCGTCTGGCGCTCCGCCACGCCTGACCGCCGAGGGTGTGGGAGGAACTCCACCAGGGTTCACCATGGGGAACTGAACTGAGGAGCAAAAAGCGCACGTATCCGGTCCGTAGAAGGGAATGGCGCAGCAAGCGTGATCGACACCGAGCAGGTCCGGTGTTACTGCCTACCTGAGGCGAGTACACGAGAGGACACGGGCTCTACACGGAGATTATAGAATCTCGCAAACGTGTTAGGCGTCGCCCAGCCAGCAGCTCTACAGATATCTGCTATCGAGGCGCCCCGCGCCAATGCCCAAGAAGATGCCACTCCTCTCGTAGAGTGAGCTCTCACTCCGAGGGGGCACGGTAAACGTTGGGCCTGGTATGCCAAGACTATATCCTCCACTAACCAGTGGGCAAATCTTTGTTTGGAGACAGCCTTTCCCTACTGCTGACCTCCAAAGCAGACAAAGAACTGGTCTGAGGTCCTAAAGCTTTGTGACCGGTCTACGTAGCACCTTAAGGCTCGAACGGGACAGAGCAGAGCGATGGCTGGGTCTGCCTCCTCCCGGGGCAGCGCTTGCAAGTTCACCACCTGATCCCTGAAAGGCGTGGTGGGAACTTTGGGCACATATCCGGGCCGGGGTCTCAGGACAACGTGAGAGTTACCCGTCCCGAATTCTAGGCACGAATCATCGACCGAGAATGCCTGCAGGTCCCCTACCCTCTTGACCGAGGCCAATGCGGTGAGGAGCGAGTCTTTAATGACAGAAAATTAAGCTCTACTGACTGCAGAGGCTCAAAGTGCTCCCTCTTCAAGGCCGCCAGGACCGAGGGGAAATCCCAAGAGGGTAACAGGTGAGGGCACAGAGGATTCAGCCTCCTTGCCCCTCTGATGATCAGGTCGTGCTTCCCTAGAAACCTACCGTCTACTGCATCGTGATGTGCGGCAACATAAACTTTCAGGGTGGAGGGAGACAGCCTTCGCTCCAACCCATCCTGCAGGAAAGAAAGCACGACTGCGATCGGGCATCTACGGGGGTCTTCCCGGCGGGAAGAGCACCAACCGACGAACAGGTTCCACTTCAGCCTGTAAGCGTGTCTGGTAGACGGGGTTCTAACTGACGTGATGGTGTTTACTACCACTGGAGGTAGCCCACCTAGAACCTCAGCGTCCCGTCCAGGGACCATAAGTGGAGATTACACAAGTCTGGACGGGGTGCCCTCTTGAGAAAAGGAGATTCCTTCCTCAGAGGAATCGCCAAGGAGGGGCTGTCGCGAGGAGCATCAGTTCGGGGAACCAAGTCCGACTGGGCCAATATGGCGCTACCAAGAGGACCTGCTCCTCGTCCTCCATGACCTTGCACAGTGTCTGTGCAAGAAGGCTCACTGGGGGAAACGCATATTTGCGTAGGCCCCGAGGCCAGCTGCACGCCAGTGCGTCCGTGCCGAGGGGTCCCTCAGCCAGGGAGTAAAACAACTGACAATGGGACGTGTCCGGGGAGGCAAACATGTCTACCTGAGCGTCCCCAAAGCGTCTCCAAATCAGCTGGACTGTCTCGGGGTGGCGTCGCCATTCTCCCGGAAGGGCGGGCTGACGTGAGAGCTCGTCAGCTGCACGAATGAGCTCGCCTGGGATGTGAACGGCGGGAAGCGACCTCAGATGCTTCTGACTCAAGAGGAGGAGATGGCGGGCGAGTTGCGACATGCAACGGGAGAGAGAGCGGAGACCGCCTTGGTGGTTGATGTACGCAACGGTCGTAGTGTTGTCCGTACGGACCAGTACGTGCTTGTCGTGTAGCAGTGATTTGAAGCGGCGCAGAGCCAGCCATACTGCTTGCAACTCGAGGCAATTGATATGCCACTGCAATCGGGGCCCCGACCAGAGCCCCGCAGCTGCATTCCCATTGCACATGGCACCCCAGCCCCTGGCAGAGGCATCTGTTGACACAATAACATGCCTGGATACTCGCCCAGGGGATACTCCTGTCCGAAGAAAGGCAAAATCTGTCCACGGGCTGAGGGTCTGACAGCAGAACGGGGTAACAGAAACCCGGTAAGTGCCGTGTCGCCATGCCCATCTCGGGACCCGGTCGTGAAGCCAACACTGAAGTGGTCTCATATGAAGCAACCAGAGCGGCGTGACAGCGGCTGCGGATGCCATATGCCCCAGGAGCCTCTGAAATTGTCTCAGTGGAACCGCCGTCTTGCACTGGAAGGACCCCAGGCAGCTCAGCATCGACTGCGCACGCTCTACTGAGAGACGTGCTGAGAGGTTTTCCGAGTCCAGCTCCATGCTGAGAAAAGATATCCTCTGCACCGGGGAGAGTTTGCTCTTTTCCCAGTTGACCCGAAGCCCCAATCGGCTGAGGTGACTGAGCACCATATCCCTGTGTTCGCACAACTGCGCTCGGGACTGGGCCAATATGAGCCAGTCGTCGAGGTAGTTGAGAACGCGAATGCCCGCTTCCCTCAATGGAACGAGGGCTGCCTCCACGACCTTGGTGAAGACACAAGGCAACAAGGATAGCCCGAAGGGGAGGACCTTGTACCGATACGCTCGCCCTTCAAACGCAAAGCAGAGAAACGGTCTGTGTCGAGGGAGAAGCGAGACATGAAAGTACGCGTCCTTGAGGTCGACCGCTGTGGCGACACCAAGCGCAAGGGGAAGCCTGAAGATGCACTTCTGCGTGAGCATCTTGATTGGGAGCCTGTGAAGGGCCCGGTTCAGTACGCGCAGGTCCAGGATCGGTCGTAACCCACCTCCTTTCTTGGGTACGATGAAGTATGGGCTGTAGAAACCCGACCTCATCTCGGCTGGAGGGACCGGCTGTATCGCGTCCTTCGCTAGCAGGACCGCGATCTCTGCACGCAAGACAGGAGCATCCTTGTCCAGCACAGAGGTGAACCGAATGCCCCTAAACTTGGGAGGATGCCGGGCGAACTGAATCGCGTAGCCGAGTCTGATGGTTCTCATGAGCCAGCGAGACGGCCTGGGGAGCGCTAACCAGGCCCCAAGCGACCGAACTAGCGGGACTAGGGAGTCCACCGACGTACCCGCAGTGGGGCAGCGAAGTGGAACACAGGGACCCAACCCGGGAGGCCGCGCGTCCCAGGGTGGGGTCTGAGTGCGCGGCGCGCCACTTACCTGGCTCCACTGCTGGGCAGGGGGCTCGTGAGGAGGCGTAGCGTCCTTGAACTGAACCCTGCTGCCCATTAGCGAAGGGAGAGGGGGCCGGCCGTGTGGAGACTGGGTCTCGTGCACCGCCATCCTCGCCCTCTTGGGACCCGGAGGCCAAGGAAACTGCTATTTTAATGAAGTTTTGGGTACCACTGACTGAGTAGCCAGTGGCGGAACAAAAACAAAAGGGAACATAAGACTCTCCACCCGGCCCTCCTCCGGGGGAAGGAGGGGTGCGGTCACCATCTCCTGAAGAGCAGGATCCAAGAGCTCAGGGACGCCGCCTGCCCTGGTGCTTCACGGGCTTGACAGGAGCAGAGGCGGGCTGCGCCGGTTTCCTGAGGCCAGCTCCACGCTGCGGCCGTTGAGAAGGCTGCCGTTTAGGCCGCGCCGGAGCGGAGGTGGAGGACGCAGGAGGGCGCCCTCGGCGACGAGAAGACAGAGGGGCTGCAGCCGGCGGTGGAGTGCGGACAGCAGCAGACCGCCGGGGCAGGATGTGTCGAAACGCCTCCGTCTGCTTCTGCGCGGCGGAGAACAGTTGGGCAAAGCCCTCCACCACTTCACCGAATAGGCCGGCCTGGGAGATCGGGGAGTCCAGGAAGCGATGCTTGTCGGCCTCTCTCATATCCGCCAAGGTCAGCTGACGTAACGTAGAACGTGACTGACTGAATGGGAACTGACAATATCCAATGTCAGTGATGAATATATTAAAGGTGCTGTTTTAATTGCTAATGGCTGACAGCTACTAAAAAGTCCAAATTCTAAATATTGGAAAGAGTTATTTCTCCCACCCCTCCTTCTCAGACTCGACACTCACACAGGTTGCCAGATTGAGGACGAGAAACAGGAATGAGAGCAATTGACAATGGAAGACGATGAGCCTTACACTGTAAGTTAATGAGTTGATTTATTGTGTTTTAATGTTCCTCTGGTCACAGAGCTTTTTAGATGGACGCCGAGGCTTTTTAGGTCGGGTTGAATCTGCGATCTCTGACTCAGTTCATTTGCTGGCTTCCATGGCTGCAATACGCTGTGTTTTCCACCAACTGGCAACCCGGGGTGTTGAAATACTATTGGGTAAACTGTCAGTGGGTGGAATCACACAAACCAAAACAAAAACAGACATTCCGACACGGAACGCACATTTCAAAGTAGAATAACTGACTGTAGCATGATTTTCAGATGAAACAAGCATGTGAACTTAGCATGTTTCCTAAATATCTGCAAACATTTTAGTAATTTTATGCTTTAGTACCATCCAAAAAAATACATACAGCACTTTTAAATTTCACACACCTAATTTTAAAACTTAAAGTTTTTGTTCTGTCTAACCATCTCATATGTGAGACAGAAAAACTCTAGTCTATAGTCTGGAGGTGATGTGAGGTTGGGGTGATGAGGAGATTGTAACACCAACCTCTTGTGTCTTAAATATAGAGCAGAGAAGTCACATGGCCAGCACATTGCACAAGAGAGAAAACAGAAGCACATATCATATCATCATCATCTAAATGTCTTTTAACGAAAACGAGGTTTGGGTCTGTGTGAAATAAGACCGCAGACACTGATCATTAGGCTGATGCAGAAAGAAACTGTGAGATGCACCAGAAAGGAAGATGATAAACATGAAGTAATCAGATGCCAGTTTTACTGAAAGAGGTGATGCCTGAACCATTTATAGAGTTCCTGTCGGAAGAAGTGAAGGTGTCCTATATTCAGCTTCTGCTGCGTCACTGAGTCTGCTACCCACTGATTCAAGTTATTACACATCTGTTTTATGCTACTTAAAATAAAGGCTAGACTGCTGAATAATTTAATTTGTGTCGTTTATTAAAAGTTATTAGAAGATGGGTAGATTTTATGATTAGCAGCGGGTGCTGCGTTGGAGCTTGAGCATTCAAGATCAATTCAAGTTTTTTTTTTTATGTAATTTATCTAATATGCATCAGACAGTGTGGGCTGAGACTACTATTCAAAAGTTTGAGGTCCATGTATTTTGTTTTTTAGAATTATTATTTCTGTTCGATCGGACGCTTTCAATTGATTAAAAGTGACAGTAAAGACATTTATTAACATGAAATATAATATAATATATGAATGCTGTTCTTCTGAACCATTTATTTATCAAAGAATCCTGAAAAACAAAATATCAGTTTATACAAAAAAAACAAATTCACAAAATACTGTTTAAAACCATTGATCATAGTAAGAACTTTTCTGAGCAGCCAATCAGATATTAAGAAGGAATTTCTGAAGGTCAGGTGACACTTTTTGACAACCTTGATCACAGGAAATAAATGAATTTAAAAGTCTGTATATGTGACCCTGGAGCACATAACCAGTCATAAGGGTCAATTTTTCGGTCTACATCATCTGAAAGCTGAATAAATCAGCTTTCCATTGATGTATGAATTTGGTAGGATTGGACAATATTTGGCCGAGATACAACTAGCTATTTGAAAATCTGGAATCTGAGTGTGCAAAAATATCTAAATATTGAGAAAATGACCTTTAAAGTTGTCTAAATTAAGTTCTTAGCAATGCATATTACTAATCAAAAATTATGTTTTTATAAATTTACGGTAGAAAATTGTGGAACTTATGAAGCTCAAACTGCTGCCATTAAAGCAAAAGGGGGAAAATCAAATACTCACGACATCCTGAAATTGGCGATAATTTTCCACTTCAGCGTTTTGCTCAAACTGAGGCTGATAATATCATTTTAGCATGACAAAAATTGCATTAACTTGTATTTTCACTAGTGGTCCCAGACTGTTGGACTGTATGTGGGCACAGAGACACACTACAGAGAGTCATTGCCAGGCATTAACTGTTTTGAGTTCATGACGCACAATGAAACTACATGTGTTTGATCTGATGGTCTAGACAAGCAAACCAAAGCCACATTGTTTCTTCCTTCACTAATACTCTGATATCCGGCAATTGAAACCTAGATGACATCAGGGTACCTGCACTTTATAAGTTTTTATAAATAATCCTTAACAAAGTTTAACGTCTTGATGTTTTGCTGTAAAACAGCATTAATGAGCTCAAAGACAAAAACAACAAAATGCTCCTGACTATGAAGACAATCATTTGAAGCAGCTCTTGTGGCTAAAAGCCAAAACCACGGTCTGCATCATCTTTCTAAGAGACCTCTCTGACTAATGTTGCCCAGTCATGAAACGGGAACGATAAGTGGAGATTCATACCTCTTCGTTTCCTGCGTCTCTCGCCTCCATCTTCACCCTCATCCATGTCATCTGATCCACTGCCGTCAGAGCCAGAGATCTCCTCACCTGAGCAGTAAAAAAAATCATAGTACGGGATTGTGTCTCGGTACTAAACATGTATAAATACTCTGCCTCTGTACCTACACTCTAGAGGGCAACCACTGATGCATTTACCCAAAAAAACATTAAGTCATTGGTAACCAAAATAACTTTGTTATCAACAGTCTTCAAAATACCTCTTTTATGTTCCACAAAAGAAAGTCATACAGGTTTGCGTATGATGGCATAATTGTAAGTTGTTCACTCAAATATGAAAATTCTGTCATTAATTACTCCACCCTCATGTCGTTTCAAACCCGTAAGATGACCTTCGTTCAGGGACACAGAACAGCCTACGTTGTTTACATCTTTTTTTTTTTTTTTTGCGCACAAAAAGTATTCTCGTAGCTTCTTAATTACAGTTGAACCCCTGATGTCACAAGGATTATTTTACAGATCTCCTTGTACGTTTCTGGGACTGGGAACATTGCAGTTGCGTTGCTGTCTGGGTCAGAGAGCTCTCAGATTTAATAAAAAATATCTTAATTTGTGTTAAGATGAACGAAGGTCTTACAGGTTTTTTTGGAATGACATGAGGGTGAGTAAATTACAGAAATTTTATTTTGGGGTGAACTAACCCTTTAAAGTTTTTTTGGGTGAACTATTCCTTTTTTCCTTTTTTTTATGAAATAATACTCTAAATAAGAAATTAAAACTGCCAGCAGGAGGCGGTAAATGTCTTTATGTTTTTCATTCGATTCGTTCAAACGGCTGATTAATTTAGGAATTTAGTAAAGGACTCTCTTTATGAATGGGCCTTTGAATCACTGATTCACATGATTCGTTCAAAACGCAGATTCATTCAGAAACTAAACACCACGGTGTTGCTCGGAGACGCACAACAGTTCTGCTGTGGCTTTATAGGTAATATTTTGTTGGCAAAATTGAGCAAAAACAAACAATATTACGTCTAAAATGTAAGTCACATATTAAACTATATGGACAGGAAACGTTGTGTAAAATTACATTTGCACTCACGCTATTCGGACATAAACAGCACTCATGTGATATTGCTCTCGCTGCTCGTGTGATATCACTTATGTTGGGTGTAACGGAATTATAAGTATTTACTGTAATATTACTTTTCCTGAAAAGTAAAGTAAGGGATTACTCTATGTAATGATTATCATTGTTGCTCAGGTCTGCAAATTCATTCGCCATCGTCTATCAGACACATTTCTCCTTACCTGTGTATGTGGTAAGGAACTTTCAGTACTGTAAGGGCCACGGCTAGCGCTAGGTAAGCTGCTAACCTTGTAGTGGCTCAGTCGAACGCGCTATTGTTCACGCTTCGGCAGACCACTAAACCCAGCCCCCCGACCCCCCGATGTCATTGTCCATTGCGATATTATAATGTAGACATCGTCCGATGCCAATTTGGTAGACATCGCCAACTTAATCAAGATATGCCAATTTTCCAAAAATGCTGAGACATATCACAAGTAAAATTTAACCATCATTTTACCAGCCCTAGTATATGTGTTAACTTCGCAAAACCGTAACAAAAACTATAGAACCCCGTGAGCGTTTGAGTCGGATTACTGGACCATAAGAGGGAGATCCCTATGTAGTCAAGGCGGTAGACTCAGGAGTTCAAACCAGAGCAATTGAGTCACATCATGAAGACAACCCTTTAAGGACAAATTGGCAATGAAATCGCCATGGCTATAAAGTTTTAGTTCACTCGCCAGACAGATATATATATCTATATATATATATCTAATGTGTGTGTGTACGCATTTTTGTGACAAATTAGGACATAAATTTGTATAATAACATGGGTATTACATAGGTATTACAACGAGAAGGTGACTTTCCAGGACATTACCCCATGTCCCCACTTTCAAAACGCATATAAATCACACAGAACGGAGTGTATTGAAAATCTGAAATAGCACAAATTCTCCTGTGAGGGGTAGGTTTAGGGGTAGGTTGGTGTAGGCACAATAGAATATATGGTCTGTACAGTATAAAACCATTACGCCTATGGGATGTTCCCCATTTCACAAAACAAACCTGTTGGCTGTGTGTGTGTGTATATATATTATATCTATATATATATATATAAGATATATATATATATAGATATATATATATATTATATAATATATATATATAAATAAATGTTTGTAAATGGCACCGGTTTTTAAATATCTGAAAGTACGATATTTTTTAATATCTTAACATCAGTCAGTCAAGCATCATAATATGATAATCAAAGTATTATTTAATAATAGAAATTTAGTAATTAGAATTAAAACTTTGTAACCATGTATGAATGCAATATTAGTACTTGTAACTGAACATTTAATGGGATGGTGATGGTGCTTGTTTTGTCATTCAGTATTTCTGGGAAAAAAAATTTGGGAAAAAACTAACAAAAATACTGATAAGATAATGATACGAATTCTACTAATAAGAATAATATAAAACGCACCAAGGATTAACAAGCTGCTGGATTTATGAATGTTAATCAGGTTGTGTGCGTTCGTTCAAACTGATTTGCTGAAATCAAATGAGAGACGATAATAAGTGAGCACTAGCCAATGAGATTGCCGTTTGCGCATTAGTTCCGCCTACTACCGGAAAAACCGGCAGTTCTTATAAGCTGAAGAATTACAAAGGAACACTGTTATTTTGACAGGAAAATACAACAAAGTATATCGTTAACATGTAGCGCGTCAATTCTCTCTCTCTCGCTGCGTGTGTGTGAGATAAAGCGACGGCAAGTCGTGCACTTCACACTAGAGTTTACGGTACGTCAAAGACAGGTGCGCTGCGCATCCATTCAGATGAACTGAAAAATAGCACAGATCGCTTGATGGAGAAACACTGAAGCGCTCAGGCAATGTGTTCGGTGAGTGAAAATATATCTGTGCTAAACTTATACTTAGCCTGCAACTCACACACTGGCGAGTAAAATCTGAGAATTTATTAACCATTGGCTAATATTAGACATCATTTAGTCACCCAGAGTGAAGATTTAGTCGCATATGCAAGTGATTTACTCGCAATGTAGAGGGTTGGAAGAGCAACCCTGACAAAGACACGACACAGCTAAAAACTGATGCGGTGTACCTTCTTCCAGTTTTTTCTTGAGCTCTTCAATTTCCTTCTGAAACTGACGCAGCAGTGCATCCTTGGGGTCCTCATTAATCCTGGCCTTATTCTTGATGTTTTTGGCACGGTTGGCATAACGGAGAGTACTGATGGTTTCATCATAGTTGTAATCTGCTGGGCCGATATTTGCACACTTCAAAAATAAGAGAGAGATAAAACAGAATCATACTGTGTGCACTACTTTCACTGAAATCTGACTGATTTCTGCTGAATTTTAATAAAAACAAGTGGAAAAAAATCGTTTTACTAGCAATTTAAATCAACAATTGGGATACTATATAAGCCAAGGCTTGTACGAGTTTACACACTGACTATCGTACCATCATGGTTTTGGAGTTTCCTCCTAGAGAGTCCTGTAAGAGTCGGGTGAGTTTTGAGTTCCTATAGGGCACGTGGGTGCTTTTTCCATCCACGAGTGCAGAGATAACATTTCCCAAGGTGGACAGAGACAGGTTGATTTTTGTAGCCTCTTTAAGACGTTGGCCTGTGGCTCCCGTTTTTCCCTGTCTTTCAGAGCCCTGAGCAACAAAACATCCCCGTCAGTAATGGAAAGAAAACCAAGACGATGTAAAGTGCATCCACATGAAGTGGGCCGCTTACCGCAAGATCCACCAAGTGAAGCTTTCCCATGCGCACATGTTGATTTCCATCTACACCTTTCTCACTGCACTCAATAGTTATGGTGAAGATAGCATGAGAACGAGAGCTGTGCTCGTTCATATTAGTCGCACCCACAGAACCTAGGCAAGGACAAATAAACACAAGCACAAATGCTGGCCATCTTTAGAGCTTCCTCTCTAGAGAGCACCAAACCCACTGCTTAAGTAATATTCTTGCTCTGATCCAACACATTTTCTATATTGATATTAGAATTATTAATTAAAATATTAAATTATAAATAAAGCAGTCATCCATGTCCATGACAAAACAAGATGCATTTTAAAGACTTTACTGCATGCACTAATAGATTTCAATTAATAAAATAATTCAAATAGACTCACGGTTTTTGTGTCCAAGGGTCATAATCCGGTCCATATCGTCAGCATTGTTTACCACGTATCCAGAAAGATCCTTGATGTAAACTCCTACGTCAGGTCTCTCCTTGACCTGTATTTTGAGTTTAGTATTCATCATTTGCAGAAATTCATTAAGTTGCACAACAAAAGGCATTGCCTTATTTCAAATATTCAAGCTCTAGCTAAGTCAGACTTCCTCAATAACAATGAAACTAAAAGTGACCCTGGAGCACAAAAGCACTGTTAAGTCGCTGGGGTATATTTGTAGCAATAGCCAAATAAAATTGTGTGGGTCAAAATGATAGATTTTACTTTTATGCCAAAAATCATTAGGATATTAAGTAAAGATCATGCTCCATGAAGATATTTTGTAAATTTCCTACCGTAAATATATCAAAACTTAATTTTTGATTAGTAATATGCATGCTAAGTACTTAATTTAAACAACTTTAAAGGGCTGGTCTCAATATTTTGATTTTGTGCACCCTCCGATTCCAGATTTTCAAATGTTGCATTTTTTTTTTTTTCCTCTGGCCAATATTGTCCTATCATAACAAACCATATGGAAACCATCAATGGAAAGCTTATTTAAAAAAGTTACCCTTATATGTGTCTTTGTGGTCCAGGGTCACAAATGAGGTCTTAAAAGGTTACACATTCAAAAGATTGAGGTTGGTAAGATTTCTTTTTTTTCTTAAGAAATTAATACTTTTATTCAAGAAGGACAGATTAAACCAATCAGTAGTGACACTACAGTGTCATTTATAATGTTACAAAAGACTTAGGTTTTAAATAAATGCTGTTTTGTTTCTATTAATCAAAGAACCTTGAAAAAAAGTTTCCACAAAAATATTAAACAACAAAACTGGTTTGAACATTGATACTAATAATAAATGTTTCTTGAGCAGCAAATCAGAATATTAGAATGATTTTTGAAGGATCATGTGACACTGAAGACTGGAGTAATGATCACAGAAATAAATTACATTTCAAAACATAAAAATAGACAGAGGTTTTCTTTTTAAATTGGAATAATATTTCACAATATTACTATTTTTATTCAAATAAAAGCAGCCTTGGTAAACATCATCTTTAAAAAAACATTAGAAAAGAAAAACAATCTTACTGACTCCAAACTTTTGAATGGAAGTGTATGTTGTTTTTTAGCTATACAAGTCTGTGTTCATCAAAACAAAAATCTGCACTAAAATCCGAACTAGACTGTACTGAATAAGCTAAATGTTAAAATGTGATAGGTGACATTCCAATTTGTAGCTGAAAGTATTATCAAATGATATCAAGTAAAGAAAAATATTTCATAAAATCCCACAAAGAATTCTTTGAATTATCAAATTCTGTTTGATGTGTTTAAATTCTACAGAAAACGGTGGGTGAATTCTGTGGGTGCAGATACCATGCGGATGCACGCATGCATTAGTCAAACGCTTCATGACCGATACTGGAGTGTCCGCTTAACGACACACCTAATAAGGTCAGTGATGGGGAATATGTTGAAATATGCTGGTTTCTCACCTCCAGCCTCTGCATCTGGTCCTTTCCCAACAGGTCTCTCACCTCCTCGTTGTATATTTCCAAATAAGAAACTCTTACCAGAAACCTGTCAGATAACATATGTTGCCAGAGTTTATCTTAACACTCTGCTCGTCTCTGATAACGTTAAAAAGACGTATAATGAAAAAGCACGACAAATGATATGTATCTTCATGATTAACTATGCATGAGCAAAAAAAGACCTATGAACAGCACAGCACTCAAAAACAATCCCCATTCTCACCTGGTGTCTCCTTCTGCTTTTGCAATATGACCAAATACATGAGCGAATGAATTTGGGATGATTCCTCTGAGTTCAGGCACTGCTCTGACACCCTCCATAGTGAACGTCTTCCCCGTGCCTGTCTGGCCGTACGCAAATATGGTTCCTGAAAAAAATAAAATGGAACGTTAATCTTCAACATTTCAAACTTGCAAAACAAACAAATAGATAAAAGGCGAAAATATATGCAATAAATATTTCTATTGTCTTTGACTTACCATTGTAACCCTCTAATACGGAGTCAATAATCGGTCGAGCGGTTAAATTGTACACATCCAGCTGTTTGCTGTCTGGACTGAACACTGTGTCGAAGGTGAACGTCTTTGGCGGCTCACTGGTCATATCAAGTTTGTTCACAGTAATCGTTCCCCGGATCTCGTCTACAGCGACGGACTGCTTGTGTCCCATCATCTTCTCCTTCTCGTTGAGGGGTCGACATCTCACCACCACCTTCACGTTATCACTCGCCTCCACCTTCTCTGGTTTATCCAGCTTATTACTCTGGACAAATAGAAACCGGTTTAAAAAATGTTAGTGCACAACCATCTGTTTAAAATCTAAACTATGAATTTAAATAAGTTAATGCAGGACCATCTGTTTGTCAGCACAATGGCAGCCGGCCATTAAAAGAGTGAAAATCCATCATGAAAATGCATCATAAAAATACACAATTTTGTAGTGAAAATTGATTTTGTAAAATCTAAAAAAGATTTTTTACACAAATTATAGCTGCTATCAATTGTCCTTAAATATGTTTACAAACACAATGTCATGTAAAGGGCAGAGTTGAGAAGTAACTAGTTACATGTAACTAAATTACGTAATTTAATTACAAAATAAATGTAATTGTAATCAGTTACTGAGAAAAAATGTGTAATTAAATTACAGTTACTTATGAAAATGTTAACTATTACAAAGGAGGTTACATCTAAGTTTTTCACACACGTCCACATACAAATTTAATTTATTTATTTCATAAATTGCATTGACTGCTCTAAAATATGAGACAGCAATGTTTCAGGAGTTTAGGACACAGAATAGGACACATGCTTATTCGATAACTGTTTTATTTCCTATTTGGGTTTATGTATATGCTTTATTTTTAAGATTAACTGTATTTTTTCCCCAAGCCATTGTAGGATGCCAGTGTTTCCTGTCATAACTACGCAAAGATTTGATTTCAAAACAGTATCATAGCAATTAAACTATATATTATGATTTTAAATCTGTATTTAACCTCAGAATGATCTCAAAGTCTGATTTTGTGGTGGCTGAGTTTTAAATGAAACTATTATAATCTTCATTCAAGTGATGAAGGATTTCGAAAGTGAACGCAATAATCAGTGTTGAATACTACTGTAAGGTTAACCCTGCTTGTTTGAAAATGATTAACAGTTGAAATTTAACCAAATGAAATTTAGAAAAGTAATCAAATGTAATTAGTTGCATTACTTTAATAAAGTAATTGAAATAGTTACACTACTTAGGGGAGCGCGGGGCACAAAGTAACACACGTAGTTTAAATATTTCCTCACATGCTAGCATAACCAAATTTACAGCATTTACTAGTTACCATATCAACATTATATAGAGAAAAAAAGTTGCAAAAAGTTTTAAGATATCGCTGAACATTTATTTTACCATAGTAAAATTTTAATTCTGGCTTAAGTAAATTTTTTATATCAGTTTTTATTATTAATTTAAAATGAGACAGATCTGCTATTATTTTAATCTCCAATCTGTTATTTATCAGTTTAAATTATTTTTTAATGCTTCGCTAACTATCAGAAGACAGTAACCAGTTTTAAATTCCAGTTGCGCAGATGGGGTATGTTGTAACACTGCGTTACAATGTGCCCTGCCATGCTATTCTATGACATTAGCGATGTAATTCAGACTATTTACTTTAATACATTTTAATGATAAACGAAGAGAAACAGGTGAATACATACTAACAGTCAATGTTTAATGTTAAGAAATGATTATTTCAAGACATGTAAAGCATTTTTATGTGGGCCGTCCCAAGCATGATTGCAATGTGTTCGTTGTCAAACTCCAAAATCAGATTATTTTTAATTCTTAAAAAACGCCATTATTTTATTTGAAATAAATAATTATTTTATTTTGTTGACAAAATATTTTAGTTTGTCTTGTATATTTTTTTCATGCGATCAGATAACATTTTAAGCTGTCATATGGTCATGTTACAATGTGCCCCTCAGCTGTTACAATGTACCCCACCTATGGGGCATGTTGTCACATTTCACTTCCAATTTTTGAGGGTAAATAAAGAAAAATGTATACACTGTAATTATGAAACAAAGCGACATATTTGTACTAGACATGTGTGAAATTACTGTGGATAAAAAAAAATTATATTCTGAACCCCATGTGGATTTACACAATTTGAGAAAGTCAACAAGTGTTACTTTGTGCACCGACTCCCCTATTACATTTTAGATAGGTTAACTTGTAATCTGTAACCTATTACATTTCCAAAGCAACATTCCCAACACTGGTTAAGAGTTTGCAAAAGAGCAGAATATTTAATGCTGTATGATTATTGCAAATTCCAATTAAGCTTTGTTAAATTATGTGAACAACAAATGTCTAAATATTATTTGAGATATTCCAGAAATGTTTACAATTATTTTTCCAACTAATATTTTGAAGGATGACTTCAAATGTGGCGTAAATAACATTTTTCATGACCGAATAGAAGAACAAAAGACAGATATCTTCTGCTGTGCATGTACGTCCACTGCTGGACATCGTTAACAGACAAATTAAATACACTGGTGAAACTTAAGTGTTTTATAGCGAGTTTATGTTCCAGAAGTCACAGAACACTCACAGATAAACGAACACCAAATTATGGCTTTTTTATGCGTGAACTAAGGTTTTCTTAAAGGGGTCATATGATGCTGCTAAAAAGAACATTATTTTGTGTATTTGGTGTAATGAAATGTGTTTATGCAATTTAAGGTTAAAAAACCACATTATTTTCCACATACTGTACATTATTGTTTCTCATCTATGCCCCGCCTTTCTGAAACGCGACGATTTTTACAAAGCTCATCGGTCTGAAAAACGAGGTGTGCTCTGATTGGCCAGCTATCCAGTGCGTTGTGATTGGCCGAATATCTCAAGCGTGAGACGGAAATGTTACGCCCCTCACCATACTGTGATGCCTTATCCCGGAGCAATGAGACAAAAACATGAAAACTCATTATAAACGAGGCATTTGTTGCATCCAGTGGGGACATAATTACTGATTATAATGATTTATACTGTCTTTTTACGCGTTGTGTTGCATCGTGCCGCGTAAACATAAAACCATTCTGCATTGGTGATCGGAGAAATGACAAACAACAAGAGCTACTCTACACTGCTCAAAACTCACGTTGAAAAAACTTACTTACAGTCTGTGAGTCCGAACAGCTGGCATTGTAGTCTACTCTACCAGGATCAGAAACAGTCCTCCATAAAATGCGCTGCACACATCTAAAATCTTGGGTTGAAGTGTTCTGGAACAGTGTTGTAAATACAACTTAACCACTGATTTCTAGTCGTGTCCTTTTGGAAGACCAAAAAGTAGTTTCGCTTTCACAACAAAAAAACACAGCGCCTTCACGACATGGAGGCAGCAACAATACTACAGCAAGAATAAAAGTTACACCTTCTTTCTTTTTCGTGAACATTTGGGCGGCGTTATGCAAAACTTCACACACAGTGACGTAGATATGTGGGGGTGTGGTAGAACGAGCCGTTTTAGGTAGGTGTGGCTGCCCTGTTGAAAAAAACAGTATATGCTGGTTAGGTATGTTTTGACGGTATGGTATGGGATGCTGGTCCTTTGCTGGTTTAAACTATTCCTTTGCTGGTTTAAGCTGGTCCTTAGCTGGTTTATGCTGGTCATTTGCTGGTTTATGCTGGTCCTTGATGGTCTTGCTGGTTTAGCTGGTACTTTGTGGTTATGCTGGTCGTTTTGAGGGTAGGCTGGGTCCTTGATGGTTTATGATGGTCCTTTGATGGTTTCTGCTGAGACTTTGCTGGTTTATGCTGGTCTTTGGCTGGTTTATGCTGGTCCTTTTGCTAGTTTATGCTGGTCATGTGCTGGTTTAAACTGGCCCTTTGCTGGTTTAAGCTGGTTTATGCTGGTCCTTTGCTGGTCTTTTGGTGGTTTTTGCTGGTCCTTTTGCTGTTTTTTGCTGGTCCTTTTGCTGGTTTAAACTGTTCCTTTGCTGGTTTAAGATGGTCCTTCGCTGGTTTATGCTGGTCCTTTGCTGGGTTAAGCTGGTCCTTTGCTGGTCCTTTTGCTGGTCCTTTGCTGGTTTATGCTGGTACTTTGCTGGTCTTTTGATGGTTTAAGATGGTCATTTGCTGGTTTATGCTGGTCATATGATGGTTTATGCTGGTCATATGATGGTTTATGCTGGTCATATGCTGGTTTATGCTGGTCATTTTGCTGGTTTAGTGGTCTTTTGAAGGTTTATGTGAGTCTTTTGATGGTTTATGTGGTCCTTCTGTTCCTTTGCTGGTTTATGCTGGTTTTTGCTGGTCTTTTGCTGGTTTGTGCTGGTCCTTTGCCGGTTTATGTTGGTTCTTTTGCTTGTTTATGCTGGTCCTTTGCTTGTTTATTCTGGTCCTTTGCTGGTTTAGGCTGGTATTTTGCTGGTTTATGCTGGTCCTTTGCTGGTCTTTTGCTGGTTTAAGCTGGTACTTTGCTGGTTTAAACTGGTCCTTTACTGGTATATGCTGGTCCTTTTGCTGGTTTAAGCGGGTCTTTTGCGGGTTTTTGCTGGTTTATGCTGGTCCTTTGATGGTCCTTTGATGGTTTAAGATGGTCCTTTGATGGTTTAAGCTGGTCCTTTTACTGGTTTAAGCTGGTCCTTTTGCTGGTTTATGCTGGTCTTTGCTGGTCCTTTGCTGGTTTAAGATGGTACTTTGCTGGTTTAAGCTGGTCCTTTGCTGGTTTAAGCTGGTCCTTTGCTGGTTTATGCTGGTCCTTTGCTGGTTTAAGCTGGTCCTTTGCTGGTTTATGCTGGTCCTTTGCTGGTCCTTTGCTGGTTTGAGCTGGTCCTTTGCTGGTTTATGCTGGTCCTTTGCTGGTCTTCTGCTGGTTTATGCTGGTCTTTTGCTGGTCTTTTGCTGGTCTTTTGCTGGTTTATGCTGGTATTTTGCTGGGTTAAGCTGGTCCTTTGCTGATTTATGCTGGTACTTTTGCTGGTTTTCTGTCTTTGCTGGTTTTTTTGCAGGTTTATGCTGGTCCTTTGCCAGCACATGACCAGCATAAACCAGCAAAGGACCAGCTTAAACCAGCATCCCAGCGTCAAAACATACCTAACCTGCATATGCTGTTTTTTTCAACAGGGTGACTCTTAACTTTTATAAAGAATATCTCTTTGGATTTGAGACTTTAGTCTTTGCAACTTTACAGATCTTCTTTATGCACCAAGATCTTGTAACACTCCGAAGAGAAAGGAACAATTGAAACCGCATCACATGACCCCTGTAACGTGTAACCTTTACTGTAAAGGTCACTGGATGTTGAATGTATTTGATAGTAACTCAACGCTGTTGCTAAGCAGCGGATATATGACCGCTCGGCCTGTATCAAGCTAACAGCTAAATTAACAAACAACAACAAAGCAGAACATGGTTATTTATCTGTTGTAGGCGGTTTTAACATCATTTCAATAAATCTGACTCGTTCAGAGATCATAACATCGTTAACCCTCCCTGAGCCTGCTATGAAGCTAATAGGTAGCAGGCAGCTAACGTTAGCTTGATGTGCACAAAACAGCTCTGCTCACAGAAAGGACAAAAACATCGCATAATAATTAAATGCATCATAGGATTGAACAATAAGGGTAAACACTGTCAAATAACAGTCTGTGGATATCTGCAGGAGATTCCGGTTGCAAAGCAAAGGAATGACGGGAAGGTGGGGCATAACAACACACACATTACACTGCGATAGATGAAGATAAGAGATTATAATCTTACCGGCATTTTTAGAATCGGATATATGGCTCTTCATTAAAATCTAAATAAGGGAATGACCATCGATGAGCTCATTCGGGGGATGATGTATTTTTCCAGCTCAAGCGCCCATCCCAAGTTAGCGTTTACTGCGCATGCGCGGTGATGGGCCATATTTATGGATATCAATGTTTAATAGCCAGAATGCTCTGAAAGCATTGCACTTTATGTCATTTTCTTCCTTTTTTTTCTCTGGCAGCTAATAATGTTAATTTGATCATGTGAATATGTAATATCTCATGTTCTTGTGGCACTGAATTAATAAAGCATAAAAAAAAAAAATAATAATAATGTTTAAAAGCCAGACAGTGCTGGGTAGATTACTTACAAATTGTAGTTACTGATTCCAAATGACACCCATTTTTAGGTAGCCTAAAATAATCTGACTACTTTTGACCTAACTCGTTCATCACATTGATTTAAATAGATAATCTTGTACCATATTAAAATAAAAACACAAAGATCATGAAAATATATTCCATTCGTTGAAGCTGCGTCAAGGTTTCGGGGGTTCATGAACGAAATGGAGGGGTTTGTGAGTTGAATTAAGAGCTAAATCATAAAAATGTCAAATTAAAATAATTTTAAAATGACAATCAAAATAAAACGCCTACTAAAAAGTTTTTGGGTTTTTTTTAACCTGCATGTAAATAAGAAATCATTTGCGAATTTGTTCATTTTCTATGTGTTCGAAAGACAAGCCTTCCGAAGACAAAGACTTGTGTGAATAATATGTAATCAATAAAAAAGTAACTGTAGTTTGATTACGAGTATTTTAAAATGTAATTTAATCTAATTAGAAATACTTCATTTTTGGAATCTGATTACATAATCCAGATTACATGTAATCAGTTAATAGCCAATATATTTAGCCTCAAAAATAATTTAATATTCTTATCATCCTTTTCTCAATCTCAAATGTTTATTATTACCAGTGCTAATCCCATTGTTGCTGAATCATTTGTGTTTTTTTTATCCTGCTTCAGTCTGTATTCTCTGATATGACAAACAATTAATGTGAAGTGGCTGCTGTTGTATATTACTCAGTTTATGTGCAAAAGGAGAAAATGTTTTTAATGCAAACAATACCATCAGTCCTAAATCCAATTCAATGCAAAGCACACAAAAAAAGCCCAATCGGTAGAAAATTCTGAACTCTTTATGTTTATTATTATTATTATTAGTTTACCAATTTTCCCCCCAAAAAAGGGACTGAGAACAGGAACGCTGAAGAATTGCATCGTCAGGATATAGACGCTATGACGTTTTATACAACAAAACTAATCCACCATTACTGTATTGAGACGACAGGATTTTGTGCGTGAAACAGACAACCTTGAGCAAGTCATCATTAGGCCTCCCTTTATCCAACAGTCAAAGATACTCATTAGTTTCAATCAACATACAAAAAGGCATGCTTATCTCTTAGAACTGACTAATGATGAAGAAAAACCTAGTTTTTGTGCCAAGTGGGTGTGCATGAAACAAGACGTGATTTATCTAAGTACACAGGATATTGCTTTTCATTTAGGTTTGTGACACAACAGGCTAAAACGGTGTGACTATAAACACAGCGCTGGACGAAGAACGTGTGCAGAAGAAACTGTGGCACTCAAAGCACTTTGTCTAGGATTTCCAGGACGCTGCTGTGGAAAAGGCCCGTTTTTCCACTGATCTCCTGGGTCACGAGAATCCTTCCGTCCGCTCGAGGCCTCTGAACGACGACTAGTTCTCCTTCCGTCAGCGTGAGCTCTGCTTTAGCGTTGTAACCTTTCATTACCCTAAATCTGAAGAATACAACATTAGCCGGTCAGAATGCACCAAACGCAAAATGCCAGGATGTGCTATACAGGATATCTCAATGCTTCTTCTCGTTCTGACAGGAAATGTTTTTCTGTTAAAACAGTCTCGGTGAATTATCTCAATAAATTCAATTTTCCCGATGTTTTGCACACTCATTGCTAGCTCGTTTGCAACACAAGAGCCATTAGATCAGATAACGCAATGACTCCTTCTCAAGACACACTCAAGAAAACCCACCTGTTAGAGCCGGGCTGGTTGTTGATCAGTACTGGCTTCATATTTAGCCAGAGGCAGTCCATAGAAGCAGGGCCTGTGCTCTTTCTGTGTGCGGGTGTTTTTGTGTCTTTAAAAACTAATGTACTTCCATCCCGACCCAAGATGGCTGAAGGGTTCCAGTGGTCTAGAGCCGAAAGACCAGGCTGGGAACTAGAGACTTGTCCTGCAGGTGAGGTGGACGCCGTTTTTGATGTCTGAGGAGCATCGTGAGTCAGGAACCGCACTGACTTTACTGGCTAAAAGAACAAAACAAAGTGCTGATGTAATTCGTTTGAACATTTTAGAGTATTTAAGGATGAAAAATCTCATTAAATCCTAGAACATCACAACTCCTAGTCCTAAATTGTTTGCTGGAGCTGTTTACCTTCTCTGTATTGTGCTTATGAGCGTCTGGTTTGACCAGAATGGACTGAGGCGCTGTGGTGGCCTCTTTCTGGACCGGGTCCCTGCTGACCGTTTGATATCCAGCAGCAGAGGGAGCTGTGGTTTCATATGCCCAATGCTGCGCCTTGATGGGGTTCGAGAACAAACCGTTTCTCTTTTTGGGAAGCACAGGTGAGCGACCGAAAGTATAGATCTGCCCCAGATCCTGAGGTGGAGGCTGAAGGCTTACGATGGAATTTGAATTGTAGTTTCCGTGATGAGGCAAGCCTAAACAAAAGGCAGAGCTGAAATGTATCAGACTGAATAACACACCTGCTGCAGAAGTCAACGAAAAATCTAAAAAATATACGAAGAGAGAAAATTACCATTTATAATTGTTGAATCAAAATTAACGCAAATGTTTATTCTTAATTGCCTTTGATACTGTCTATAAATGGGCCAACCGATCCACTAAGTTTGGAATAAGTTTTTGTTCATGTTTTTAAAAGAAGTACTCACCAAGGCTGCATTTATTTGAAATAATTAAAAACACAGTAGCCTAATATTGAAAAGTCTGTTATTAAACTAACCATTTTCTAAAGTTTAAAATGTAACTGTCTATTCCTGTGATGCAAAGCTGAATTTTCAGCATCATTACTCCAGTCTTCAGTGTCACATGATCCTTCAGGAATCATTATAACATGAATCAGAATATTAGAATGATTTATGAAGGATCATGTGACACTGCAGACTGGAATAATTCAGCTTTGCCACCACAAGAGTAAATTACATTTTAAAATATATAAAATAGAAAACAGTTATTTTAAAATGTAAAAAATTTACAATATTATAGCATTTTTGATGAAGTAAATGCAGCCTTCACTCTTAAAAATAAAGGGTCTAAAAGGGTGTTTTTGCAGTGATGCCAAAAGAATAATTTTTGGTTCCCAAAAAAACCTTTCAGTGAACAGTTCTAAAAACCATTTGAAGAATGTTTTAATATCTAAAAACTTTTTTCGAGCTTAAGAACCTGTCTTGCATTTGAAGGTTCACGGATTTCAGGTACGCACTGAATGCGAATAAAGAACCTTTATTTTTGAAAAGTGTTGGTGAGCAGAATAGATATATTTTTTAAAACATATCAAATTATATTGGCGTAAAATGACAAAATGTATAAATAAAACACAAGTTGGACTAGTTTTTCCAAACAGAACAGTTGCAAGCGCAACAGCTAAAAGTTGATTTATTTTGTCACAGCGTGTCGGGGCTCGTTGGCTCTCACCCCTGTGTGTGGCGTGGAGGGTGCGTCTCACTGTGCTCCATCCCTGTTTTCCACCCAGCTGCGGCGCTCTCCCGGGACTGGCAGATTGCATCAAAGCCATTGTAGTTGAAGGAGTGTCTGCGTTTACTTTGTCTAGGGCCAGGACAACAGCCTGCGGCTTGTGTGGGGTGTGGCGTTTTGTTGATACTGTGCTTGTATTAGGAACGGCAGGTTTGGTTTGTTCAAGAAACCTTGCAGATGTTCTGTGGGAAAGTCAGTATATTACTGTAACCTTGATTAACAAGATACTAAGTTTGTGCTTGTAAAACTAAAACGGTTCTAAAAAGGGTCTATAAAAACGTTGCATTTCTGACATGTACCGAGACTTTAAAGTACCTATGCACCAATAAACTGACCTGAAGAGCCTATATGAATATTTTTAACAGTGTGTTTAAGATATTAAATAATGTAAGGACTTGTAGGGGTGTGCGATATTTATTGTCTGTGATAATATAGTAATTGCTGTTTTAACGATATGTGAGCAGACATAATCGGTAAAAGATAATGCACCACAAAACAAACAAAAACACGTCTTGAGAGTCCAAAAGCATTGACTGTGTGATGAAGCCTATTAGAATGCAGTTAGAATGACCCTAAAATCCAAGTTATGAAACAAAAAATATCCCTGTTTGTGTTTTTGTCTTTATATTTATATCACACAGGTAATATTACACAGACAACAGCTGTTTTCCTAAATATCAGCGCATGAGCAGCACTACATGAATCAGCCGTTTTGAACAAATCGTTTGAATGAATGATTCAATAAATCACTCATTAAGACAGGGACTTGCTGCCACCTACTGGCAGTTTTAGTGTCATATTTATTTATCCGTAACGGGCCTAAACCAGCCAAAGTACCAGCGCAAAAACACACTAAGTAATATATTGTTTAATTATCATTATGGAAAAAAATCCCAATAAATATCAAGATATAATTTTTTTGCCAATATCGCACACCCCTAGTAAGATGACGAAGAGGAGAAGGAAAGTAGTGGTATGTTTGCAGAGTTGTTGTTGTTACTATATGTGACCCTGGGCGAGCGTGGAGAAGCAGTCTTAAGTCGCTATATTTGTAGCAATAGCCAAAAGAACATCGTATGGGTCAAAATTATCAATTTTTCATTTATGCCAAAAATCATTAGGATATTAAGTAAAGATCATGTTCCATGAAGATATTTTGTAAATTTCCTACCGTACATATATCAAAACTTAATTTTTGATTAGTAAAATGCATTGCTAAGAACTTCATTTGGACAACTTTAAAGATGATTTTCTCAATATTTAGATTTTTTTGCACCCTCAGATTCCAGATTTTCAAATAGTTGTATCTCGGCCAAATATTGTCCTATCCTAACAAACCATACATCAATGGAAAGCTGATTTATTCAGCTTTCAGATGATGTATAAACCTCAATTTCAAACAATTTACCCTTATGACTGTTTTTGTGGTCCAGGGTCACATATGTCGCCCAACTGTACTATGAACTGCTCTTCTGCTCACCTTAGCACAGGTGTAACATAGTTGGCTGGCAGGATCCCTACTTTGCCTGTTCTGAGAGACAGTCCACGCAGCCAGCCCTCTTTGAATTTCCCATAAACCCCCACCATTTCACCTTTCCTCAGTTCCAGCTCTTCAGAGTGATGAGGTGTGTAGGAATACAGCGCAGCACACCTGAACATATCATCAAGTTAAAGAAATAGGTCACAAATTAAAATACTCTCACTCATTTAAACCCACACTTTGATGTGTGAGAAAAAAAATCAAAGTTTCTTCAGAAACATATTTACGATACACAAAATGAAACCTTTTTTTTTGCTTTAATGCAAGAAAATCTTTCAGATAATCGTCAAAATACATATGATCTCAGAAACACTTACACACTGATGGAGAGCTGCTGGGTGGCAGACATCTTGCTCTCTGACAGCAGGGGGGACGCCGGAGGGTTAATCAGTGCCATGGGGATGGTCGGAGGACTTTCACCATTCATTGTTCTGTCTCTCTGTAATAGTCAGAAAGTAACTGGTAATTTTCCTATCTTGCGCAGACACTGACAGCAATGTAATCTCTTCAGTACAAGTGTAGCACAACATTTGTTGAACTCCAAGCATTCATGCTTATGTAGCATTCTGAAAATATATAGTTTGCATGTGTTAAATGGTAAGTAGTAAAGTTTTTAATAACTTCACGATAACTAATTAACAAAACAAACAAAACAAATCCTAAATTAAAAAAAAAATAATTATTTGTCTTTATTTATTCCTTCCCTGTCTAGCTTGTACTTATTTGAACAAATGCCTGAAACTTGGTATTCCGAGCACTTCCTGTGTCTGTTTGCCTCTTTAAGATGAATCGCTTGATGTATTCCCCAATTGCAAGTCACTTTGGATAAAAGCGTCTGTAAAATTACTAGTGATGCACCGATACCGATACTGGTCTCCTGTACTCCTACTCGTACTCGTAAACATAGCATGTGATAAACGCCATATTCAGACAAAGAAACACCAACAACAGACAGCAGAAAGGAGTTAAGGATATCTACTACTAAGTATGTGTATGCAATGAATATAACGTTAAACATTCAGTATTAACGCCTGTATAGCTGATGTGCGCGAGCTGATAAACAAAGTGCGCTGAGTGGATTGATGATGTGTGAGCTTATCGAGTGAATTCTTTCTCACAGACATCACTGGAAAGTTGTAGTTCTGTCGGATGTGTCAAAAGCAAGCAAGTAAAAGTGCACAAGTTACTAAAGTTATTTGACGGTAAAGAGAGAGAGAGAGAGAGAGCGCACTTCTGTTGTGTGATCTTTGATGTTCACTCACTTAGCACACGCATCATTTGGATTAAAACTAAATCTTAAAAATATTTTATAGGGGCATTCACTATAAACATTTTTTTTTTTCAACCTTAGGCATACACGACTTTCTGGCGAAATGAATTAGCAGCCGGTTGTGAACATCGCTCGCTGTACTACTGCCTCCTATTCTGCATCAGTACAAATACGTGCACGCGTTGCATGTGTTTTGTTTGCTTGAGTGTTTCTGCATTATTTGAGTGGCTTTGGAATATAAATCGCACCACGTTTCAGATGAAAAAACGCGTCTTCTATTTCTGAAAATATCACAGTTCGGAGATTTATAACAAGTGGTTCCTGCCTTTATACAGTACTGAGCTCTGGCAATGGAGCAGCTCTAATGCTATTAAATTAGAGATGTACTATAGAGCAAACAATGAACAGTGAAAGTAACAAAAACTTACAGTTTGGTCCCAACATTAAATGTGACCCTGGAGCACAAAAGCAGTGTTTAGTCGCTGGGGTATATTTGTAGCAATGCCAACTAATACGTGTGGGGTCAAATTATAGATTTTTCTTTTATGCCAAAATCATTAGGATATTAAGTTAAGATCATGTTCCATGAAGATATTTTTTGTAAATTTCCTACCATAAATATTAAAACGCAATTTTTGATTAGTAATATGCATTGCTAAGAACTTCATTTGGACAACTTTAAACGCGATTTTCTCAGTATTTTGATTTTTAATTTTTTTTTGCACAAAAAATGTAAAGAATATTTATTCAGCTTTCAGATGAAAAATTATGACTTGTTTTGTGGTCCAGGGTCACATATCGCACTGAAATTCTGGTGTAGGATTTACTTTTGAAACTATTTTCACTCAGAAATTGCTAGTAAATTTCATTAATAATTGCAATAAAAATGGCACTTTGAAATAAACATAAAATTTGAGTAGAAAGTTTTTTTGTTTTGTTTTGGTAAAACATGTTTTACAACTTTTTTTACAGTGTAGACTACTACAGCTACTATATACTTGTGTCAAAAAAGTAATTTTTAGGATATTCTTAGGCACAGACATTACCACTGTATCTTCTGTCTCAGTGTACTGCCTTAATGGTTTGATGTTTGAATTAAATCCAATAGTTCGTGCTCAGAAGTTCCGATCTGATTCAAAAGATTTGCAAACCCGCTTCGAATTCCCGATCCACCATATATATATATGTATATATAAGCCACAGATATTGCTCACCCTAGAACCATCCATGGTATGTTGTATTGTAGAACACTTATACGATGACACTTACAAGGTGTATAATATAAAGTGGGTCTTTCAGTTCTAAATATTTTGAAGCCATTCAATTTCTACCTTTTAATTAAACTGTAAATTGTGCCTATTCAAAGTAATCTGGTTCTAAATGAGACGGTTCATTGATTGATTTGACAAGAATATTGCTCTCTTATGACCAACAATGGGAGGCCTAACTTCACAGGTCAGATTTACTTGACCGTTTTACTTGGCTTTTTATTTGCAACTTCAGATTCAAAGTCTGCCCTGCAAAGTGGGACACTGGTCAGCTATTACATGAACGCTAACAACAGACTGCAATCATTCAGTAAAACCTGACACAGCATTTCATTCAGCACGATTAGAGGTCTACAAAGTAAGGGAAGAGTTTTAGCAAATAATAATGACTTTTCAGTTTCAGTCTGCTCCTCACAGCATATTATATTACCTCCGAACATTTGTAATAATCTGCATATACTGTAGGTCACACTTACCGTTGTTTGCCAAATTTTTGTGGGCGAAATTCAGTCCACATTGAAGATTTCCCCACTCAAATTTTGAGTTCAAACTGTTCACATGACTCTGCCACATTGACCAACATAAAGCCACTTTGTTTGAAAAGGGACTGAAAAATAGACAATAGACCTTTTATGCGTGCGACTATTTTTATGGTACAGCTAGGGGTGTGCAGCACCAACCTCTTCAACGTCTCCCCCCCTCCCCCCCCCTGTGATAATATCGTAATTGTGGTTTGAATGATATGCGAGCTGACATTATGGAATATGTCACTCACTTTGCAATAAAACAAACAGAAACCAGTCTTGAGAGTCTAAAAGCATTGGCTGCGTGATGAACACTATTTAGAATGCAGTTAAAATGACCCTGTAATTCAATTTATGAAAGCAAACAATACCCCTCTATGGGTTTTTATTTTTTTATATTTATATAGCTAAGTAACATCACACAAGCAACCGCCGTTTTCCTAAATATTAGCCCCCGAGCATGATCGCAAAATGTGTGTGCTAGTAATTTAATCCAACAGTTCAACAAACAAGAAGTTAATATTGATTGAGTGAGTTATATTTCAGACACAATATTGTCTGTTTTTTTTGGTTTCGCCAAACAATTAGTTTCAATCAAAGCTGGATCATTTGTGCATCTCAGAGCAACACTGCAGTGTTTCCCTCCTAATTAAATCTGTTTTTGAACAAATCATTTGAGTCAATGATCCATATGAAAAATCATTCACTTGCTTAGTTTCTAAATGAAGCACTTTTGAATGAATTGTTTGAATGAATGATTCAACGCATCACTCTTTAGACCTACTGGCGGTGTAGGGCATATTTATTTATCCATGACAGGACTAAACAAGCCAATGTGGTCCCAGTTATTAAAATATAGAAAATATATGATGATTAAGTTATCAAACAAAATCTTGATCAAATAAATATGGATCGGTTTTGTCAATATCCCAGCACACTCGACAGCACACGACTCAATCACTTTAATGCCATGAGCAGCCAAGCAGATTCTGCAATATCTTCTTTGCATGCCAATTATGTTCATGTTGGGTTGAAACGGCGATCGATGAGTAAACATGAGTAATTTTTAGTTTTAGGTGACTATTGCTTGAAAAATTTTCTTTCGATCAGAAAGATGCTGTGAGTCCCAGAAACAGGGGCATGTTCCTGGACTTCAGAGTGTTGACACAATCTGAAAGAAAAAAAACACATAATGCACAAATCCAGTGTATGGACAATGGGCATGTAGTAATACGAGTGATCGTCTTCTGTGATGTGAGTTCTCCTCGCCTTCTTTTAATGGCCCAGCGATGCAGGAGGGAGAGAGGAAGAGTCACCCAGCTTCAAAGATACGAGGAAGAGTGTTATGTATCTATATGAGTATGAGCTTGAATAATCAGCAACAGGAATGGGGCATTTTTAGCTCTAAACAGATGGCTTCCTCTACACAGGAAAACATCTCATCCCGACCAGGAGGGACAGACATACTTGGCACACCGTTTTTTGAGAGGAAAGGTCAGGAAAATGCAAAGAAAGTATCTGCTCGTTTTAGCGTGATTTCAATGCATTTGTTTCTAGTTCGGGAACGAGTAATCGCATTAATCGCATCCAGAATAAAAGTTTGTTTACATAATCTGGGTGTACTGTGTAAATTTGTGATGTACTGTATAGAGTAAAGAAACAACACATCATACAGTCTTAATTGAAACATATTACCATTATAGTTACAATATTTCTATTTTTCTTAAATATACATGCATGTGTGTGTATTTCTCTATACATAATAAACACACACATAGATCGTACACAAAAACAAATCAAATGTGTGACGCAATCTGAGACTGAAGATATTATAAAAATCATTCCTTGTCTACACAAGAAGGACCACAGACAACAAAAACAAACACATCTCTGACTCACCACCTCTCTCCTATATCCCAATAGGATGTTAAACTCATTCTTATCATTTAGTGTAGCATGCACGGCTAACTAATCGCATGTCTGCACAGCAAATAAACAGCCAATCATCATCCCCACACAATCTTACACAGGGGCTGCATGCTCACCTTAGGCAAGCTTCTGCAAGAGCTCCTCAGACGTGGCTTGTTAAATGTGGCAAGTTGAGCGCTGGAGCTGATGTGAGGATAGTTCTGGCTGTTCAGGAGACTGACATTTGGAGGCCAGGCCGACTTGTGAGACGCTCCAGCGATCCGCCTGGGGACCCAAGCATCGGTGTTGACCCTGCCTCCGCTCCGTGGGTGCGACTCCACAGAGTCCCTCCTTTTGCGTTTCTCCAGAAGCTCGTACGCCGCCGGATTTGGCTGCAGCGGGAAACACAAAGCGGTTTAAAAAGAAGCAGAGATGCACAATAAAGGCATGCTTGGTTGCATAAGCCGCTCTACCTGCTGCGTCTGAGTTTGTCAGAAAGAAAAGTGCTGTTAGTCACCCTAAACTTCCTATGTAAGTGGCAGCTGGAGCTGCTGATCTGAGGAGAGTGGCGTTAAGATGGACTGGTGCAGCACATGTGGGCAGGAGGAGTGACGCTCCCCCTCTCTGCTCCCATGATGTGCTGCTCTGCCACCGAAGTAAAAGAAAGCATTACTGTGCCTTCACGCCTGGCTGCTCAGATGCCTGAGTGGCGTTGAGAGAGAGGCTGGCTGTTTAATCTGAATAACCTCAGATATAATCCAGTGCACGGATAATGAAAAGCATTCCTTAATTATCCGATGGCACATGAAGTTCACTGGAGCAGCAGCAGAGGAAAAGCACATATGTCAGTCACAGATAGCATGCTCACTAACTCCGTCATCACACAGTGATAAGTAGCTGCCACCACTGCCAGCGCTGAGAGATGAGGGCCTATTATTCTGAATTTAATCGTGACATTAAACAGAGAAACGATTAGGGGACACTGAAAAGACTGACAAGTAATGACGAAGATTTCAGGTCACACTGTAATTTATGAGTGATTTAAAATTATTGTACAATAATAATTGTTTTAATTATTGTATATTCTATATGGCACAAAGGCTTATAAGTGCAAAATAGTAAAAAAAAAAAAAAAAAAGTATATATCTGGGTTATTTTTTATTCCAAAATCAAAAGAATGATATTTTCCACAAGCCTATTTTTAGGATCATTACATTTTTGCTGTGATATTATAATCATAAGCAAATTATCCTCCATTCTCAGTGGTCTAATACTATTCTCATTACGGCTCTGTAGGGGTCTGCCAATTACCGTTTGATCTGAATTTTTTATTTTCATATAAGAAAATGCGAAAATATGCAATAAGCAAAAATACAATATTAACTTAACTTCAGCCACAGCTCAAGTTATAAAGCAAAAGTTCAGGAGTCCATATGCACATTTGATCAAAGATTATGCTTTTCTGGGATATTTAGAGAACAAATAAATAATTCGCTTTTTGTTTGTTTGTTTGTTTTTTAAATAAGTGTGTAAGTGTGTTTTTTTCTTAATGGCTGTTTAAAATGAAAAATAACATAAAAAATATAAAAAAATTACAAAAAGAAGCTAAAGTTTAGCAACATGCCTCATTATCCCTCCAACATTAAAATATATGCATATCAATAATGATTGTTTTAGAGGTTTTCAATGTAATGTAAGCACCGCAACAAAGTATATAAATTAGGGTTATCATAGTTAACTAATACCATAAAAACATTTTCATTACTTGAAATACAATAAATGTTAAATGAAATAACATTTAACATTTAAAGGTCCTCTGACCGTCAATGGTGTGACTGTGGAGAGGGTGAGCAGCACCAAGTTCCTGGGTGTGCACATCACAGAGGAACCTGGACTGACAACACCGCAGCACTGACCAAGAAAGCACAGCAGCATCTACTTCCTCTGCAAACTGAGAAGAGCCAGAGCCCCGGCCCCCATCATGTGCACCTTCTACAGAGGCACCATCGAGAGCATCCTGACCAGCTGCATCACTGTGTGGTATGGCGCCTGCAACGCGTCCTGCCGCAAGACACTTCTACGCATAGTGAGAGCAGCTGAGAAGATCGTTGGTGCCTCTCTCCCCTCCCTTCAGGACATCTACAACACCCGTCTCACCCGCAAAGCCCTCTGCATTGCAGGTGATCCCACCCACCCAACACAGAGCTTCTTTAGTCTGCTGCCATCAGGTATGAGACTGCGGAGTCTTCAGGCCAGGACCAGTAGACTGAAGGACAGCTTCATTCATCATGCTGTCAGGAAGCTGAACTCCCTCCCTCTCTTGCCCCCCCTCCCCTCTTTTTCCCCATGCACCACTGAACTCTGACCCTGTGATGGACTCTCCCACTCCCCCCCTCTCAAATACACACACACTGTCACTTTAAATCAGTCTGAATAAGCTCTTTTGCACTACAAATCATTTTTTTGCACTACAATCACTATATCTGCACTGTTGTTTACTTTACTGGTTTGCACTCTATCTTCCATATGCCTTGTGCTTTATATATATATTTTTACATTTTACCTTATTTGTATATTTGTGTAGTTGTATTTTGTATTTTGTATTTAATCTGTATCTATGTTATCTGTATGCACCAAGGTTATGAGAGTAACGCAATTTCAATTCTATGTGTGTATGTGCTGTACATGTGGAAGACTTGACAATAAAGCAGACTTGAACTTGAACTTGAACTTGAAATAAAATATAAAACAACTTAATTTATCTCAGCCAGTTTGCAAGGCAACATTGCTCATATTCATTTTCAATTCACTTGATAATAGAAATAAAACTGAAATAAAATTATTAAAAACTGTATAAACATATTTTAAAAATGACAAAAGCTAATAAAAAAAACTAAAAATACAACAAAATTACTAAAAAAATTTAACTAAATTTAAAATGAAAACTGAAAAAATTAACTATTCGTATTAACTAAATAGTATATCAGTGATACTATAATAACAAGATGTAAATACAGTAATATTGTATATTTTGTGCAAGTTACTATAGGCCAGGCTTAAAGTGCTATCAAAGAAATATAACAGAAAAAGATTAAACACTTCTGGTTTAAATTGTTAAACAGGTTTGAATGTACAATTTAAAGTATGCATTATTGTTGTAAAATGGATGCTCATTTTAAAATAGTAACTGGAAAAAAAAAACATTGTCCAGTATTTTTGCATTGCAGTGAAAATGTAACTATTTATGCAAAATATTATTTCTTGTTTAATTATTTTATTATTATTGGGGTTAAATATATTCTGAACATACATGATTTCTTTGGGAGATTCAACATGTTTTGAAATCGAGAATAAAAGCCTGTTGTCTTACCTCTGTGAGCTGCAAAGGAAAAATCCCAACTTTGTCTCCAAGTTTACCTTCAACCCAATTTTCATTCACTTGTTTGATAAGAGTAATGCTGTCTCCCTGCGGGGGGAAAGAGAGATAGGCTTGTGTTAGGCCGCTGTGGGTGCACGACGTCCCTGAAGACGTTTACTTAGCTGGAATCACTGGAAGCTGCAGGCCCATTACACCCTTCACTCGGCTCCAGACCCATCTAGACCATCTGCTCTCAGCAAAAAAACAAAACAATCCGGGAAGAAAATGTCTTCCCTTTAATGGATGCTGTGCCGAGTCAAAATGTGATATATCAAGTCCTGTGGTGTGACTAACAATACTGCTACATTACAGAGCCCAAAGAAGAGAGCTTTATTTGCTTCCCAGGTTCCTCATTATGAATCACACTAATGAGGCAAGCAATACTAAACATGTTTATGTTCAACATACAATAGCCTCAAAAAGTATTTAGACACTTCACTCACACATAAGAATATAAGAATAATACAAGTTTATAGTGTGTGTGTGTGTGTGTATGCATACATATATATATATTATTATAATACAATAATATATATATATATATATTCAATCATAAAAGCAATAAAAAATAGATTGTTTTTGCTTGTAGGGTTATCATTTATGCACTACTTGTTCTACTCAGTCACGAGTCCTTCGACTGAGAAGCAGAATTATCAAATATTATTATATGTAAAATACCTTTTTCAATACTAAATAATTTTAAAAATCCCATTTGTTTCTATTGTCGAGCTCCCAAACAATGTAACGGACCCAGCAAAAATCACACAATTTACTAAACCTTTTTTCTAGGTTCATATATATCCTGTGTTATATAGATATATTACTGTTTATATTATATATATATATCATATATAATATAAGTCTAAATGAAAGCCCATTTCTGTTTTGGAATTTAAAAAAAATAATTAAAAGGTAATTTGAATTATAAGAAACAAAGTCAGAATTGTGAGAAATATAATCAGAATTGTGAGAAGTCGTAATACTTTTTTTCTTTCTTTTTTTTATTCTGTGTGGCAGAAATGGGCTTCGATACCTTCTGGCCGTCAAAGAAGTTGCAAAGGTCATTGCGAAAATAGCTTAGAAGAGCTCAGTCTAGAAACATTTGAGCAGATGCCACTTGCTTTAATGTTTTATTAATGCAATGACATTCACACATTTTTTATGGCTTAAGTGTCCGAATACTTTTTGTGGCCACTGTACCAACCCAACTGAATTGTGGCGGCACATTGATTAAAGAAGAGATCGAATGCAATGGGAAGGTCTATAAAGTACAGAGATGAACCTTGAAGAAGGTTAAGCATTCCTTGCTGTCCCCTGGATCCAGATTGTTAGCACTGAAGTCGTAAAGTGCTCTGCAGAGGGCCAGCGGCTGCGTCTGCTCGCTGATGACCCTCACCACATCCACTGGAACCAGCCCGCTGCTGTCTTTGCCTTCACCGTAACACCAGTTATCATCCACTCTCCAGCGCAGGTAAATGATGTCAGCTGACGTCATCGTGAGCTCGCCAGGTGCGTTACCCTGGAAGTCATATAAAGCTTGAGCTTGCACCTGAAACAAATACAAACGGCATAGCGGAGACTGTCAAGAACATATCTGGATCATAACTCGAATAGAAATAATGAAGCCATTCTAGGACAATTATATTTTTTACATTGCATCATTATTTTCATGACTGTTAAATACGTTCAATTCTACTTACTGGAATGCACAAAGAAGATGATATAGGCCTATCACTTGAAATCTTACAAAAATTAAGCTACTAATATACTGACTTTACTACATGGTAATTGGGTCAAAGATAAAAAGGGGTTTCCACCCAAACATTAGAATGTGCCCATTTCATTAGAATTTTTTCTGAGCCAAAAATAATGACTATCATACAATTTTAACATGATTTACAGCAGAGATCCACAATAATGTCATTCAGTGTAATGATAGTTTAGATACCAAAAAAACCAAAACATCTTGTCAGGCACATTTAGAACAAGAAGCATCAGACGACATTAAAAGACTCAGATCAGCCCCCAATCCTACTAAACCTATCCTTCAAACTATGGTTTTACTCATATGTCTGCAAGAAGTTTTTAATAGTTTAAAATATATTAGAATTTAGTATGATCACTTATTCTTTTATATATTTTAATAAGCACAGGTCAGAATAAGTGTGTTGATTCATTTTTACATCACTGAATGACGATGGAACAATTTTTTCCTGATATAATATGACTATAAAAATAAAAGTAAATTGAATCTGTATAAAACGTATCAGAAAACAATTTTAAATTGTAAAGCAGCTCTGAAGTACGTGGAGAATTGCATTATGGCCTGTACCTGTTTTTATTGTTTTGAATTTATGCTCTGTTAAATCAGCTAAATATATTAGCTAAATATATTTAGACAGATTGTATTTTTTTATGCAAATTTTTTCATTTTGATTTTATGGGGATTAAATATGATCTAGACTTTTTTTAAGAGAGCGATTCAATCTATAATTATCTTATTTATTCTGTTTTTGTTTTTTACTTCTAACATTGTCATTTTGTAAAAATCACCTTCTTAGTCTATAAAAGACTAAAACGATATTAGCAAATGTGAAACATTAATACAAAAATATATTTATTATATAAAATATGTATTAATAAAAAAAATAGAATTAAAAGACAATTGACTTCTGCGAATAACACAACATCTAACAGCGCTCTTACTATCTTGCAGTACTTCAAATGCATGTACACTACATTAGAGGCTTGAAATGAGAAATCGAGTGGGAAAAGTTCCCCAGAGCTCAAAAGCATCCCAAACTTCTAAACAGCATTACTGTGCAAATGCAATGGCTTTTTTCCCAAATGAAACTGAAGTCCACCGACCTACTTAAACCAAACCGGCCCGCAGTGTGTTTCAGTGGACATTGTTAAACACACACAGAGATAATAGGGCTCTTAAGCAGATCGGATTGTCAAACTGACCTACCACAAAAAACAACACAAAAACCATCCTGATATATTCAGATTTCATCATCATTTACGCTACACAGGACAATCGCTCTGTTGAAAAACAAACATCATGCTCTGTTTGATGTGGCACGACAACTAGGTTTGCAAAAAGTTGGAAAATTTCCAGTCAATTTCGGAAACATTCCAGAAATTTTGGGAACTTTTTTTTTAATATTCCAGGGATTCCAGTAAATTTCCAGAAATTTTCCACCCCCTTTGCAACCCTAACGACAACAGACACGGAGTAATATGACACACACTAGAGAAAGTTTTGAAAATATTCATATCCTATATCAGAATAACAATAAATCACATCATAACCCCTAAAAGATAAAAGCTTTTAAAAGCAAACAAGCCTAATCTTGACACACAGGCAAGCCTTAAAACTCACCCACAGCAGCTACAAAAAAAGACAAAGGGTGCTTTTTAAGTCTCAAATCATTACTCGCGCTCTAATGCAACAAAAGCACACATTGTATTCTTACCCCATTTGGGCAGATCTTAAAAGTAACTGCTTAAAAGTTCCTCCTGGACTGCAGAGCTGATATATCTGACGGATCTGTCCCTCGGCGTGCCTAGCGGACCCCGCTCCTGGAGGCTCTCGAGGAGTCTCAGCAGCAGCGGGGTTGGTCGGGAGCTCCTGCACTGATCCTGGAACAGCAGCTCAGCACATCTGATGAGGGTGTGAAGCCTCCTGCTGCTGAAGGCATGCCATGCAGAACGTGTGCTGGCACGGCAAGACCTTGGCAGACTCCTCCAAAGGCTCCATACACAAAGGACACTCCAACAGGTTCAAAACAGCCAGATCCTCCATCATACAGGAACCTGCACACCCGAGAGACACAGTTTTATAAAGTATTCAGAGCTACTTCAGTCAAAGTGCATATATTAGATACCTAATTATAGAATGATTTCTCACTGTAAACCTGTTTGTAATAACTCGAGCCATGTACTTCTTTTGTCAACACTTGTTCATTACGCTATTGTGATATGCAAACAGGTGTGAACGCCAAGCCACATTCGTAAATACAGACACGACACACATTTGTGTTTAGGTTATGGAACTATAATTGAGCTTACATTTCAAAACTGTTTGTGCTCTTATGGTCCAGTGGAGGCCAACAGCAAGTTTTCATTGAAATCAAGATCATCAGGTGAGTCGTGCTTGACGTCACGTCTACCTGGTTACACGAAACGCGCTCGCATTCGGGTTAGATATAAAATTGAACATTGTACTGAAATATAGTAAAACATTCACATACCTTGTGGTCACGTAGGAATGGAAGAAGAGAGAAAATGGCTCTAAACTGGATGTTTGCGGTCAGGTGTCCTCTTACAGCTCAATGTCGCTCTGAAAACACTACGGAAGACTTCTGAAGTCAAAACAATGTTTTCATTGCCGCTGTACACCTGTACAAGTTAAACAATATTAATTAAATGATAATTAATCAGTGAATATGTTTGTCGCCAGCTTGGGACGACAGATATTTAAACAAATGCATTTATTGTTCAGCAGATGGTCAGTGAACGGTGCTTAAACTTTAGAAAATTTTCTAAAAGAAACATTTTCTATAGAATCTGCTTTTTTTTTTATCCTTTTAGTAAAATTTGGCACAGTTTTGAATGCTTTTGAAATAGGCTAGGCTAATAATTTAGGCTCCAGCAAAGATTAAAATAAGCACTGAAATTAAATGGACAACTATTTATGATAATATAACAACAACTGTTTGAGAATGAGGAACAAGGCTGTAGCTAAAAGCCAGTTTGGGGCCAAAATGGTTTGTAGTTACTGATAAACTACAGCCTATTTTTTGTTGAATGGGATGATTTGAATGGAAAATAATTGACAGATTATATACTTGTCTTCCCATCAGGCTGTTGAAAGTGTTTTACTAGTGAATTAATATCAATTAAACAGATACTCAAAACATCAAGATCATGGCATTTAGACAATTATGACATGACTTTATGTTATTTTTTATTTATTTGTATCTATTGTTGGTAGGCCTTTGAGGTGAGACGAGCCCACAATCGACATTTTAGGATGAAGAGGCAGATTTGATGTGTTGCCAGCTAGCTATTTTAATGTTAGTTTAATAGTTTATGAAATGGATTAAACAAAAATTGCACTTGTGCCTGTAATTTGTGCAATACTTGTGGAATGTGCTATAAACAAGACAGAGAACAATTGCTGAATTAGTTATATAGAAAATGCAATGGGTCCAAGTTTATTTTCAAATAGGCTAATACTGGCGTCCTCTAGTGATTAACAAGTGCAATTGAATTCTGTTTATAGCATTGCCTTAAGATTTCATTAGTCATCTAAGTTTTTCATAAAAGCAACCCCATCGGGAACTTCTAGTCTTGTTTATAAGTTCCTGGTCATAAGATTCGTCCTGCATGAATAGGCATATGCTTCAGTCAGACAGATTAATGAGCAGTGGATCTATTGACAGATAAGACAAGACATGATGGGAGATCTGGTGGTGACTGCAGCCTTAGTCAGCGTATAAATCATCTCCTGCTTTATGAAACAATCCAGACATCTGTTTTGAATCTGTGGGATTTCAATTTCACACATCCCTTAAACCCCAAAGTCCCGTTAACATCTCACGGCTAAATTATTCATTAATATTGGCTCTGCGTTCTGCACAAGTTCAGGACATTCACTTACATTTTTTAAGGGTGCATGCATTTTTTATCTGTTTTGTAAGTCTGCAGAATGTTTTTTTTTTTTTGAGATTCTTTAAAAGAATCATTTGATTTCTTTATGTCTGTGATCCCCTGTGGTTTCATGTCAGTGGCTCACTGAAGTATTCCATGCATGCTTTTCTTACTCAGTTTGTTAGGTTAGGTTAACTCTAACGACCTGCAAAACTCAGTATGGCTTTGGCTGCTGTGAGACTGAGTGCTTGTGACGGGCTGGAGAGCAATTGCAAAAGCTTTAATAGGCCCTTGCTGGGTGTTTGTAATTCTTTGGCCTCTTATCTGACAGAAACAGAGAAGATCTGGCCAGCAGAGAGCGCAGTTTGTATGGCAACACAAAACCAGCCTCAAATTTGAAGTGTTTCCTCTTTACACAAAGTTTATCACTGGCTCATGATAACGGCAGTCCATTACTTTTCTCATTTCATTTTTCATTCGACCGGTTTCTTTGTTTGTTTTCAGTCATTCTTTCAGATTTGTGCTTTCTCTGCAGTTTGAGTCATCTGAGTTCTGTGGGAATGAGTCTATGGGTGTTTACAGGCTTCCATTACAGAGCATCAATTATTCATGGGCTGATTATATGGCTATTGTTTCCTGCCATTATTTCTGAGAGTTTACATTGATCAGAATTGCCCACACACGTATAGGCATTCGTTTCTTGCTCAGCTGGATGCAGAATTTACTTTTGTAACAGCCGCTTGTAATGAACCCAATATTAAAATCTTTGCAGCGTTGTCCAGGCCAGAGAGAGAGAGAGAGAGGGCAACAGTAAATGTAAACACTGTTAAGGTAGCTCTGAGTAGTGTCATTTCAGTTTTCATGCTGGGGGATGTCAGTCTGTTGTTTGTATCTTCCTCGTTGCCATTTCTGGGATCCTACAGCACCTTCTGTTTGTCCTGCTTCTGATGTTTTCTTAATTATGGTTATATCCATATGTGCACCATGTGTGCTTATGCAGCTCGCAGAGTGTTTAATGAAGAGCCGGCTGCGCAAGACCAACCTGAACGACAACATTTTTTAAGGTTAAAACTAAGCCACACTTGTATTTGACACAAAAGGTATTAAAACCGTTCCCAGAGATCAAACTGTACAGTGTACTCTCTACAGAGTCAAAAAACAAAAATCTGCCACTTTAGATGATACACAATTAAAAAATATGCAGTACACTGAATTAAAACTGATATTATAGGTATATTACTTAATTTACATGTGCACAGTGTTATTATATACACTGTGCTTGTATTATATTGCTCATATATATAATTTATAGCATTGCAACCGGAGGGGAAAAAATATTTCAGATCTAAATCAACCCTCAATAGATAGATAGATAGATAGATAGAATTATGATGCACACTTATAAACAATATACAGTACACAGCATTAAAATGAATAATTTCATAGATATGACTCAACAATTTACACACGTGTTATAATATACACTGCGCTTGTATTATATTGCACATATATAATTCATTGCAATGCAACCAGAGAAAAAGATTTACAAAAAAAAGAAAGAAATCTGTCACCATCTATAAATATATGGATCAACATTTACACATTGCATTTTCACAAAAAAATCTATTATGCATGTATTATATTGCACATATATATTATTTATTTGTATTCATATTATTGCAACCAGAGGGGGGAAAAAAGATATACAAACAAATCTAAGGATCAAAATATTTGGAACAAATACAAGAGATTTGTCCCAAAGCGGTTAAAAAAAACCATGAATCAAAATACGAAACAAAGTCGAAAATCTGTCACATTGGATCAACTTTATCCTTGTCTGAAGGAAACCAAATGTTAGCTGTTTCAGTAGCAGGTGGTCCCCTGCCAAGTGTCTTTGCCATCCATCTGTAGCGCACCTGTGCTCTCATTCTGCTTCTGCTTCTGCTTCTGCTCTGCTTCGGCAGGTTATTATATGTGCCGCGTGTCATTCTCCATTGAGAAATGCATTGTGCTTCTCAGCTCTGGGTGATGACACCATAACAGAAGACGCCACTGTACATGATTGAACTAATGAGTGAACATGCCACTGGACGCTGATACTCCACCACGATGAGAAGAACATCAAGCCACTTCAGCCCGCTTCAGTTTGGCGGTGACCTGATACGGCTGTGCACGTCCATTAAGAACAGCCTGTCATCAGTGTGGCATCTGTGATGTTGTGACATTCTGCCTGACCTCTAGGCGAGCCGTCTAAGGTCCTGTTTGCCTTCTGGACCTGACGGGCCATCATCAGAAATAAACCTCAAGCGCTCCCATTACAGAGGACATTATGTTCATTTGCAAAGAATTATCTGACTATGTCCTGATCAGATTGGCAACAAAAAAAAAAAAAAGTGACACAAATATATTTTAAATATATGCCAAATATATGTTTGAAAAAGTGAAACTCTTTTTTTATTATAATTGGGTTTTTTTTAAATAGAAAATATATTTAGTTTCAACCCTCACATACTAAATATATTTCAAAATGTATTTCAGGGCCAAAGAAATTAATTTCCAATCTTACAGTAGCCTACATTACATTATATATAATTTGTTGAACATCGTAAAGTATGTTCTTTGCTTAATTTTATGTTCATACGTGTTATACAGTTTTTCTTCAAATGTGACGTGAATGTATTTTCTTGAATTGAAATATATGGAGGGCAAAATATATTTTTAAATGCTTTTTTTTTTAATATATAATTTATATATTAATATATTTTTTTCCAATTGCCAAAAATATATTGGTAGAATATATTTACATAAATATATTTTGAAACATTTTAGCAAATATATTTTTGGCAATTTTTTGTATATTTTTGAAGTATATTTAAAATATATTATACACTCACACACACACACACAATTTCTTTTTTTTCTTCTTCTTCTTTTTGCTGTCTGGAGTGGATGTGTTTGGTGGTGGCTATATTTTTAAAAATATAATTAGATTAATATGATTATTTATATTATATTTAAATTATATCTTATAAATATAATTTATATATTATAATTTTTTATATATAATATTTTGAAAGCATATTTTACCAAATATAGATAATATAGATAGATAGTAGATAGATAGATATATAGATAATAGATAGATATTGACCATTTTTGGAATATTTTGAAATATATTTGAAATTTATATTTCTTTTTTCTTTTTTTTTTGCTGTAAGGAGTGAATGTGTTTGGTGGTGGTGTGAGTGCATGGAACATCCATGGAGCTTTACATCTGGCAGTGAATATTAAAAATGTGACATCCGTGGCACATGCATAACCCTCAGTCTATACTGAAGCCAGCTTTTAATTGAAGAACACATAAACAGCTGTCAGAACAAGCAAAGGGCCTATATATAGGACGCACACACACAAACATGCATGCAAGCCAGCTGCCTCCCTGTTTGTCCTCACTGAGAACACTCTATTTCCACTGACACTGAAAAAACCAGCGGGAGAGAGGGGGATAACTACAACATAAAGCCAGACTCTCCTTCTCTGTGCCCTGGGTTAAGGCTGATTAACTATCAAAATTAGAAAACCAACCACAATGGCCTCACGCCAAACACATTTTTGAAATAATTGATCTCCGCAATTCCCTCTTGCATTATTCTCATTGATTTCCAATGAGTGCTATTGGCCCCCAAGGAAAATACCATCACTGGTGAATAAGAATGCAGGAAGGGAATTGAGGCCACATTTAACATCAGTGCACACAAAAAAAGGGTCTGTCTGAATGCTTACTGAACTGATAAGACCTTTATTTATTATAGCATGGCTACTCATAAACAAAGAGAGCGAGGCACGGCTCACCGATGAAAAATAGAGAGCGGTCACTGTGATTTCGATTTTCAAAAAGGAACGAAAACTTCGAGTCGTGTTTATGCAACTCGTGTGAAACAAACAGTCTCCTTTTATAATTTCCCCAGATACCGTGCAATAGGCTGTTCGGTTTCAAAGTGAAACTAGTAACATGATTACATAGCTTCCCACATGTTTGTAAATGATGAAACTAACTCACATCTGAAATGATACTGGCTTCCGTTCCCACACTTATCTGCTGGGAAACAAACCAGCTCAATGATCGGGGCTTTGATGTGTTTGTCTGTATCTAATTCCAATTCCATACAAAGATTTCATTTGTGAACTCGGCCGAGGATTCAGACACAGTTCTTTTGCTTGAAATTTTATGCCGCAAGTCCCCAGAGTTTTTGTCCTTTTATTAAATGCTTGCAAGCAAAACCTTCTTATACCGCTGCTGTATGTGATCTGTCGCTGCTTGCACAGAAAATGCATTATTATAACAAATCTGTCATGTGCTGATCTGTTTACTTCATACATGAATATGAAGATGCATTACAGATGCAATATATATTGCAGTATGGGTATTTAAATTGTAAAGTACACACACACACATATTATATATATCGATATATATATATATATAGTGTGTGTGTGTGTGTGTGTTTTTTGTGTGTGTGTGTTTTTGTGTGTGTTGTGTGTGTGTGTGTGTGTGTGTGTGAACATGCATCTGTAATGCATCTTCATATTCATGTATGAGGTAAACAGATCAGCACATGACATATTTGTTATAATAATGCATTTTCTGTGCAAGCACCGACAGATCACATACAGCAGCTCATTAGTGGGCTACTAAGAAGGGATGAAGAATAGAGATGGGTGCAGATTTATCATGAAAATGTAAAAATGCTAAATTTCTCAGTGTGAAAATGGTTAATAGTACATATATGACCCAGACATAGCTGAAAATCTCCATGTATTTTATGCATTATATTGTACATAAATAACACAGAGGCTTGATTTTTTGAACTCATTCTTACAAATTACCACCCTGACTCTCACATGATTGTGATGCTACCTAATGCTGACAGAGTGATGACACCTCTTCATTGAGAGCGGCTGAAGAAGCCAGGCCTGATATGCAAAGCACATGAGGTGAAGTGACAGAGAAATAGAACCAAGCCCATGCAGGCCATGGCTGCAAATGAACCACATATTCACAATGTGGCGAAATAGCATGAATAAAATGTCGCCTGCACCCCAAGGCATTCCCGAGTATCTCTCATGGGTCACAAACCACCCCATCATCACGACAAACACACGGAGCCAGGCTATTCTGTGTTCATTTTTCAATAGTGACAGCTTACCCTCTCCTGGAACATGTTAGACAAATACTCCAGTCTGGTGCCATTTAGAACCTGATTTCGTTTTGAGGTCACATATATTTCTTTCCTCTTAAATGCTTCTTTGAAGTAATCAGTTTTCTTCTTGTTTACCCTTGGCGCCCTGTGGCTCGCGTCTCTGTTCACCTGTACAGCATGCAGGAGCTATTGAGAAATATCTGCATCTGCGAAACAGCCTAAATCAAAACAAGTCAGCTAGGCCGGGGGTCGGACTATAGATCTAACTTGAGTTCATTAAGAATCTCTCAAGGCTTACCTTGCAACATAATGACTGTGGTGCCTTGATTTGATGAGTCAGTGATTCTTTGTACAGATGAAGCAGTATTAATGTTCTCCATAGCAATAAATTAAAAGAGTAAGCAATAAGCAAAGCAAGCTGTTTCCAATGTACTGACATGACAAAAATCTTCATTTAGAACTAGATTTTTATATTTTCTTAAAAGGGTCATATGATGCTGCTAAAAAGAACATTATTTTGTGTATTTGGTGTAATGAAATGGGTTTATGTGGTTTAAGGTGAAAAAAAAAACATTATTTTCCACATACTGTACATTATTGTTTCTCCTCTATGCCCCGCCTTTCTGAAACGCATCGATTTTTACAAAGCTCATCGGTCTGAAAAGCGATGTGTGCTCTGATTGGCCAGCTATCCAGTGCGTTGTGATTGGCCGAATACCTCAAGCGTGAGACGGAAATGTTACGCCCCTCACCATATTGTGATGCCGTGTCCCGGCCGGAGCGACGAGACAAAAACATTAAAACCCATTATAAACGAGGCATTTGTTGCATCCAGTGGGGACATAATTACTGATTATAATGACTTATACTGTCTTTTTATGCAACGCGTTGCATCGCACCGCGTAAACAAAACCATGTCTGCATTTATGATCTGAGAAATGACAAACAACAAGAGCTACACTACACTGCTCAAAACTCACGTTTGAAAAATGTACTTACAGTCTGTGAGTCCAGGAACAGCCGGCATTGTAGTCTACTTTACCAGGATCAGGAAACAGTCCTCCGCAAAATGTGCTGCACGTATCTGAATATTTGGGTTGAACTGTTCAGTGTTGTAAATACAACTTAACCACTGATTTCTAGTCGTGTCCTCTTTTGGAAGACCAAACAAAGTAGTTTCGCTTTCGCAACGAAACACAGCGCCTTCACAACATGGCGGCGGCAGCAATAAAGCTACGCCTTCTTTCTTTACTGAACGTTTGGGCGGCGTTATGCAAATCTTACCACACAGTGACGTAGATATGTGGGGGCGTGTTTAAACGAGGCGTTTTAGGAGGGCGTGGACCAGTCTTAACTTTTATAAAGAATATCTCTTTGGTTTTGAGACTTTAGTCTTCGCAACTTTATGGATCTTATCTATTCACGAACACCTTGCAACACTCCAAAGAGAAAGGAAAACTTGAAATCGCATCATATGACCGCTTTAAGTTCAGCGATCGCAGAATCGCAAAATCCTGGAGGGACTAAATAGTATAGTATGTACTGTATATACAAAATAATGCTCTTGAAAATAGCATTATATGACCCCTTTTATGGTCGTGAAACAAGTTTTGAACCAAATGTATACCTACAAGGCAGTATGTGATTTCGGATGCAGCTCTAGTCTATGGGATTGTTGCACCGATTTTGTGATCTGTTAGGCTGAAAATAATAGACCAGACCTCTAAGAACCAACCCTTAACCCTAAGTATGAGCAGTAATAAATGTGCTGCTTAGCAGAGCGAACACAGCTAATAAATAGAAGTGCTCTCAGTGAGACTCGGAGCTGCTGTGTGTGGCTCCTCTTTTAAAGAGTGGGCCAAGCAGATCACTTAAAGGAGGAAGAGTGCAAGCTTTTATGACAAATGATCTCTCTCTGCCCCCCACCACACCATCAAGGAGGTAAACATCATCTGTTCTGGCCCTGTTTTCTGATGGGTAGATAATAACTCACATCAGGAGGCTAAATGAAACTCACCGGGAAAAAGGAGGAGCAAATTACTCTGCCTCTCCAGCCCTTGACACTCGTAGCAATAGAGATAAATGTGAGGGTGTTTATGAAGCAACTCGACACAAATATTTTCACCTGATTATGTGCCACAGCGTATTCCTCTTCTTGATAACATATCAAGTTAGCATCATTAAATATGTTGTTTAAATGCCATGCTCGTACGGTTTCTATGTTTTCAAATGCATTTGACATAAATTACTGTAAAACGTGATATTGTAAATTTTGTGTGAGCATGTACAGATTTTTTCATCCTAAATAATTATGCTGTCTACATGTCTCCTTATATAAGAGCTACAATTGTGAAACAAAAGTCACAACTGACTTTTTTTTAATGGATTAACTTAAACGGATGAATTGTTCACCACAAGACTAGTAATTTTGCATTAAAAAGAAGGCTTTCATGTGGCTATTGTACAGTGTGTAAGTTTTTTAAATGTGAAATATCAGTTTCAAAATAATTCTGATGGCACACTGACTTCAAATAAGGAGACTGACTTCTGCTTCTTTCACAAAACATCTTTTGCAGGAGTATGTAAGTTTGATGACCAGATACAAAATTCTGTGAAAAGGGTGGCTTGCTTTACAGCAGCAACAAACGCATGTGTACAGCTATCCACTGTAATTGCAATAGTGATATTTACCACGGTGAATTCATCTCACTTCTGAGAAAATACTCAATTCTGAGTTTACATTTCGCATTTGCTTTTGTTCCCACCATGAAATAAAAAAATATCATTTTATATCACAATTCCTATTCTGACTTTTCAAATGTCTAACTCCAGTTTGTTGATAAAAATGTATTAGATAAAAAGTCACAGTAGTTGACATCTCACAGTTCTGAATTCTTTCTCAGAATTCTGAGTTGTTTTTTGTTCCCACCATGAAATAAAACATTTAAAAAGATAATTGTGACTTTACTTCCCACAATTTTTTTTTTTTTACTTTTTGCTGACTCTAGTGCAAAAAAAACACAGAAAAAAAAAAAAATTTTTTTGTTGCAAAATTCTGACTAGTTTTCTTGCAATTCTGAGTTTACATCTTTCAAATCTGTTTTTTTTGTCTTGTTTCCACCATGAAAAGTCAGAATTGCAAGATATGAACTCTGACTTCTTTCTCAGAAATCTGAGTTTCCTCCTCAACAGATTTGTTTTTTTGTTCCTGCCACAAAATAAAATAGCAAAAAAACGGTATTGTGACTTTTTTTGTCTCACAATTCTGACTTTTTCAGAATTTCAGAAGCAGTTTGTGAGGAAAACGTGAGATAAAAAGCACCATTACACTCTTTTTTAATTTTTTGACAGGAAATCTCATAAGACAGTAATCTGTTTTTGTTTCCACCACAAAGTCAGAATTGTGAGATTTTAAATCTCGATCGCACGAAAAATTCAGAATTGTGAGATGAGTCACAATTTTTTATTTTGTGGCGGGGAAAAAATTGACAATTTTTTCTTGCAATTCTGTGTTTACATCTCACAAATGTTTGCTTTTCAACCACAAAATCAAATTGTGTGACATAAATTCAGAACTGTGTGAAAAAAGTCTGAATTGTGAAACTTTTTTTATCCCATGGTGGAAACAAGCTTCCATACAAATTACACAAAGCTACATACAGTTGCTTTAACATGAATCCAATTTCTTTCCCACCCTCAAAGTACTACCAGCCATCTCTTTCTGGCAGTGTAATGCACGGCTCAATTGATGTGCACATGCACAGAAGTTAATGAATCCATATGTTGCAGTGGATGACTGTGACAGCTTGTGCATTTTCTCAAAACATTGAGCAAAGACTCCAGACATCAGCTGTCTCATTGTTTCCTGCACTGACATATGAATAATCCAAAATACAAATACAGTACATCATAAATGCCACACTGGAACAAAAATAAATTAACAACCTAATTATCTTATGTTTTTCTAGATTACTAAAGTGCTTGTAACAAATGATGAGCTTTTCCACAGTAAACAACTAACCGCAAATACAACATGTTCTACAAAAGAGGGATTTATTCAATTAAAACAGAGTCACTCAATGCTTCCAAATGAAGTGGTCAATATACTCTATAGACACAGAGTTTTTACATTTCCTTTCTGATTTAGGAGTGGTTCAGCAGTATTGGCAACAGACTGTTTCTCTCAAGGCAATGTTTAACAAGTGCAGAATTTACCTCCAAACCCAACGTTTATCTGCACACATACTGAAATGGGGGAAATACTCCGAACTAATTAGTGGTGCTTAAAAATACATTTTCACCTTTAGCTATAATTCTAGCATGCATCTTTAATCACAGCAGGGGAATTGTTCGTATAGTAAAAGATCTGCTCTCCTCATCTAAAGAAGTGTTAGCCAAATAAATACATGGGCCCATTTGAACATGTTTAGCAGACACGTATGATATTGTGATAAATTAGTTCATTTAATAGCGCACTGCAAGAAGAAATGTTTTCAAGTAGTAATTATGAACACAGTTTTGGAGAGTGAAACCCATAACATAGTGATGGAAGACTGAACAGATAAGCCTGAGGTGAAAATATTTAAGTTAATTATTAGATGTTAAACTCTGCAACATGCTGTCAATTACCCAGATAATCATTTTGAAAAAAAAACAAGAGTTTTTACAGTACAATGGGGAAAGACATTGCACTGAAATAAATGTTACAAAACACATTATTTGGTCAAGATTTACATGCTGTTAGCAAGAGACTGAAGTACACTGAAAAAGAAGTACACTTTAGCATAACTTGAAGCATAAAAAGTGTACTTTTAAAAGTGCTGTCAGACGATTAATCGTGATTAATCGCATCCAAAATAAGTTTTTGTTTACATAATATATGAGTGTGTGCTGTGTATATTTATTATGTATATATAAATACAAACAATTGCATGTATATATTTAAGAAAAATATGTTGTTTATATATTAAACATATTTATATATAATATAAAAGATAATAATATAAATATATAAATGTATATCCATGTAAATATTTTCAAAATATATACATGAATGTGTTTGTATTTATATATACATAATAAATAACACAGTACACACGCATAATTATGTAAACAAAACTTTTATTTTGGATGCAATTATCGCGATTAATCGTTTGACAGCACACTTTGTTTAAATAATTATTCCTGTTGTTTAAAGTGTAATGCTGAATGTACATTTATTTATGGTAAATAAAATATATTTAATGTAATTTATGTAAGCTGGTATATATTTGTATTTACACATTTGTAATAATGAAGGTGCAAATAAGTAGATTTAAAATAATAACTTTAAATATGATAAATAAAATTACTAGGCCTATATTTTATCAAATAAATCAAAAATTATTAAAAATTCCATGTGCTTTAGTATGTTAGTCAACACTTCAAAATAGGTGTACTTCATATGTAAAGTACACTACAAGTACTCATTTTTACAAGTACACACTTCTTTGGTAACACATTATTTTAAGGTGTTACACGTTACATATACTTACTATTATAATATCAATAAATTATGCATAATTACATGCAAGTAACCTTAAACCAAATCCTAAGCCAACCCTATAGTAAGTACATGTAGTTAATTAATATTACTTAGTACTTAAATGTATAATTACACTGTAACAGGGACACCTTAAAATAAAGTGTAACCCACTTCTTTTTCACAAGGGCTGTTACATAAAGCTTTTGCACATGAAGGGACTGTTTTATACAAGGTATCACAATGTGACAGGTTAGCATTGTCCAATTAGCCAGATAGCATGGTCCCCTGCTGGTAGATGTCATAACTACAGCATTATGCCGGCAAAGCCTGTTTCTCCCTTGATGGCCATTCAAAAGCATCCATGTATTCTAATGGAATGCATTTTATTTTCAAGCAAATAGAGATCATAAATATTTCACTATATGTTATAGTTGATGGTTTGCTAGTGCCAGTGTTTGCAGGGCTTTGCATTCTGTGTGCTCATTATTTTTCTGTGACTACACACTAATTTATCACATGACGAATATTTCTAGAGCGGATGCGAGTCAAAAAGGCAACATGCAGGTCACATATTTATGTGGTCACACGTGCCAGTCAAGACAGCCATGGAGAAAAAAAGAAATGCTATAGAACTCTTAAGGTAGTGCATACACTCTAAAAAATGCTAGGTTGTTTCAACCCAACTTTGGGTCAAATATTGACTAACCCAACTTTTGGGTTAAAAAACTAATTTAAAAATGTAACAAATTTAACCCAACAGTTGGGTTAGTACATATTTGACCCAAAGTTGGGTTGAAACACCCCAGCATTTTTTAGAGTGTAACCAAAACTAAACTAACTAAGGACCATTTAGATTACTTTTAGATTTACTTTACCTTTCAAAAAGCTGTCTTGTACTGTAGACTTCAGTGCAGAACTGTGGGATGAGTAGGAAATACTGTCTAGGTAAATGACAGCATATCCACACAGCTTAACTTTTGGATGCAAAACATCCTTTAAAACTGAGAAGAATGTCGAGTGACTGATATAATTGGCCCATAAAATATTAAAGGGGTGGTTGATTGCGATTTCACTTTTTTAACGTTAGTTATTGTGTAATGTTGCTGTTTGAGCATACACAATATCTGTGAAGTTACGAAGATGAAATTTCAATGCAAACGGAGATATCGTCTTTTTAAAATTCTGGCTGTTTAAAGCCTACAAAAACGGCATGTAGGGACTACAAGAGTTTTACTTCCCGGGTTTGTGACATCACACACCCAGATAAACCCCGCCCTCGGGAAAAGGCAGCAAAGGGGGCGAGGCCATGCTGCGCTGCTTTAGAAAAGAGGAAGAGAAAACTAGAGGTGCACGTAAAAATGTATTCATATATGAATCGTGATTCATATATTATATATTAATATATATTCATATATTGCGATTCAGTTGCCGTACTGTAGTAAAGCTTTAATCAGGATAAAACCGTATATTAAAAGCAGTATAAGCAGTAGCATTTACAAATAACATTGTATCTAAAAGTGTGAGACAACAACAAACAGAAAACATAGGCCTACCATTTAAAAGCCGTGCTTGCACAGGTTCTGTACGATACTTTTCAATAATATCCTCTGCTTCTCAATTGGGTTCAAACTGATAAGTGATGTTAACGACGCCGTTGTTTACAATACAACCGGAGCACATGCCGCTGAGGTGAGGGGCGGGCCAGTTAGACATGCACTAGCGGTGGTTTAGCCAATCACAACACACTGGGCTAGCTAACCCATCAGAGCCGCATCGCCTATTTTCTGATGCTGGCTTCTAAAGCAGGTAAAATGATCCGCGTTTCTCATAGAAGGGACAGAGCGGTGTGGAACAAAGGTAAATTATGTGAAAAATAATGCGTTTTTTTTTAAACGAAGCATTTACACATGTTAGACTGCACCCCATAAACACAATCAAGCCTAGAAAAAAAACAGTGAACCACCCCTTTAATACTATGACACATCAATCACAGACTCTTCAATGTTCAATGTGCCTTGTCGTGATGCAGCCACAGTTTATGAGTCACTGTGGCTGTTTCTTCATATGATGCACATGTTCATAGTGCAAAATGACAAGGTGATGACACTATGTCTAGTTAAGCAAATGAGAAGCAATGATGCATGAATAGATTATGTTAATTGAGAGTGAAAACCATATGCTACACATGCCCATATACCGATCATCAACCAATGGATTAAGGAGATCAAAACATTTCTAAAACTCAATTCTGATACGGCACTGATACGGGCAAAGATGACTGTGCCGATAACCCACACCTCTGTCCATGAAATCATTTCAGCTGCAAACTGATGAATGTGTCACACATGGGCTGGTCCTGATGAGAACTTCTCTGCGACTGTGCCGCTTCAGGAATACATATTAACCCTCAGTCAGGCTTTAAATGAAAAAATATTGTGAGATACAGCTATAAAACTATATAACTTAGTTTTAGTTATCAGAGCTCCGTGTCTCCAAGATATATGCAGCTTTAGTCTAAATTGGTGAGGTTTGCTATAGGGCTTTGAACAAAGTATTAAAGCAATAGTTCATCCAAAAATTTAAATTCAGAACACATTTAGATTGAAATGTCAGATTTGGAGTGTTGTGATGTTTTTATCAGCTGTTTGGACTCTCATTCTGATGGCACCCATTCACTGCAGATGATCCATTGCTGAGCAAGTGATGCAATGCTACATTTCTCCAAATCTGATGAAGAAACAAACTCACCTACATCTTGGATGGCCTGAAAAAAAATCTAAAAAATTCCAGCAAATTTTTATTTTTAGGTGAACTATTGCTTTAAGAAGTTTGCACTAAAGACATGAAGGATACTTCAAATGGTGTGGCTTGTTGAGGAGAGGTTTGCTATTACTTTTCAAGGTGACCAAACTTGTGACTTTATGCCTGGCGGATCATAAAACAAATGAACAGTCACATGTATTGACAGATGAATGAGTCATGTCTAGTGATGAACTTAAATTGCAATGCAGAGAAATAAACCCAGTGAATTCATTCTGTGAAATTAAGTGTTCATCCACCATAATATACAAAAGTGAATTATTAAATATTATGAAAATAGGTGGTTTTTAAAGTTTTTTTCCAAGACTTTTAAACAAGGTTTTGTGAAGCCATACTCTCAGAATAAAAGATACAAAAGCTGGTACTGGGGCAGAATGTATACCTTTGTACCCTATTTACCCCTAAACGGTGAATTTTGCTCTCTAAAATAGACATATTAGTACATATTAGGTAACCGCCCCAGTGACAGCTTTTGTACCTTTTTTTTGAGAGTGCAAGACTGAATGTTTGATTTGCTTTACAGCTAAAAACAGTCAAATGAATTACTCTGAATTTTAATATTCAAATTCAATTTCTATCCTGTTTGCTACCTCCATGCAATTCAAATTATGTTTTGAAATGTGCACAACCCTGGCAAGCAACTACCCAGAACATCCCAGCAACTAGAAACCACTTTGAACACTTTAGCAACCACAGGACAATGGTTAGCAACCCAGAACACTCTTGCATTATGGCGAGTTTGCATGAGCAAGCAGCACTCACATTATATCATGAAATGTAAAAATCTAATTTAGAAAACCTCTGAACTGAAATTTTTAACTCTGCTGTTCTGACTGTGCTGTGTGCCGTGGTTTGATTTGATTTGACCAGAACAGCAATTTTTGACATTTTACAAAAGTATATTCCCAGCTAACAGGGAATGTTCTCAGAACTTTGGTTAACATTCTGAGCGGTGTTTCCCAAGAGCATTGTAAGTCTAAGTAGATTGTAGAACTATTGCCACCAATGATCTCTACGATCAACTTGACTCATAATGATTTTGAGAAAAGCAGCCCTGGTTAGGTTCTCTCAAAGTTATAAACAAAAGACCTTAGTCAGGTTAGATGCCATATTGAATTTAGCACAGATAAAAACAAGGCTTTGAGGGATAAACTTACAATCTTCACAATGGCATGCACTTTATAATGGTCCTAGATCACACTTTTTATAACTTGACTTTATCATTTAATTAGTTTTTTCAGAAAGACATTTCTTCAGCTAAGCAATCCATTAAATGCACTGCACTTCAATCCCTCACAGCCTCATTTTCATAGCTTTCAAAAGCTAAATACGATGCTACCCTGATTATAATGTCTATTTTATTAATGTTCTTCCAGTAATGTTAATAGAATGTTCATCAAAGTTATCTGGTCTTTAATAATGTTCTCAAACTGTTATCCACAAAAATTGATTCATACTTCATTCATTCCCTTGTACATTTGTCCTTGAAACATTTTAGTCTAACTTTTATCTGAAGTTTTTTTAAATGTTGCTACTTGTTTTAGAATGTTCAGAGAACATTCAAATGTAACGTTCCATTAATGTTTGCAAAATGATAAAATGGAATGTTCTGTTAATGTTTACATAACCAAGAAAAAATGTTTTTAATGCATAAAAAAAAAACTGCATTTTCTAAATGTTTAAAGAACATTCAAGCAACGTTAGCAAAATGGTCTTAGAATATATTTTTGTTAACTGGGTTATATTCCAACATGTAATAACTTGGTATTTTGGTAATGAAGCATTCCTTAAATGTGCTAATGTGTTCGTTTGTAAATTGTGAGTGTTTGTATTACAAGGCCAGAGGGAGTCCAGGTTATATCCAAACATATGGTGTCTTGTTTCAGCGCATCAACATGTTTCATTTGTCTTTTCTCTTTACTGCCCGGCCGCAAAAGTCTGCTATGGGTCGCGTAGCTATGAAAAAAAAGCGGGATGAAAGCAGGCACAACCATAGTACTCCAGCGTGGGAGTGCCGGGGGGGACGCAAGCGGGGCTACACCGCAACCTGAATTTCAGCGTAAACCCTAATGGGTATCAGGTACCACGTGGTCGTCATGGCTCTCGATGCTTAATTGACTTTCTCGTGTAAATCGAGGCGGGTTCGGTTGAGAGTGAAGTCGAATCTGGTATGAGGGGAAATGACCCGCCGCAGTAAACAGTAGAGTCTGCGGGGTACCCCGTCCCTACCAAGCTGTATGAGGCGAACAGTGACGCTAGAAGTCGTCACACAGCTCGAGCTGAGACCAGAGGGGCGTCTCTCCTGATGGCGGTTCGTTGATATCGTGTATCGCGTACACTATGGACATCTAACTCTCGTCGCAGCTTTAATTCGATATTTATGCACATATGAGAGTGCAAGAGGGGGCTGTCAAACCACAGAGGATGGTAAGCCTGTCATCGAATTTGATGAGACAAAGGGCTTGCGGTGCGCCTAAAACTGCAGCGACCGCCGAAACTGGGAAGAATATGCCACTTTGTGCATGGAACCAAAGCACCTCGCTTTAAGGTTCTCCCTGCCGCGCTGGCCCTGGCTCTGCTGAGGGCGACGGTCTCTCTGGGGAGACCACTGGCCGAGTCGCGGATAATAGTCAAGGGGCTGCGACCTGCTGAGTCACAGATTCATAAAGATAAATAGAAACCACAGACGGAAGATTGGGAAGCTGCTCCCCAGAATGAGTAATGGCCTGCTTTTTGACACATAACTCACCACCTCGCTGTATTATGGCTGACTAAGGACGTCTTTGTTTTTGTCTGAATAGGCCGGTCCGACAGTCTCTCGCAGTCGTGTGGCTGAAGTGGCTCAGTAGACGTATCAAGACTAAGTGAGAACCTTGGGAGGAACCAAGAATGTACATCCCACCTGGACATCTACGGTCAAATTGCGCTAATTGCCAAAAGTTCTTTGTTTCCCTGCATTGCTTTCATATTTTTCTAAAATAGATGACAATAACGTCTTATACAGGGCGGTCGTTGTCTTGCTGGCTGTAATCAACCATTATGGCGTATAAAATGTGGAAGTACGAGAAGCCGTTCGTCGCAAGCAAAATGCAATGATATCAACACTGATCTTTGATATATGTTTCTCATAATGTTGAAGTAAACGTCTGAGATCAACCTTCTCTCAAATCCTATGATGTTTTTGTACTTCATGAACAATGATTCCACTAAACCTTTTTTGGTAACCTTAACCATTAACATTCTTATCATCACAACAGAAGAAACATATTTAACCGTTCATGTAGCACACATATTAAAAATAAATGCTCAAGAAATGCTATATTTTCCGTGAAAATACAGTTGGCAGAATGTTGTAAGAAATGTTTCTGTAACCTTTAACATTCTAATCACAACAAGCGACCTGGGCTGTGTTTCCCAAAAGCATCGTAAACTTAAAGGGATAGTTCACCCAAAAAAAAAATTCTGTCATTAATTACTCACCCCTCATGTCGTTCCAAACCCGTAAGACCTTCGTTCATTTTTGGAACACAAATTAAGATATTTTTATGGAATCTGAGAGCTCTCTGACCCTCCATAAACAGCAATGCAACTGACATGTTCAAGACCCAGAAACGTAGTAAGGACATCGTTAATAGTCCAAGTGACAAGAAGCTACAAGAATACTTTTTGTGCAAAAAGAAAACTAAAATAACATAATTTAACAATTCTTCTCCCCCGAGTTACCGTCTTCCACCATTTTGGAAAGTACCAGGACACATATTCGCGCTTTCCCCAGAACCTACTCAGCGTTTGTTTACGTTCAGGATAAAACGCGTGCATGCTGAACTGTTGTCCTTGCTATGTTTCTGGGACTGGAACATGAAGTTGCATTGCTGTCTATGGGAGGGTCAGGGAGCTCTCGGATTTCATCAAAAATATTTAAATACTTAATTTGTGTTCCGAAGATGAACGAAGGTCTTATGGGTTTGGAACGACTTGAGGGTGAGTAAATTATGACAGATTTTTCATTTTGGGTGAACTATACCTTTAAGTACACTGTAGATCTATTGAAACCAATGGAGCTACAATCGACTTAGGCTTAGATGCTTTTGGGAAACGCAGCCCTGATCATTTCAAATCTCTTAGAATATTAAGATTAACCCAGTAACTTTGTTTTGGGTAGCCTTTTTCTGCAAGCGTTTGAAAAAACGAGAGCGTCTGATTTCACTCCCTTGGTGACGTGGCAAAGAGATCTCATTATAATATTACCGCCCACTTAATCTGTAAGCTTCCACTCAAGGCGCCGTCATTTTGATTTCGCAAGCAACAAATGTGTACCAGCTCTAATGCCATGGCGAAAGTTTGAGCAAAACATGCTAACTGTTCTGTCTTTGTCTGCACAGACGAGCACAGAACACTGTTTAGAGGCCCAGCCTCAGAGGAGACAACAGAGCAATGGATTTATTGATTTATTTAATGTATATATATCTGCTGCCACACAGATCTAAAATAAACATGCAATTTATTTCCCAGCTGTTTACCTTCACAGACATAACCGACTGTTTTTGTAACTCGTGTGTTTTTAACATAAACTTGTGTGTGAATGAGAACTTAGTTTAGTACTCGCATGCTGTGACAGCCGCTTTCTGTACGTGTGCTTCGGATGTGTGCGCTCAGAAAACTGTATATCAGAAGTTTAAACTCATATGGTTTAAAACGCATGATTTCAGCACAATAAACATGATAATCAGAACCAAAACAGATGTTTTTTTAGCAGATACCAGCTGTAATGGCGCAGCTCTATTCTGGAAAAGGGGGCGGGGAGCAGAAGTTCTTTTGCATTTAAAGAGACATGCACGAAAACGTTGTGTTTCTGCTTCCACTCAAAATAAGCATTTTCAAAATGATATAATAAATGATCTGTGGGGTATTTTGAGCTGAAACTTCACATACACATTCTTGGGACACCAGAGACTTATATTACATATTGTAAAAAGGGGCATACTATGTCTCCTTTAAATAGCATTCTAATCATGACAAGAAAACTGTACATTTTAACATTTCGAAACAACGTTCCCACAGTGTTTTTATAATCTCAATTTGTTATCTGGGACCCTATACTGGAGGTTTTTACAGAGGGTTTAGCCTGATTTATATAACATTTCATCTTTATTTTTTTCTTTGTATGAAGGTACATCTAGTTTCAGAACAATGTTGCGCATAATGCAATTTAAATTATTTATTTATGTTTTCAGTTAACATGCTAACTGATTAGCCTACTAAGCTAACATATCCAGCACAAAACTAAAAGATGGTTATACATCATATTTAATGTAACATTCACACTTATAAAAATATATTGAAATATATTATCTTATAGTTATTCATAATACAGAATCATTGGAAAAACTTTAGGATGTTTAGGAAACTTTTATAGTATGAATGTACTTGACTTTGAAAGTAATGATAAAATGGCCATTCTAATGAAATATACTTCTTTTAACCACTCTGTCAGAACCCTTTTTCCCGTCTTTAACCCAACCAGTCAACCACACAGCCAGGATTTTGGGATATCAAAGACCTATATAAGCTTCAAAAATCTTTCAGATGAAGACATCGCTTACAATTGTTACATAAATACTGGACTCGGAGGAGCCTTGATGCTTTCCTACCTTTGTATGCATGCTTGAAAAAGCAGCAAGATTATACAGACTCCATGAATTGGTGTTTGACGATCCAAGTGCCTTTGGGCTGAGTTCCATGTTAAGAGAACTGCTATCCTCTATAAACGAATGTTAACGTGAGTTTAAATTCTTCCTCAGGATTCGATTTTTTTTTTTATCAACATCACACACATTCCTACAGACACACAAAAGTGCATAGACATCCAATACTAGTTTTAGATCTGGAAATACAATTTTAACTTAAAAAAAAAAAAAAAAAACTTGACTCCAATTGAATCCACCATTAAACCTTTAAAATTATCTTTCTTCATTTAATGAAGGACTACTGTGAGCAAAAACACAGCTTTTCAATTAAGACCCAAAGGGGTGATGATAATGCAGCTCAGCTGGAGAAATCAGCACAAGCATGAATCTCGACAGCGCACAGAAGACCTCAGAGGGCAAATCTGAGCTAAACCATATCATTTATTCTGTGACTCTAAGTGTTGCTATGAGGCAGGATCTTCTGTGCTTCATACTGAGATGCTGCAGCTAAAATAAATATATTACATAACACACTTTTACATGCTAGAATAGACCTTGACGTCCTGTAATGCATCATTCTAGACAGCATCCTATTAAAGTGCTGAAAAAGCATCAGTACTGGGATCGAGTGCGTGAACGTGTTTCTTGGTGTCTTTTGGTTGAGATTATTTGCTGTAAGCTACTGTATTAAATAAAGCCTGATTGATTAATACTGTAATATTATATGCAATGACCTCAAAAGGTATTTAGATACTGAAGCCAGACTAAAAAAGCAAGTGAAATCTGCAAACAATCAATGCTACAGCTTTCTTCAGAACAAACCGAACTTTTTTGAGACATCTTACCAACTGCGCAGAGTATTAAGAAGCTCCTAAGGTGACATTTTCTAAATAAATAAAAAATCCTGAGACTATTCACAGCTATGTTGAGTGTTTTATCTATGCCACATACTGTATTAGTGCATTAGCACCCGTCCACTTTTCCAGAAGTTTTTTTTTTTATTCATTTAGTCTAACATTTTAGAAGTTAGTAAGCTATGAAACAAGCCAACCAGTTTTGAGGTGAATCATATAATTACAAACTTTGGTTTGAAGCAAAAACAGTATTTTAAAAATCAAGAGGTACAAGACTCTTACTTACTTCTTTACTGAGGGAAAGAACTGCAATTCCATGAGTCACTGTGAATGACAATTACATTGATACTTATAAAACTATTGATTTAAAGATGCTGTGTTTTTAGAAAAAATATATTTTACATTTATTGCAAAATATGCATATATAGTCCATATATAGCCAGTGTACGGTACACTTATCCTATTACAACATTTGTTTTTACCACGTGTGTCGTGCTTCTCCTGGCTTTATCTCAGTTCTCATTTGTCTCAACCTAAGCCATTTGGATTGTTTTTTAGCAGTGTGTTGGCAGTGTATGTTTTTTAGACACGGATTTACCTGATAACTAGCTAACTACTACTTCTTTGATTTGTATTATTTGTATTGGTTTTATTTTAATTTTAGTTGTAAATTATGTCTGAATTTATTAGTCTGTTATCTTTTATTAGTTTTTAGTTTCTTATTAGTTTAAATTTTTCATCATTTCAACAAACTAAATGAAAATGAAATAATATATATTGAATTTATGGAGTGTAATGTATCTCAGTTATATTCAGTAGGTAATATCATATATGAGATATATATATTATACTTGTGTGTGTGTGTGTGTGTGTGGTGCATGTGTGTGTGTGTGTGTGTGTGGGGGTCTGTGTGTGTGTGTGTGGTGTGTGTGTATGTGTTGATGTTTGGGGGGTGTCGGTTGTGTTTGTGTGTGGTGTGTTGTGGTGTGGTGTGTTCTTGTGGTGTGTGTCGTGTGTGTGTGTGTGTGCGTGGCTGTGTGTGTGTGTGTGTGTGTGTGTGTGTGATATGTGTGTTGGGTGTTGCGTGTGTGTGTGCGTGTGTGTGTGTGGGTGCGGGGCTGTGTGTGTGGTGGTGTGTGTGTGTGTGTTTGTGTGTCTGTGTGTGTGTGTGTATTTGTGTGTGTGTGTGTTTGTGTGTGTGTGTGGTGTGGTGTGGTGTGTGGGGTGTGTGTGTGTGTGTTTGTGTTTGTGCGTGTTGCGGGTGTGTGTTGTGTGTGTGTGTTGTGTGTCTGTGTGGTGTGTGTGTGTGTGTCTGTTGTGTGTGTGTGGAGTGTGTATGTGTGTGTGGGTGTGTGTGTGTGTTGGGGGTGTGTGTGTGTGTGTGTGTGTGTGGCTGTGTGTGTGTGTGCGTGGGTGCGTGCGTGTGTGTGTGTTGCTGTGTGTGTGTGTAAAGGGTGTGTGTGTGTGTTGGTGTGGGGGTGTGTGCGTTTGTGCGTGTGTGCGTGTGTGCGTGGGTGTGGATGTGTGTGTATGTGTGTGTGTGTGTGTCGTGTGTGTGTGTGTGCGTGTGTGGTGGGTGGGTGTGTGTGTGCTGTGTGGGCTTGGTGCGGGTGGTGTGTTTGTGTGTGTGTTTGTGTGTGGGTGGGTGTGTGTGTGTGCGTGTGTGCGTGTGGGTGTGTGTGTGTTTGTACATACACATGTAGTTGTTGTTTTTTTTGGTGTTTGGCTTAGTATTATGTTAGAATCATTATTAAACTCTTATACCTTTTGTTCTTTAATATTTGAATTCATAGCAGGGCATTGCTACAGAGATCTTTTGGTCTGCTTTCCCCTGTAACCACATAACCATGTGGCCCGTGTATCCAACGAATTCAAATGGCCAGTGTATATTTATATGAATAAGATAATAATATACAAGTTCTCGAAACAATATACTTTATGGTAGATTACCTTCCAACAGTTTAGTTAGTTCCAATTACATGACAATAATTATCGGTAGTACGTGATCATTTGCATTTGTATGTAATATAGATTAACTTTTTTTGCTTTTTGATTACTTTTAGATTACTTTCGACCTAACTCGTTTATCATATTGATTTAAATAAGATAATCTTGTACCACATTGATATAAAAAATACAAAGAGAAAAAATATAAACATGCATTTTACGTACGAATTTCAATTACGCAAGGATCCTACACTGGAGTTTGTGAGCTTGAAGTTACAGGTATAAGGACTAAAGTCTAAACATGTAAAATTAAAATAAATCATTTAAAAAAGCAAAACACTTTACTAAAAAGGATAATAAAATAATAATATATAAATAATAAATCATATTTTATTTGTTTACACTGTCTGTGATCATGCAAATGGTGACTTAATTATCAATTATTACCATCTCAGGGATGTAGGGTACTTTATGTAAATCCGTGTTTGTTGACATTTTTTTTCGTAAATCTACTCACTCAAATGCTGTAGCCACCTGACCTGTTAATTATAATATTCTAATTATATAATTATAATATGACTGGTCCACAGAACTGGAAGCTTTCTCAATGTATATAAGTGGGTAAGCCGCTTAAAAAATGAAAAATAGTAATTAGGAAATCGATAAATTATTTATATTAATTGCCATTATGTGAATAATATGTAATCAATAAAAGTACTGCAGTCTGATTACGAGTGTTTTAAAATGTAATCTAAATACAAGTACTTCATTTTTGGAATCTGATTACATAATCCAGATTACATGTAATCAATTACTACCCAGCACTGATTATATATTATATAATACATTTATATACACTATATATAATAGAGTACATAATGCAATACATGTACATATTATATCTTATACATATTACATTAACATAAATGAGTACTAGTTCAATAATAACAGATTGTCTGTAAAGAAATATTTCTTTATGTCTCTCAGTTTAACTTTGTAGGACATGTTTGATGAAATCGGGCTGAGGTTAGCTGCTGGTCATTCTTTCTTTCTCTTGTCTGACCAGGGGATTTTACTCCCTCGTGAAGTTCTGCTATTGATTCTCAAAGAGAGCAGTGTGTCGGTGCACAGGGCCACATTTTTAGATCCTTCCCATGCCCTTTCATTGATCTGTTTGGGAGTATATTATGGACACAAGGAATAGATGGAGGGGTCATTTCGGTTTTTGAACACAAGACTGAAGCGGGATCAAAACAGGATGAAGATGACAAATGCCTTTGATGCTGATTGAAATATTTCAACTGCGAAATCAATTAAATGCATCTTGAAGTTATATCATTAGCATGCATGTTGGGTTTGAACTGTGTTGCTGAGCACACAACTATGGAGACAGTAGTCTACTGTCAATCTCCCACTAACAAAATATTGACCAGGAAACTAGATGTTTAATGCATTAAATGAAAAAATACAGTTAGCTGAGGATCATAATCTGATAATAGCGTTGCCGGAAACCTCACACACCTAAACCTCCTAGCTTCCCGGAGTTACAGAGTGAATCCTATTTCTTCAGCATAAAAAATTTACATTTCACTTACTGAATGACAGTATATATAGTGTCACCTTTATAAGATGCTTTCTAGCAGATTTGTAGAAGCCCATGTAAGCCACTGAATAAAAAATAAAGAAGGTAATTGTGACTTTTTATCTCACAATTGCGAGTTTACATCTTGCAGTTCTGACTTTTCTCAGAATTGCATGATATAAACGTGCAATTGTGAGTTATAAACTCAGAATGGCAAGATATAAAGGCAGAATTGCTAGATATAAACTTGCATAAACCTTTTTATTTCGAACTTTTTTCTTGCAATTGCGAGTTTGTATCTCACAATTCTGACTAATTTTCTCACAATTTTTTACTCAGACATGCAACTGCGAATTAAAATGTCCAATTCTTAGGGAAAAAGACTGATATTTTCACAATTGCTCACAATTGCATGTTATAGAGTTAGAATAGGGAGATATAAACTCACAAGTACACTCTTAAAAATAAAGGTGCTTCACGATGCCATAGAAGAAAATTTTAGTCTAAATGGTTCCATAAAGAACCTTTAACACCTGAAGAACCTTTCTGTTTCACAAAAAGTTCTTTGTGGCGAAAGAAGGTTCTTCAGATTATAAAAAGGTAAGAAAGAGATGTTTCTTTAAAGAACCTTTGACTGAATGCTTCTTTGTGGAACCAAAAATGGTTCTTCTATGGCATCGCTTGAAGAACCTTTTGAAGCACCTTTATTTTTAAGAGTGTATGAGAAAAAAGTCAGAATTGTGAGTTTATATCTGCCAATTCTGACTTTATTTCTCAGAATAACTACTTTATTTCTCAGAGTTGCACAGTTTATATCTCACAATTCCGACTCATTTCAGAACTAGGATATATAAACTTGCATTTGCAAGAAAAAGTCAGAATTGTGAGACAAGTCGCAGTTACCTTTTTATTTTCTTATTCAGTGGCAGAAACGGGCTTCCATAGATTTGTGATTTGTCTTCAGTAAATGCATAAACTTCTTCAAGTCTGTCATGCTTCTGCACCCTCAAAGCTTCTCTGTTTTAGATTAAATGTAGCAACACTGCAGAAACTAATGGCTAAAAATAGTCAGTTAAAAATGGTACTTGTGATGCATGTATTTATCAACAGTTTTCCTTCACAGTGACAGAAAAAGAGAAAACTAATATATCAGGCAGCAGAATGCAAAATTACGGGGTGGTAAAATTAAAGGGGTTTGTCTGGTGGTTTAGTATTAGATTCAGCAAAGCTCATAATCTGTTAAATTCAGAGAGAAGGGTAAGGTCATCTGCCATGTTCGTGAAGAGACAATTTACCCTCCCGCATCTTCTATCTGATTTGCATACATATATTTATTTGACACAAATAAGAAACAAGCAGCTCTTGATTTTTCTGTCAAGAATCCGGTTTAAATGCTGTGCCTACTCTAATGCCAAACCACAAGGGGTGCAACATTGCAGTGTGTCAGGATTATACCAACTCGAACGAACAAATTGTATTTTAAACCCAGTTCGTTTAATGATTCATTGCACATTCAGAACAAAACATCCTCATATACCCACGAGCGAAATCAAAAGTCTCAGCACAAACGTTCACAATGACAAACAGAAACAGCTTAATATTTCAGTCCGATCCTGTAGATGTATTTCCTCTGGGTTTGAATGAATGGTGAATGATGTTTGGTGAATAATGTAGATCACATCATAAATGCGTTCATTGATATGAGCCATTACTCTATATGAGTGAAATAACATGCATTATCATCTGTCTACCGCAGAAACATACTCACTTGTGCTGTTTTAAATTCTTTATATAAAGGGTACATTTATGGTAAAGGAATAGTTCACCCAAAAATATAAATATGCTAAAAATGTACTCACTCTCAGGCCATCCAAGATGTAGATGAGTTTGTTTCTCCATCAGATTTGGAGAAATGTAGCGTTGCATCACTTGCTCAGCAATGGATGCTCTGCAGTGAATGGGTGCCGTCAGAATGAGAGTCCAAACAGCTGATAAAAACATCACTATAATCCACAAGTAATCCACACCACTCCAGTCTACACGTTTTGAGAAGCGAAAAACTGTGTCTGTAAGAAACAAATCCATCATTAAGATGTTTGATTCAACCATTTCTCATTGCTTCAAACCTCGATCCCCATAAATATTTCATTCCTCCAGTGAAAAAGTCGTCTTATCTCGATCAGGGAGAAATATGCACAATCAAGCACTGTTTACAGCAAATACAGTCCAAAAAAAGTCAGTGGATTTTGAGGTGAGAGGATGGACTTTTTCACTGGAGGAAGCATTATCATGGATTGTTTTTTGTCCTGAAGCAGCGCTTTAAATGTTGCTGACGATTTGTTTATACACACTCAGGCGTCACGTCACAAACTTCACTGAGGACTGGAGGAATTCTGTGGATTACTTGTGGATTATTGTGATGTTTTTATCAGCTGTTTGGACTCTCATTCTGACTGCACCCATTCACTGCAGAGCATCCATTGCTGAGCAAGTGATGCAATGCTGCATTTCTCCAAATCTATGAAGAAATAATTCTTAGAAATCATCTTGGATGGCCTGAGAATAAATTTTCAGCAAATTTTCATTTCTAAATGAGCTATTCTTTAAAACTCTCCAACAGTATCGAATAATGCAAACCACATTCCCATACGAATCCTGCAGTTCTCATATGTGCATTGCATCTACAGGTGGAACGCCATACAAAAGTGCTGTGCTGTCCGTGCACCTACTTTGAGCATCACCAGGTAATACACACTTGTGATTATTGTGCATATATACAATCTGTTTTTCATTTGAGAGGTTTGTCTAGACGCCGTGAAATTGGTTTAGACTTTAATGTCATTGTGCCAAACAGGACCGGTCCCTTTAGGAGTCACTTGAGGTTCACTGAATTGTTAATTGTGCATCTTGCCCGCATGATTACACAGACAAGCCAATTAAGCCTAAGCAAAAGAAGTATGCGCTGAGAGCTCTGTTGTGTTGCACTAATAGGCTCGGCAAGCCTGCAGGAAATCATTTCAGAGCCGATATTTTTTCAAGAGCTCCGACTGCCACATGTACTTCTTCTCCGGAAAGCGCTCTGGAATTTTAATCCGCCGGAAGTCCTGGATGCATTTCTCCAGCTCCTGCTCCGGAGTCAGCTTCTCCTTGGCCGGCTTCCTCTTCCCTGCCATGGCGTCACGCGGCCCGGCGGTTCGAATTCGGAGCAGATCGGTCCTCCTGGGAATCGGGGTCGGACCCTTTTTCACCGGCCGGTCCAGAGTCTGGATGTTGGGCTGGCGGGTGACCGGACGCACGATGACCGTTTCCTGCGGAGAGCTGGCTTCCGATTGGGTCTCGGAACAGGAAGTAGAGAGCTCATTGAAGGAAGTGCCACTCTCACCCTCGCGCTCGCTCTTGTGGCTCTTGCAGCAGCAGTCGCAGTGAGAAGAAGACCAACCGGATGGGCCACCTTAAAAACACAAAACCCACAGATATCAAACACATACAGCCGAAATGATAACAGAAGTCGCATTGGGAGTCATTTCGGAAGTCAGTGCGATTTTGTTGTAGGTATCAGTTTGCAGAACGGTCCGTTTAGGAATCAGGATTTGTGAAACCTGATAACAAAGGTGAAAGAACTGAGGTGAACCAAGATATTCTTCATTTCCCGCACTATAACCAACACAAATGCTCCTCTAATGGCACGGATGTTTCTCATTTTACACAGTCGATGCTTAAGTAGCCCATTTAAAATGCATCATATGCTTAAAGGGAAATTAAACTCACAAACTTGAAAATAAAAAAGCATCACGTGCACACGATGAAATGCATTAATATGCACGAGTGCGAGCCAGTCGCTTGGCATTGAGCAGGTTGACCTTATTAAAGACATAAAGAATCCACATTTAAATCACCGTCTGAACTATAGGCATCGATCTGTTTTGTGTTTTAGACAAAGAACTGTGCTAAAACCACAAAGGGCCGAGTCCTTGTCTCAAAAAAGATAACAGTGTGCATCAGTCGCTTTTGTTATCTGATGGATATATGCATGCATCAAAACAGAGAAATCTCCAAACATCAAAGTATTAGCTGAATGAAGGGATGGAACACCTTCAAATGCATTTACATATTCATATTTCGGTATAATCCTTGAGTGAGATAGAGGTGGAGAATCTGAGCTCTGAAAACAGTGTTAGTGAACATGCTTTCTGTTTAAAACTAAATTTAAATGTCTGAAAATCCACTGCACTTGTGAAACAAATGTGAATGAATGACATCCCGTTCACCTTCACAGGCAGACCACAAACCAACCTCTAGCTATTCTGTTTCCTGGCAGGCCTTTACCGGCCCTCCAGCCCAGGTGTCTCCTTCAGTTCATGGACACAAATCACCTCCCACTGCAGGGATCCTGCTTGAAGAACTGGATGTGAACGTGTCCGGGTCATATTTCATGTCAAGATCAAGGCAAAAATTATATTTTGTATAAAGAAAATAAGTCTTTTATTCAAGACCATTACAATTCTCATTATTACTGTAATGCATAAATACATAAAAAAATGTTTAAATAGCAAAGAATTTATACAACAAGGTATTAAAACAAATTAGTTATGACCATTAAATTATCTTTAGTCTAATGAATAAATAAATGTAAGTAGTAAAGACTTTATATGTCATAGTATTAAAATGAATCATTAGTTTAGACCATTAAAATTCTCTTTATTGTAATGATAAAATAAAACATTTATGAATTTATAAACCATGGTAAATGGTCCTTTATCGACCATAAAAATTCTCATTCTCATTCGCATCAAATTCTCATTAATGCAAAATGTAAATAAATAAATGCATAAATAAAAAATAAACAGTTAAGACCATTAAAATTCTCTGTATTGTGATGCAAAAAGAAAAGAAAATTTCAAAAAATAAATAAATTATATAAATAAATGCAAGTAGTAATGATTTTATATGTCTTGGTATTAAAATGAATCATTAGTTAAATCCATTAACATTCTCTTTGTTCTAATGAAAAAAGAAAATCAAATTTAAATAAACAATTACACATTTATACACCATGGTAAATGGTCCTTTATGTACCATTAAAATTCGCATTAATGCAAAATGTAAATAAATAAATACATGCGAAAGAACAACAAATAGGAAAGAATTTTAAACATTGTGGTAAAATTAAGCATTAGTTAAGACCATTAAAATGATCTTTATTGTAATGCAATAAATGCAATAAATAAATAATTAAATACACCATGATATTAAAAATGTATATTTTTAAGACCATTAAAATTCTCAATATTGAAATGTGAAAGTAAATAAATAAATACATGCATAAAAAAAGGATTTTAAACATTGTGCACTAAATTAAAGCATAGTTAATATAATTACAATTCTAATAAATAAATAAATAAATAGTAAAGCTTTTATAGATCATGGTGTTGCTTGTTTTACTTGCATTTATTGATTTAGATTTTTTTTTTTTACTTTTCCTTCACAGTAATGAGAATTTATAATGTTTAAATTATGATCATTTGGTTTAAATAATTTGGTTAATTTGATAATTTGGTTCAATAATTTCTTAATGCATTATTTAATTTCTCATGTAAATTTTCCTATAATTTGGGTGATGAAATATGACCTGGACATTACATTGAGAGATTCACCCACCCAAATCACAGTATGTGTATGATCTTTCACATGTGTGTGTGTGTATATACAGTAATGGCTGCTGTGTTTTCTCAGTCCAATCCCTATGAATCGCAGCTGTGGTTTCGAGAACATAAAACGTAATATCTATAGCTTGACAGAGGCTCGATAAAATAAGTCTGACGTTTTCTCCCAAGGGGTCACCGTATCTCCACCTTCCTGTTATTGGTGTTTCTCATGTATAGAATTTCAACCCTTTCCCCATCAGCTTGACATACTATTAAAAAGAATAATCACCAATGAGACGTCATCTGCATAGAGGGATGCTATTTTACATCTGAGTATTGTTATTAGCTAAACACGACTCTCAGAAGCAATAATTTGTGTTCATTGTGTCTCCGAAGCTGCTAATTTATCCTGATTAATAACAAAATCATTCAGCTGAGCTGCAAATACATTTTACTGAATGCATTAACAGGCTAATTGAAGGCAGTGTGATTGCTAGTGGCTTTCTAATGGGAATCCATGAATCTGACACCAGAATAAGCAGAACATTTCCCTGCATAACTATTAAAGCAGGTTCTCCTCTCTGTCCATCTCTCATCTTCGCTTCCCTTTGCCTGCAGCATATGAAGGGTAAATAGAAAGGCTTTTACTGAAGAATTGTTTCTAAATGGATGGTGCAGCCTGATGGGACCACAAGCCGAGAAGCATGGCCAGCAACAATGCTATAAAACGAAATAATTTTCACCTTTTATTCTACTAAACAAAACACATCAGTAGTACCCCACTCAAGACTTGAAGCTTTTATGTGTCTTGACAAAAAGGAGACTGCTAACAAGTGGCTAAATAGAGGTTGTCAAGGACATTAAACGTCCTCGTGCAGAGCTGGAAAACTCATTTACTTACTAGTCTGCTTTTACAACCTTGGTGTGTTTAAACTTGCACTCTTGGAAACTCAAACTTGTAGATTGCAAATAATGATTGAAAGAGTGAGTTGTTGGAAGCGTAGTGATCAGTGTTGGGTACACTCTAAAAAATGCTCGGTTAAATATAACCCAACGCTGGGTTAAAAAGGGACAAACCCAGCTATTGGGTTGTTTTGACCCAGCGGTTGGGTTGTTTTGACCGGGTTGTTTTGACCCAGCGGTTGGGTTGTTTTGACTCGGGTTGTTTTGACCCAGCGGTTGGGTTGTTTTGACACAGCGGTAGGGTTGTTTTGACTCTTCCTTTTTCTTTTTGTTTTGCTATTGGGTTGTTTTGACCCAGCGGTTGGGTTGTTTTGACCCAGCGGTTGGGTTGTTTTGACTCCGGTTGTTTTGACCCAGCGGTTGGGTTGTTTTGACACAGCGGTTGGGTTGCTTTGACCCAGCAATTGGGTTGTTTTGAACCAGCGGTTGGTTTGTTTTGAACCAGCGGTTGGTTTGTTTTTACCGGGTTGTTTTGACCCAGCTGTTGGGTTGTTTTGCCCCACTTGTTGGGTTGTTTTGACCCAGCCGTTGGGTTGTTTTGACCCAGCGGTTGGGTTGTTTTGACCCGGGTTGTTTTGACCAAGTGCGGTGTTTTGACCCAGGGTGGGTTGTTTTGAACCAGCGTTGGGTGTTTTGACATGCGGGTGGGTTGTTTTGACCCGGTTGTTTTTTTATTTTGACCAAGGTTGGTTGTTACCCAGCGGTTGGGGTTGACCGGGTTGTTTGACGCAAGCGGTGGGTTGTTTTGACGGGTTGTTTTGACCCCAAGGTTGGTTGTTTGATCCCAGCGATGGGTGTTTTGGACCCATCGGTGGGTTGTGGTTGAACGGGTTGTTTGACCCAGCGGTTGGGTTGTTTTGGACCAGCGGTTGGGTTGTTTTGACCGGGTGGTTTTGACCCCAACGGTGGGTTTTTTGACCCAACGGTTGGTGTTTTGACAGAGTTGGAGTTGTTTTGGACCGGGTTGTTGACACAGCGGGTTGGGTGTTTTGACGCAGCGGTCTGGGTTGTTTTTGAGCAGTCAATCGCGACAAATTAATGATCACAAGGATGACATGAAACGGTTCTTTAATTCTTTCAACTACATAAAGTATTTTCATAAATGATTCCAATTCTCATTATTAACTATGACTTTTACCTCAATATACTCCTAATTGCTGTTTATTAATACTTAGTAAAGTAGTTGTTAAGTTTAAGATTTGGGTAGGATTGAGGATTTAGAATAAGGTCTTGCTGAATAAGACATTAATATGTGCTTTAAGTAATAGTAAAAAAGCCAATATCCCCCTTCCCCCCCCCCCCATAAGTAATATAATGTTATAACCAACTAGTTAATAGTGAGACACTAAAGTGTTACCAATTGCCTTATTAACTCACCAAAGTATTTAAAGTGAGAAGGGTACATGAAAAGCATGCATTTTAAGGTTAGACTTTAAATTTTGATGTTAAATCCACTGTTGTATTGTGTATAAATGTTCTACAGTCTATACACAGTATTGAGTTCAAATACATAAGAAGTAACTGTTATTAAATTACAGAAAAAAATAAGAGTAATCCCTTACTTTACTTTTTCAAGGGAAAAGTAATTAAATTACAGTAACTAAGTACTTAGTAATTAGTTACACCCAACACTGTTAGTGATGGAGAAGTTAAAGCAAAGTCTATAGAAATACCTAGACTCACATTACTGTGAATAGGAGAAAGTGCAATGCGCTTTTTGGCAGAATAAGTCCCGCCTTCTACATAAAAGAGCCAATCACCAGTTGGTGAAGTCGTTGCATCACTGCAGCAGCCAAACTGAACATTATTTACATTATTACCTGTAATCCAGAGCCTCAGACAAATGGTTTTAGAGTGATGTCCGGTTCGCGAACGAATCGTTCGATTTAACTGGTTCTTCTTAGTGAACTGGTTGAACCAGTTCACCAAATCAGACTAAAGCGTCTAAAACAGTTCGCGGCTCCAGCAGCACAGATCTACAAGTTACTCAAAACTCACTTTCAGATGCCTGACAGGCACTCTGACTCAAAATGAGCTTTGATAATATAATGGGTATACGTGACATAATTGCGTGATTATGAAAACAAACTAATGAATTGAACCAGTTCATAGAAATGAACTGTTCGAAAGAGCCAGATCACAAAAAAAGAATCAGATTTCCCTATTTGTCTGAGGCTCTGGATTACGGGTAATAATGTTTTAAATAACATTAGTTTCTTGCACAGACCAATTATTTTGTTTTGTAAGACCTCAATATATCGTCAGGAGTGGCGGTTATTAATTTTGTGCTCCTTGAAATGCTTTTTTTATTCTCAGAAACCGATTTTTTGCTCTCTCCTCTGCGCTTCCGCATTTGTTACTTCTCACCGGAGCTTACATCATCCGATGGAACGCCACTCTCTCGTGAACACGCATGCGACAGGTAGCAGGAGCTAAAGATTACAGTTTATAAAGTTTTAAATATGGATATTATTCTTACAAAACTGCATCGCTTCACTTCAGAAGGCCTGTATTAACCCCCCGGAGCTGTGTGAGACACTTTTATGCACTTTATTGGACTTCAAAATCTCAGCACCCATTCACTGCCATTATAAAGCTTGGAAGAGCCAGGACAATTTTTAATATAACTCTGATTGTATTCATCTGAAAGAAGAAAGTCATATACACATAGTATGATTTGAGGGTGAGTAAATCATGGGGTCATTTTCATTTTTTGGTGAATAGCCCTTTAACTTAAGGTTGGGTCAAAAAAAAAAAAAAACCCGAATAAGCAGACCATTTCCCTGCATAACAATTAAAGCAGGTTCTCTTGTTTCCTCTGCGCCCACTTCTCCTCTTTGTCCATCTCTCATCTCATCATGTTCCTCTGCAGCATATGAAGGGTAAATAGAAAGGCTTTTATTGAAGGATTGTTTCAAAATGGATGGTGCAGCCTGATGGGACCACAAGTCAGGAAGCGAGGCGAGCAACTATAATGCTGCCATAAAACTAAATAAGCTGGGCTGGAACTGCTCCTCAACTTGCTGTTGTCCTCAGATGGCACATATAATGGAAATTCACGTTTCCCAGAGTCAGACTGTAGAGATCTGGAGACAGTGCATTCCACGATCATTGCTGATTGGTATTACTGTAAGCGGTAAATATCAAATGGCCTTGGTCAGCAGGACATTAGGCTAATCTGGTGCTGTTTACCATTAATACTCACCAAGCTTTTGGCTGCAGTTTCTATCAGGCAAGAAATTGATTGCATTTTGCTGTATCCACCCCATCCTCTGTCTTCTGCCCATTACGGTTGGGGCTTGTCTGCAGAGCTAAATCAGTTACCGTATGTGAGTGCCTTCTCATGAATTACACAAGCCTGAGAGATGCATTTGGCACCGGGCTCGAGCAAAGACAATCTCATCACAAGGGGCAACCACCCACCAGCGTCTACCCACAATGCATTGCGTCTAAATGCCTAAGAGTGCTTCAGATCGCAATTCTCCTGAGCAGCGTGCTCGGCGTAATGTGTTTGCTAGCACTACAGCGCAGCTCAGACAGCGATCCTAAAAATAATGTGACGCACATCTATGCATTTTTTATTAACACTCAATCTCCTAATGCTCACATGAAGCAGCTGATGCTAAGATGGGTAAATCATATGGGCGGCAACTAATGTATTTGTGTTTATGACCTGCAGTCATAATGCTTCCGGCGTATCTGTGCATTAAAGTTTGCAGAGATGTTTAACTGCTCAGAACTATGTATTAATGTATTAATTATGGATTATGTCTACTGGAAATTACAAGAAATACACACCCATTATCTACTTTTTTACTTCACTTGATTTCCTCTTCCGTAGGAAAGAGACATCACAAATGAGATTTCTTTAATATCCAAATTGTTTTTCCCACACTAATGAGATTTAGCTTAAGTCTTCTGCTTCTCTGATTTTTTCCCCTGAGAAAAAAACAATAATAATCGCATGTCTCCTCTACTCATATCAAACTGTTCTTAGAATATACAATCAAATGTCTGACATTTCGATATAAACTCATCAAATTCATCCAAGACCCAAAAAAGGAAATGAGTGGGCATTTTTGCACTTTATCATAATGACTAATGAGTCTTTAATATTGACGCATAAAGCTTGGAGTAAAGCACCAGTGAAAGTAATGACTATGAATGTGTCAAAAAAATAGCAAGGAGATATTTTAATGATTTATTAATAAACTAGTGTTTTCTGAGTCAGTGTGCGGCTGCAAAGATGAAGCTGACTCGCCAGCTCTGCAATACAGAGTGACGCACCTTCAGAGAGAAATGCACCTTTCATACAGATTACATAATCAGAGAGTATTTGAATTAGTTCATCTAAAAGTAGACATATCAAGCTTTCTGTAGATATACAGTATTTCTCATGTCAATGAGGCAAGTAGTCTATTACGCTGAGCTGTGCTTCATGTTTGTGACGTGCTCCAGTACACGGAGAACAAGACTGCAGAAAGCATGTCCTGTTGGTTTTCTTTATTTTACAAAAGCACAATGTTTTGTTGATATTTTGAGTGCACATATAAAAGACCTAGACCTTTTCAGTTTTGAATGATGTATTTCTCTTATCTGCATGAGCAAAATGATGGCATATTTTATGTTGTTTCCACTTTTATCAGGAAAAAAATGCCAGTGATTACGTCAACAGCTTCCACACAAATACACGAACATGCACCTATAGCACACTTGTATCTAAGTAAACGTTAGAGCGAGCAGCCGTGTGAAGTTCCTGCTATTACACTTTTCACTTTCAAATGATAAGCATATTTGAGGTCGATGAATGACAGGCGAACGTTTAGATTTCCTGCCAGATATACTGTGTAATTATAAGGACCAGCCGTTAACAATCTGTTCATCACAGAAACGGACTGTTTTTGTCTGTGACTAACTGATGGTTGACTATCTAGCCCTACTGCTTTCACAGCCTCATTGTGTGTAAACTTGCAATCTATTCAAACTCTGAATTTCCAACTTGTAGATTTCAAAAAGAGTTGTTGAAACCTTAATGGTGGTGACTTTAAAGTAATGTGACCATAGTGTAGAGCATTTACATATATATCCTAACGTTAACTTTTTACTTCTGCCCACTGTAATAAACAAAAAAATTATAATAAAAAAACAATTGTGTTTGTCAATATTATCTTGATGAGCAAAAGATTATTAATCTTTACATTTGTCATGCAGTTAGCTTCAGTTAACCAAACCTGCAAACTGAGGGCAGAAGGTCTGGACTCCATAGCAGCTTTCACTGGCCAAAGACCGACATGTAAACAACCAATCAAAGTTAGCTTTGTTCAGCGTCATGTTTAAGGGCATGAAATTGTAGCCAATGTACAGACCGGCATGCAACCAATAAATCGTTCATTCAAGACGTCATCTTCAGTTGCCAAGACTCTGTGCTGTGAACGTCACATACTTGAAAATCCAGCGTTTTTGTCTTATGCATCAGACATTCAACGGTCTGTGGGCTGAGACTTTAGGGTGATGCTAACTTCCAGGTTGGCCTACAAAAATACATCATGACTGCAGCACTCGGAAGCTATAAATCGACAGTTTGCTCATTTGTGGCTATTATATTTCAAATCTATGAAAGATGTACTAATCAAATAACCTATAAAAGTGGGGCAAAACAATTTTCCTGTGCTCTGTGATCCAAAACCATCCAGCTCCCAAATATAAGGTCTATCTACAAACAGCAAAAGGAAAAAAAAAAATATTCTCAGCTCTTGATAAATGACTGAGTCAAGCCGTCCAGTTTGGTATGCTAGAAAAGTCAACCAATCATACTCACCACCACAACCCTGCAGGCATTTCTGGATTGCAGCTATTTCCACACACACACACACACGCACACACATATATATATACGCATATGGGTTTTTTTATCCAAGTTTTTTTTTGCGCCCCAAAATACAATGATAACCATAAATTTTACAGACATAGAAATAAAAGTCTTTCTGCACCCTCAGCTTTTATGGCTCTGACTTCAGATCATAGAAAAGTAAAAAAAAACTGTTCATTCTCAACAGATTGGTTTGATGTGAGAAATTAGCAAAGGAATCTGCACACTTGAGGCTTGTTAATGAGAATGGGAGCACTGATGCTAATCTTAAATACTGTGAGTCTGTGCCATATTTTCATTCTACGAAAAACCGAAGATCAACATCAGTTCAATGCTTGATGATCAGCTATGTGCATCTCAGGGTTACGTTAGTTCAATACAAGAGCTCTGTGTAAATAAGTATAATGTCTGATTTAAGTCCTTCTGTTATGGTTTTTGAGCTTCGCCTGAGGTTTGATCATGTGTATGTACTTGTTAATGTACAAAGTAGGCCAATTTTGTCCTTGCAGGGGAGCAGTCATATACTGTAGAAAACTCATCTTTGCAAATAAAAAAAGCTTGTACTGTATCTAATAAACAAACATTTTACTTGGAATATTAAGCTGGGGAAACACAAACTGTGCTGATAATGATACAAATGAGGCGTCCTCATGTAAAGAGAGCTGATGCATCATGGGAAATGAGGCAGGGTGACAGAAGGGTCCAAATGGGCTGGGTTTAAGAAACACCCATTGTCCTAATCCAAGGACAAGTAACGTCAATCCCAGTCTCCAAATCTGCAATCCAGAGGCTTTGTGCTGGAAGATTACAGACAATATGACAATTTCATCCTCTGACTGATGTTGACACAAGCTGCAATCTCCTTCCATTGTTAAAGGCAGCCATGTGCGTCTGAGGGAAAGAAGCGTCTGACAGACAGATTGGAGAGCCCAGATCATCTCAGTGTAAGCATGACCCTCTCAAAGCGCTGATAAGACCAGCAGAATGAGATGACAGAGAACCTGTCATTACTACAGTGGCTTCTTTTGAGACGTGGAGAAAGGCTAATTTCACAGCGTCATAGAGAAAGGACAGTGAGGGAGAGCAGGAATATTTGAATGCGAAAGAAGAGCCGTTGCTAATCTGAAGGCTTCTTTAGGTGGGAGTATAAAACACTTTTGATGCTTGTAATGTATAAACACTAGCAGTCTAGACATATTCATGTTCTGTTAATAATATTTTAGAAATTCTCTCAACCAACTTCATCAGAGGTGCTTTTTAAACTGTATTGAAGGTGTATAGTGGACACATTTACTTCACCAGCTGGTTCAATCCACCCATTAAAATTTCTTGACTAATTAATCACACTTAAAAGTTCATTAAGTAAGCTACAAAGCTGTCACTGGGCTATTTTACACTAAGGCACAAAAGGTAAAAGGCACAACTTTGTCCCTTGTTATGGTACATATTAAAAGTATTACCTTAAATAATATATTAATAGCTAAAGTGTACATATTAGTATAATATTAGTTATTAGGCATGTTAAATTAAGTATATTAAGTACTATATTAATAAACTGCTAATTATTAGACTACTATTTTTGTTTAACATTAACAGTTTGCATGTCCAAAAATGTACAACAAAGTAACTATAGTAATAAATGTCTCATTTAGCTTCGCTTTTATTATGAGAATTTTTTTTCTATGTCTTTAATTTCTGTGTCTACTCTTCATTTGATTGAGAGGTCAAGTGTTATATTTGATCACAGCTCACACTTCAATGGTTATTTGACATATTTTCATACTAAATAAGTAAAAATACAAATTAAAACAGTTGGTATCAATATTTTATGCATGTCAATCATTTTGATGTAGAAAAAAGCCTAAATTAAATTTGTTCATCATATAAAGTGATTGCATCTCTTCACAAGACTTGGATTAAACCGCTCAATCCACATGGATTCATTTTATGATGCCTTTATGAATCTTATGTCTTTGGTCACCTTGAGTTTCAATGGAGGGACAGAAACCTACCAAGTTTCATTAGTTTGTTTCGAAGATGAACCAAAGTCATATGGGTTTGAAACTACATAAGGGCGAGTAAATGATGACAGAATGTTTTTGGGTGAACTGTCCCTTTAATCTTTGAGTTTAGGTTCGATCAACCAGGCAGCCAGAAGAAGGAGAAGACTGAGATACATAACTGTAATAATCTTCTCTAATTCTATGACTGCATCTATGCATGTGAAATAGTATTACCAGAATTCACAGTAGGCATAAAAAAGTACCTGGAAGACTTGGTGAAATTATGAAAATCATAACCAGGGATGTGCATAAATTTTTCAGTCTGGTTCTCATGAGAGCTACTGGAGATTTGGTTTGATGCTCACCCTGCATGGAGTGTGACCTATTAAATATAACTATAAAAAATGAATAATAGTAATGATAGTTATTAATGCACTAACAGCAAATGAGTATTCTGAACTTATTTACCCAGCGCATTGTTATTTCGGCCGTGCATGCGCACCTGATCACCACTTATATGCATCACTGTGCCGCGGGGACAGGATGGTGGGTCATGGCAAAGACAACATGACAAATGCGGTACATCAATATTAACACATTCATGCTATAAAAAACATACCTTTTAACAGTAGAAGTACCTAGAGAGTATGCAATTCTGAATGCAGCCCATGTCTGTATACTACATCTTACATTGGATTTTTGCCCAAAGCTCCATAACACAGCATCATCCCTGTGCACTTGTAATTTCACAGTTTTCTTAAGCATGGAAATCTTTAACACACTGGACACGACCGGCTCCGCTAGAAAATCACTTGCACTGCTTTCTCGCTCTTCTCCATTTACTTCCCATCTCAGGTGGAGCCGCTCTTTCTGTACAGCAGCCTAGATGGGAACGGTCTGGATTTGCCCCATCTCAACTCCCTCAGTGGACACAGGACTTATTTCTTGTGCCAGCTCAATAAATGGCGTTCACAGGAATAATAGACACTGCATATTCACATGAGGTTCTTAGAGGATATGGCAAGAATAATCTCTCTCTGTCCATGGTGTATTTTGACAAGCTTAGTTGCCTAGCTCGTGTTTCAAGTGCTGTGGGCCTAATACACTGCTTGAAGCACATTTGATTAGCCCACACCCTACTGTATAATCTGCACTGGACTGGAAACAGTGTGACAGGCTGAGTCGTGATGTTGCAATACATTAAATGCAAAATTATATAGCGTGGGCTTGATTCTAGGTTTTGAACGTACACTCTAAAAAATGCTGCGTTAAATACAACCCAGTGCTGGGTTAAATAGGGACAAACCCAGCTGTTGGGTTGTTTTGACTCAGCTGTTGGGTTGAAATGCTTAACCCAACCTCCTGGGTGTAACTAAAAAACCCAACGCTGGTCCAAAACCACCCAATTGCTGGTTTTGTCCCTATTTTACCCAGCACTGGGTTGTATTTAACCCAGCATTTTTAGAGTGTAGAGATAATTATGCATGCGGCGTCAACTTCACTGGACGTTTCTGCTTTGTGATGCAAAAACATGCCGTAGATCATCAGTATTCTTGGGCAACAGAGAAGTCATGACCTTAAGAAACATCTAATAGCTTTTTAATTGAAAAACTTTCAAGCTGGCTTGTGATGTAAATAATTAGCTGTACTGTTTTGGTCCTTAATGATCAAAAGAATAAGGCTCATCCATTTGAAGAGGCATTGTTACTGATAATGATAATCTAAAGCTTTTAAAATTAATATTTCATAAATTATTCTTATTGTATTCACTTTCAGGAAAAGAAACAAGTCTTATTTTTACATATTTTGGGCTGTTCATCATCAAAGTGCAGTGTGCTTAGAATTTAAAAATAAGGCTTTGCTTGACATCAGGTCAAGATTTTAAGATTAAAATGGAATGGAATGGAATAAATAAAAAGGGGAAGAAGTCAGTAAATGAGTTCCGTCTGAATGCAGCTATGAAACGTGTGAGACCTTTATGAATCGCATGATGCTCATGCAATTTGTTTTTCTGCCAAGTAGAAATCACTGTGGCTGTAATCTTTGGTCATTAATCACAGCTATTAATTAATGCAGAGACAAAACTGACCAGTTAAAAAATGTTGAGGACAACCTGCAGCACATTTTCTAACTCCAAGAATGGGCAGAGAAGGCATGTAAAGCATGATGAAGCACATAAGAAGGAGGATGAGTAAGTAAGCGACAAAGAAAAATAAGCAACCCCTTTGACCGCAAATGATATATTACCAATCTCTTGGGCGGTCTAAATTGGTAAAATGTGTCATGTGAGTGATGTTCTGAGAAGTAACAGCACAAGAGAAGGCAGTGAGGCCTGTAAAAAGCAACTGGTTCATTTCACCAGGGGATTCAAGATTCATGGTGTAAACCAAACCGTGCAGCGTAAAGTGGAAATATAGCATTTCAACCATTAAGTGTAATGCAAATAACTACATTATAATTTTATCTTGTTATCTGGTGTGGCAGAAGTGTCGAGCCCATTCGATGCAGATGCACATTCCCCGGATTGAGCCAAGTGGATTTTAAATGCAATTTTAAATGCAAAAAAATATTATAATTTGCATACTTGTCTAACACTGTGGTAGAGATCATCCGTCTAAGTCCAATAAAGTCATCATCTTTAGATCTTTTGCTTTAACATCCTCATGTCTCTCCAAACTCATTAGATTTTCTTTCCTATGGAAGAGAATGTCAAAGCTACTTCAATGAAAATTCATGATGATCATAGCTGTCAAGTTCATTTGTTTGGTCTATTGTTTGGGATTTAAAGCCAGGTCTCTCTTCATGTTAAATAAAAGTGTACTACTAGATTGCCCCATTTTACCCTAATAAAAAGTAACAGCTAATTAGAAAAAAGTGTTTTTCGTATTTTGTTCATCTATGGGCACCAAGTAAAATAAGATAATTTCATAAACAATAAGATACCCCTAGTAAATGGTGAATCCCCGCTTTTGCTTAAATATCACAATCAGTAAGAAAAAGGTGTCAAAGGAAACACTGACAAAGTCATTTTTAGGTGATTTTTTTAATTTTATGTAGGCCTTTGTGATTTCTGTATTTGTTTTAGAAGCCATTGTGAGAAGCCAAAGTTAAATATCTCATGTGCTATAAAATTCAGCAATGATAAACAATCTTATTTCCTTAAAAGGTATGAACACTTGAGCCTGTTGATCAAATGGCATCCTAATAAAACACTTTATAAAATGGAGAGCTCTGTTTATGGCTTGTAATTTGTCAATACAAAGTTCCACCAAACAAAGTTGCAATGAAATGGAAGTGGCAAGAAATCTTTTCTTCCGTATTGTGATGTGCATTCGAGTGTAACATATAATTGAAAAATAAAAAATATAGGGTGGGACTTGATTCTATGCATCGATTACTGACAGGATGTTTAAACCAATAGCACATTTGCCGTCATGCTGTTGGTCTGAATATCAGCACGACTGTGATGTATTTGTAGACTTACAGTATAGCATGACTCCTTATCTTTATGTGTCATAAGTTTTTCCATTATGTGTGGGCAAAGGGAAGGGCTGAATGCTGCAGTAATTATACTGATGACAGAAAACAAATCATTAAGCAGCCATATGTCCATTCGCCCCAAATCGCGTGACTGTCCTCCAGAAGCTCTCCGTTCCAGGCCCACTCTTTTTAGGTTTTCCAAGGGGACTCGTTTGGAATTAAGCACAAAGTGATTTTTAATTGGCCATATGCTGCAACATCTCTCTCATTTAAGACAAAGGCAAGTCAAATGAACCACTAATGAAGGCAGGCGCTGGAGAACAATTGTATATCCAAAAGGTGCACATGTAGTTACATAAAGAGAGATTGAATGAGCGAGAGAGAGAGAGAGTCGAGAGAGAGAGCGCGAGGAGGATTGCATTATCAGCCACTGTTGGTAGATTACTGAATATTCCCTACCACACTCTGTTCATATCCCGAGGCTATACTTGAGGAAGTCTCCACATCTGCATTGGCTTCGAAAGATTTCAACTCCTCTCTCTCTCTCTTATCGATGGTCTGCGCAGACAAACTCATTTTCAGTCCGCTAATCCTTGAAAGAAGTGCATTATGGTCACCTACATTAATGATCACGTTCTTATTCGGCTGATTATAGACTGTCTGAATGAATTAACCAAACTATCAGATGCGCCGCCTATTGGTACTGTTCTGAGAAAAAGCGTAAAACCACACATTGGAATGTTGATATCGACTTCAGATGCACCCGCCCCTATTGCCGTGTAAAAGGTTTTTCTAACATTGTATTTTTCTCAGGCTCCTATGCTTTGTTCAGTTATTTACTTAATGCAAAGAACTAACCTATTCATTGCCATTCAAGTGAAATTAAAGTGAAATTACTGAACCTACACATAGGAGCCTGATTAAAATGCTAATTTTAGAAGAAAATTTCAAAAGGCACTTACGAGGTTTTTGCATCTGAATTCATATATATATATACACACATATAAAGAATTCAGATGCAAAAGCCTCTAAATGCCATCTGAAATTTTCTTCTACTACAGCAATTCGCTACGGCGTCCCAGTTCGAATCCCAACTATATATCCGAATATATCAAAATATTTATTTTTGTCGTTTTTGCCTTTATTATGATAATAATATTATAAAAATTGTCCCTGAGTTGGGATTCGAACTCGGGACGCCTGTAGCGCAATATGGGCTGTATGTACATGTGATGCCCATAAGCCTATCGGCACCGACACTGCAAAAGTCAAAATATTTTTAACCTAAAAAAAGAATTGTTTATGTAGGCTATTTCATGATTGACAACAATCGATAGGCTAAACCACTTTCACGATTTGTCGATAATTACCGACTGGCTGTATACTGTTGTGAAATAAACTGTACTTACGGTAGAAGACATACTCTGTGTTATTGGACCAGTATCTGTCATCGGTATGTCTGTTGTGCGGAGAAGCGGTGAGTGATGAATTGCACGCCACGATGTGGAAGCCGCTCTCCGCGAGCATGTCAAACGCTCGCTCCAGGTGGCGAAACTTCAGGTAAAACTGAGAGGTGTAGCGCTCGGCTGGCCTGTCGGGATCCCGGCTCTCGTTTAGGGTGTCCCCGAAAACTTCTTCGGCCAGACCGACCCTTCCGCAGATGAAGATTTTGGATAGTCCGCGAGTTTTGGCATCCGTGTCCTTCCCAAAGGCGCATGGGCTCCTGTATCCCACCGTGATGAAGCCGTAGCGCCTATCGCGCGCGTCCAGGTAAGACGAGGGGAACAACCTCTGATCGCTTCCCTGGGATGCTTCGTCAAAATCACCGTGGATGTTTTCATCTGGTGTGAGGATTTTGACGAGCTCAGGCAGCTGGAAGAACTCAGCCTCGCGTTTGAGCCTCCCTTTCTCGGGAAAATAATCCGGCAGTACGACGCTCTTATCGCGGAGATAGTCCAACACATATCGAAAGAGAAATCCGTCCCTGTCGATGAAGTAGCGCCCCTTGATGTCCTGCGCGAGGTCGTTGGAAATGTCCTTTTTAGTTGAGAATAATTTCCCCAGCAGAGAGTTTGGCACGCTGGTGAGGGTGGCATGGCGAGTGTAGTACACCTGTCCACCTACATTGAGCTCAACCACATCAGAAGAGCAACTCTGAGCACATCCACTGTCCTTGGGCGTTTGATAAGTCCTGCAATTTTCAGTCAGGGCCATTTTGGTGCGTTGCACGCTTCAAAACACGAAAAAGCGGAGACGCAAAAGTTTTTGATTTGTTTTTAGTGAGCAAAAAGTCAAGAGGAACATAACCTGCACACGCTTTAATAGACATGCACAGTCTGTTGGGTTATGCACAGCATCTCTGAGACCTGCAGAGTGTTTATAAAAGTATAAATGCATCAAAACGACATGGTAAGACTATTAGGCTTTCCCCACAAATATAGCTATTTATAATAATGCAGAAATAGAAGAGCTCTCACCCAAGGGAACCAATTGTGCAGCTCATGTAGCTATCCTCCAGCTGAAAATCCCAAAATAAGTTCTGCTTATAAAAAATGAAAAACTGCACCAGCTTCAACTTCCCTCAGAAGAGTGCTTCTCCTGCATGAAATCTTGTCTGTCCAGAACAGTTAGTCTTCGTGTACTTGGCACCCACCCAGCGTTTCAGTAAAAGGATCTGTAGGGTGGACTGGGAAGTTTGTGCATCCTGACTCTCCTGAGCATCAGCAGCTTAGTGCGAATGAATGCAGTGTGCAGAGAGAGGCTTTGGACGGGGGAGGGAGACCATTCTTAGGGAGATGAGCCTTACATCATCTTAAAGGAAAATGACAGCTGGAAAGATACAAGCATTTCACCCTGCTTCTCCAGATTTCCAAATATACTCATCCTATTACCATGCTAGATGTGAATCGGTTTGGCTGCAAAATACATTTTCACATAAATGTAAAATATTTTCAGGCCATCCAAGTGCAGATTTGTTGTATTGCCTTGTCAGGTAGATTTGGAGAAAGTTTAGCATTACGTCACTTGCTCACCAACTGATCCTCTGTATTGAATGGGTTCCGTCAGAATGAGAGTCCAAACAGCTTGTAAAAACATCACAATAATCCACAACCACTCCAGTCCATCAGTTAACATCTTTGTGAAGGAAAACTTCCGGATTTGTTAACAAATCCATCATTAAGGCATTTTAACTTTAAACTGTCACTTCTGGCCAAAATACGAGTCCATGATCCATAATAATGCTTCCTTCAGTGAAAAAGTCCATCCCTTGTTGTTTTTTTTCACATCAAAATCCACCCACATATTTGGTTAGAACCATTGTAAATGGTGCTTTATCGGTGCATATTTCTCTCCTGATTCAAACAACTTTTTCACTGGAGGAAGCAATATCATGGATAGAGGACTCATATTTTAGCCAGAAGCAATGGCTTGAAGTTAAAAAAGCCTTAAAGATGGATTTGTTTCTCACAAACATGCAGCTTTTGGCGTCACAGACATTCACGCTTGCTGTATTGGTGTGGACCAAATTACCTTAGGAGGATTGTGATGTTTTTATCAGCTTTTTTGGACTCTCATTCTGACGGCACCCATTCACCGCAGATGATCCATTGCTGAGCCAGTGATGCAATGCTACATTTCTCCAAATCTGTTATGATGAAAAAACAAACTCATCAACATCTTGGAAAGTTTAAGCCATTTTCCTTGTTGGTGCACTATTTCCGTTAAAGTGGTTGAGTTTCCCAGAAGATTAGTTTGTAATTTTTGGGGGACCCGAGGGTATGTTATGGTTTCAGGACCACGGACAGCTCCACACAAACTTGGCTCCGTTTGTCAGCTTTTACTAAGCAGCTAACATGCATTTGACAGTAATTTGAGTAGTACGTGATATTTGATAGTGCATCGGCTTTGTGTAATGGATATTTCTTGTCACCGTACCAACTCAGCAGCATTTCAGTTCCCATCGCTTTTGCTCTTACAGAATATTTTGTAAAACCCACTCTGAATTTAATGGCATTTTATTGACTTTCGTCTAGTGTAACCCTCACAAGATTGTGTGCACCCAGAGGATTCTTTGAGTTAGAGAAGGTATTTATTTTAGTATGCAAACCTTTGGCATTGTGTGCTGATCTTGTTTCAAGGAATTTGTGTGCTCGGCTTCACCGAGCGATGGCTTTGAGTCTGTGGTCACGCTTACCCTGCTAATTTTGTGTATTCTGCTGAAAAAGTGTTGCTAGGCACCGAAAGGAGAAACTGTGAGTGGGATTCAGATGGCAAATGCTCTGCTGTTTTCTTTTTATCTGCAATAACGCTTCATTATAAAAGACTCACAGTTTGTTGCATTAATACCTTCAGTAATACAGGCATGAACACAATGATATCTTCAGAATTCAAGCTGACGTTTGTTCCCTCTCATGAGGGACTGCTATAAATACACAATTCTCAGAAGATATGAATCATTTGACTATGCTAGGCTGCCAACATGTACTTTGTCTGTTTGATTTTATTCATTTTAAAGCAGGTAAGACTCCGAGTTCCACATGATGACGTGCAAAGTTGAAAACATGCCTGCAGCCACTGCCTTTAAAACACTTGAATAATGCTGGACAACTCTTCAGGTGCACATCTACTACTCGTTCAGCCCAGTCTGGAGTGTTTTGGATCACTGGAAAATGTATAAAGTGTAAACTAACAAATGCAATGCAAAACAAAATCTGATTCAAATTTGCATCCATCCACAGATTAATGCAAAGCATGCATGTTGCACTACAGATAATCCATGTATCAATGCATATGATCTTTTTATTACATGGATTACTGGTCAGACTGTGTGGTTTTCATCCATCCATAAGCATAACGCATACACTTTCGGAGGAGGGAGTCATCATAGCTGTGCAGCAATCCATTGACCTAGATTTTCAGTATTCTCTGGATTTCAGCCACCCCTGCCTCAGAGTGGAGCCATTTATGTGGATTTGGATGTTTCTGCATTCGGAGGGCTGTGGGGCTGCCTTCATGCTTAATGGAACCAGAAGAGTGCCATTATTGCAATTATTTATTTTTCTGCTTTTGAGCGAAAGGGTTTGATCCTGTTCCCTGCAGTAAACACATTGCCTAGTGATTTCTAATGGTTTCATTATTCCCGTTAGTTTCGAAAATCAACACAAATAAATTGATTTATGTACACCTCCACACATTTTACACGAAAACATACACGCCCCCTCAATTTATGCCTCTGTTTTTTTGTCTTTCCTGTAAGCTGTGCCTCAAGTAGGTAAAAAAGACATTCAAATGCATCCCTAATAATAGACATTTTCTTTCGGGCATGTCACTTTGTGGTGGGAAGAGTTGATCTGACACGATGAGTTTTAATGATTGTTTAGTTGCTTACCCTCACAATCAACACTGCACGGCTGAATTGTTATTTTTTATGAATTTTTCTTTTGACTATCTGCGCCAGTTGTGATGTATTACTGATTATTAGTAAACAGAAGCATGTTGCTTCATTTGTATATAGATACAAAGCCAGTGTAAAAACCATGAATGACAGCAGTAAAAAGGAAAATATGCAAATGTAGTAATAAGAGTGCTTTCTAGAGCGTTTGTAATTCATCAAACTCCTCAAAAGCACTTTTAGGATGTTTCTACTCCAAAGCCTTCCTATGAAACAAAAAGCATCCACTAGGTGGAAGTGTTTAGTCGTCACCTGCACAATGTGCTGTTTATTTCAATAATTACTATAATAGCAGTGATTAGCAGCCATTATGAAATGAACCCTTGAAATATTACTTTCATTTATGTAACCCAATGTAGTCTAATTCATTCAAGAATTTAAAATAAGTTATATTAAAATGTATTAGAATGTTTTGTGCTAATTTTGTTGTTTTGTTTAACTGACAAAAAAATTAAGTTTACATTTTATTAGTTAAAAAAATGGAATTACTGATAGCACTGGCTATTGGTGTAGTTTTGGTTGGTTGTTGACAATGAAAATTAAGAGTGATCTTGAATATACATTTAACCTGTTTGTCTGTTAAATGTTAAAAGCCTGTTTGAAAATAAACTTAGTCTTGCATTCTCAACTCCTGATTATAGATTTGATTAAATTACATGTTAACGAACACCTTATGTGTCTAATTTAAATTTTTTAATTTAATTAATAAATTTTTTGCCTAATTCGTCAAAAAAAAAAACTTGGTTACACTTTATTTTAAGTGCCCTTGTTAAGTGGAATTGTACTTTTAAGTACTGAGTAATATTAATTAACAACATGTACTTGTTTTAGGGTTAGTTGCATGTAATTATGCATAATTTATTGTTTTTACTATTGCAAGTGCATGTAATGTGTAACAAGGGCACTGTAAAATAAAGTGTTAAAAATTTTAAAAGTTTATCTTTGTCTTATTTCATTTATAACATTATAGCAAGATATATAATGCAGACATGAACATTATGAGTAGATCATAACTAATAATAACATTTGCATTTCAAGCAAATCTGCTATCCGTTCCACTTTTTTCTTTTTGGCTCTATATATGGGTCACATATATATATATATTTTTTTATTAAGTAAAAAATGCTCATACCATGGTGCTATTTGTCTGTACTCTTAATGCAGTTAATAATGTTTTATTTTATTTTCATGATACTTACAGTATACTAGGTTTTTCGGGGGTGTTATTCATGACACTGTAAAATAAAGTGTTAAAAATTTTAAAAGTTTTTCTTTGTAATTGCACTGCAAGTATTATGCAACACCCTGAGAAAAAAAAATGCAAACAAACAAAGGATGCATAGCAAAATAAAGCACATACTAAACCAAGAGCCAAAAAGAAAAAAAGTGGAACGGATAGCAGATGTTATTATTAGTTATGATCTACTCATAATGTTCATGTCTGCATTATATATCTTGCTATAATGTTATAAATGAAATAAGTATGGTGGCCGAGAAGTGCAAAACAAATCACAATTCTGAAAACAAAAGAACAAATTACAAACGCAAATGCAAGTCTAAAAAAACAGAATAACAATTCAGAAAGCACAACAACCATTCAGAAAACATTATAACAAGTCAGAAAAAACAACGACAAATCAGACAAACCAGAAAAGGTAGGTATAGTTTGAGACAGCGCCATTGGTTTGGTATTACTCCCGCTGACTGGACTAGACATCTGTCAATCAACGTATACAGGGAAGAACCAGCTGAAGAGTCGTGGTAGAAAGTTCGGAGATGGTATTAAAGTAGCTCAGTTTAAATGTATTGTATGAATTGCCCTTACTATGGAATAAAAAATACAGAGTGTATATTTACATTTAGTTAAAAGTGGCTGTACAACATCTCTTTGGCTTTTTGGAACGCGAATCGACCCGGGTTCCATCCCGCCTTTTGCCGAGCTTTTTTTTCTTGTGTTTTCTGACTTGTTAATTTGTTTTCTGAATTGTTGTTGTGTTTTTTGAATTGTTATTTTGTTTTTTAGACTTTCATTTGCGTTTGTAATTTGTTATTTTTGTTTTCAGAATTGTGATTTTGTTTTTGGCACTTCTTGACCACCGTACATAAACACGTCTAAGCTTTACCAATTTTTCTGGACGTGTGTGAATGAGAGAATAAGGGCAGATGGAAACAGCAGAGACAGAAGGCAGTGTGATTTGTTTTATGGTGATATCACCACCACGGAGGTTACTCACAATCACATCACTGTCTGTCATCCAGTCAAGTCACTGTAATAACTCAGTGCTGCCAATAGGTCGCACTGCATGTAGTAAACAGGGTCGCTCTACTGTAATCTCCATTTTGAATGTTTTTATGGTTTAGGGTTTTATGGCACGCCTCTTTTCTCATTGCCGAAGACGAGAAAATTGCCTGGATTGCCCAGATGGTGTTATGCATTCGGACTAAAACGCTGGACGATAGCGTTTTAGTGCGATTTGTCTTGCTCTTCTGAAACGACCTCGGACTGCAGCGAAGGCGAAGGCATTGCTAACAGCAGACACGTCCAGACCAAACAATGTCAGATGATGCAACAAATCAAAACAGGACCGTAAATATCACAAGGTAACGTTATTTCGACCTTCAAACCGACCTTTCGTGTTAACCGTGCACCTGAATACAAATATCGACACTGATCGCGTAAAAGTATTGCAACTAGTTTCAGATCAGTAACTCGTTTCTGCACGCACTTGACTGAACTCGCGAGTTGTTTTTCACGGGTTGAATTGTATGCGCGTTGGCTGTTGCATAGGTATTACGCGTTATTTAAGGCTTTATACTCTAAATGTGAAGTGGTTGGCTCGTCTGCCTGCTGTGGATTAACAGTAGGAGTAGAAACTAGGCCTCAGTGCGTGTCACTTACAGTGCGCTCGCGCTGCTTCTGCTGCTACTAGCGCGCGAGACTTCCACTTTTGGGATTTTCATCCGGTTGTTTTAATATTAGTCGAGGGATTTAAGAGTCAGTAATCCTCGTGGATTTAGCTGCAGCTATTGCGCATGCAAATAAGTGAGTGATTTAGTTATTTTAATACATTTAAATACAGATAACTCATCCAAAGTTACAAGATACACTTCAAAAGCGTACTTATATACAATATAATGTGATGTGTATGCAAAACAGTTAAACTTCTCTGCATTTTTAGGTCATAAAGCTTACAAAATACCATAGTTAATGCAGTTGTTACTACAGCAAAGCCAATTGATATTGAATCTCCATTTAACATTGTAAGAAGCCTTATAAGAATCCTTTTATCTGGATTCTTTTTGTTAGTTTGTTTACTTTTTTAATGACTGTGGTGGCTAATACTTATTTACCAGATTTGTTTGTTCGCTTTTTACAAATAACAACTATGCTAATCGAAATCAGATTTATTGTAGATTTGTTTTAGAATCAGAATTATTATTACTAAGTATGATTGTGCACAAGGAAGTTGTCTGGATAAAACTTCCAGTGCACTGAAAAACAAAAAAGAAATAAAATAATTGTTCACATACCTTTATTGTGGTTATTTTTGCTTATATATGGTGCGGGTGTGTGTATATATCTATACACAGTATATATATAGATATATATATACACACACACAATATAACCTGTAACCCTGGACAACATCACCCGAAAGCTGAATAAATAATCTTTCCATAGATGTATGGTTTGTTAGGATAGGACAATCTTTGGCCGAGATACAACTATTTGAAATCTGGAATCTGAGGGTGCAAAAAAATCTAAATATTGAGAAAATCGCCCTTAAAGAAGGTTTTTGATCACACCACCTTTCACTTTTACGACTGAACAAAAGCGGGATTCATTGTATTTCTAAATTAAAAAGCATACCAACAATACAACAGTAAGAACAAGGACAAACAGCTTATAAACGTTTATAACCAAACGAAATAAGATGAGGCATGGCACGCACCCACATGCTGTATTATATACCGTGTACTAATAAAAATTACAGACCGTTAGCAAACACTAGGAATACAAATAAATAAAAGTGAGCCCCCATGCGTAATGTGAGGTAAACAGCAAAGATGACAAGCTTTTCAGAATGAAAACAAAAAGAAAAGTAAAACGAAACTTGCTGTCGGTGACAGTGCTTGCATGTTTTCCCCCACAAGAATACCAACATGTTCACCTTTGGTTTAAGAAGCGGTCCTTTACTTTACTTAAGCGTGAAAACCATCCATCGTTCGGTCCTCATCTTCGCGTTACTTTTGACGCCGAGCTTCGCGCTCGCTGACCGCGAGTATAACCCAGGTATAGCACCGGAAGCGCTGCGCAGGCTTCAAAGACGTCGTGCGGGGGTTTCGTTATGCTTTCAGTTTTCGTTGTGCATTTGATGTGTTCCAGATGCAAACAGAAATGCAGCCGCTTAGAGTTGCGCAGTGGAATGCACACAAAATTTAATCACACCGGCCTGAAAAATGATGGCAAAATGCGCCCATTTGGTGGCACTCTGGAGCCCTGTGCTAGACAGTATTTATTTAGCGCCTCAGTTGTTCAAGATACGACAGTAGTATCGAATACGGTTTATAGTGATTAATTAAAAATATTGGAACGGTAATACTAAACAGGGGGTATTTTATCCATATGTATCGCCAACGGTAATGTATCATAATGGAACATGATCTTTACTTAATATCCTAATGCATTTTGGCATAAAAGAAAAATCGATCAATTTGACCCATACAATGTATTGTTGGCTGTTGACTCAACATATTACCCCAGCGACGATTAACAACTGTCTTTTGTGCTCCAGGGTCAAATAGATATATACTATATAATAATCTATATATTTATAACGTTTTTGTTGTTTTTTTCATGAAAACGATGTCATTACCATGGTGTATTGTCTGTACTCTTTAATGCAGTACTAAGTTTTCCTTATCTTTTCTATGATAACAGACAGTGAAACTAGGTTTTTCGGGGGTCGGCCCCTATTCTATGGTTTGATACTTCAGAAACTATAATTGTTTTGTCCTGTTTTACCACAGAAATGCAAGATGGATCAAGGAGGACTGAATAGTGGCGCCAAGAGAGATGATCATTTGAATACGTTGGATTACAGCAACAGCCCAGTCGAGGGAATTTTACGAAGCGGAATACAAAGCGCCATGTCTGTCGCCCCCACCTCGCTGGTTCCTCAACCCAATCCGCTGATGCAGCCGGTTTCCGGGGACCTTCCCAATGGCCTGAGCAACTCGCCCACTCTGGAGGAGCACACCACCTCCGTGTCCTCCACCCTTGGCATCTTTGGGGAAGATTCAGAGCTCAAAGTGTTTGGGAAGGAGCAGAGGGCTCAGCAACACCAGACCCTGGGAGCTTTCACTTTGGGAGACAGTTTCTTAGGACTGGAGGCCAGCATTGCAGACCTCAACAGCACTTCCCCTTCAGTGGACTCCCTGATTGGTGGAGTCAACCCCAATCTCTTTCATTTAAAAACAGAGGACTTTTCCCCCATGGATAAAGGCGATATGTACTTTGACCAAGATTCCTTTGGGCCCATTGGGAAAGATGTTGATGTTGGCAATCATAAGCTCTTTAGTGACAACACTCTGGACCTCCTGCAGGACTTCGAGTTGGATGGATCGCCTTCCGATTTCTATGTGGCGGATGACGCGTTCCTCTCCACCATAGGTGAAGATGCTTTGCTCGGAGACTTGCCGACAAATACGGAGAGGGACTCAAAGGTTGCGGTCAATGGCGCGACCACCACTTCCAGCCCCTCCAGCATCAACACGGTCACCACCAGCACCAGCTTGCCCACTGTGAAGGTGGAGAAAGACTCTATAATCCAGCTGTGCACTCCTGCGTTCATCAAACAGGAGAACAACGGTGGGGCTAAATACTGTCAGGCGAGTCTGCACAGCACACCTATTAACATTTGTGGTGTCACCACTTCAAGTGGACAGAGCTTCCTATTTGGGACCGGCCCATCCACAGCTGCTGTCAGTCAGCAGAAAGATCAGAAGCCCGTCTTTAACCTGTACACTCCTGTGACCTCTTCAGAAGATGGTTGGGGCAGGGGCCATGGCTTTGGGAATGCAAGTGAAATGCAGCAGAGGGCCAGCGAATGCTTTTCCAAAAACTATACAAGCCCCTATGCCAGGTAAGCCTTGAAAGCCAACATGATGGTCTGTGCTTGTGGATGAACATGTTTAATGAAAGGTTCCTACAGTCATGGAACAGCTGGAAATTCCAGGGAATTTTCAAGTTAGGCCTGGGAAAGTCATGGAAATTACTTCAAATCTTAAGAATTTTATGGAAAAAGCATAGAAATGTTTGTACTGATTAGAAATCTGTCTTGTTGTGCTAAACTCTAAAACACCTTTTAATGGCATTTCAATTTTTCTTTTCAGTTTCATTTTTAGAATTCCAGTAAAATTCCAGTTATCACTATCAAAACTCATTGGTCAAAAGCGTGGCAGTGTTATTATTTATATTCCTTTAATAGGTTTGTATTCATATTCTAGAATAGCTTTTTGAAATTTGAAATTTTCGTTTCATTTTGTTCTGCGCTTTCGTCATTTTTATTAGTTTTTGTTTCTTTAAAGGTCCCCTGAAATGCTTAGAAACACGCAGCGTTACTCTAAGTGTTGATGTCATTTTGACTGAAACAGAAAGACAGGGCGGGACATATCAAGCAGCCCCGCCCCTTTTTAAAATAGCCAATTGCGTTCGCCCACAGCTTGGGCTAGAGCCGTTCAGAGCCGTTGAGCTCCGTAAAGCCGCATTTGACAGCCACAATCTCATCCATATTGCTATAAATATAGCTTTCTGTTAGAATTCAATAAGCTCCGATACATTATGTGGTCTGCGCCGACCATCCGCGCATTGCTCCGCTCCGTGCTATCTTGTCTCTGGACCGGAGCAGAGTGTGTGTGTGTGCGGTGGTTAGCGTGACACAGCGCGAAACCAGACTTTTTTTTTTTCCTCAATGGAAAGCATATTTACACTGGTTGAATCGTTCCCTGTCCCCTATATAGTGCACTACGTGCCATTCACTGTACAGAAAATTCTAATTCTGTGGACAAGTGACCGATTTCAGCTGCGGCTTCAGCGTATATTTTTATAGTGTAGGGGGCGGGGCTTCGGATTCTAGAGAGTGTTTGATTGGACAGAAAGTTTAATGAGCTGCTGAAGTATGATGTGACGTCAAAAAATCGTTGAGCCGTTTTGGCGGAAGTGACGAAGTGCAAGCTTTGAATGCTTATATTTTCTAAATGCGAATTTTGTCACTGTTTTGGAGCACACTGCCTTATAGATAACCTTAAGACTAACATATTGATACTAACACCCAAAAAACTTAAATTTTGATTTCATGGGGACTTTAAAGGCAGGGTAGGTGATTTGGTTCTAAAGCTGGTTGAAAGTCTCTTCACATCCTGATAGCAACCACTAAGTTAAGTGGCCTAAATGTATTTATATCGTCTGTGGAAGGTGTTGGATCATAAAATGTTCGTCCAATCATATCGCTCAGCCCGAGGGCTACGATTGGCTGTCCTACCTGCCTGTCAATGTATTTGGACACCTCTGTGCACTCTGTTCACGCAGACATGATTCGTCATCACTGCGTTCCATTACTCTATTGCAGACCGAGTGAGAATGGAAGGCATTATTATTGTAATGTTATGTGCTTTCTACTGTAATGTTTTCTCGCTGGTGAATGAGACATTAGGTGATCTGACAGCATTGCTTTCAATCCTCAACCAATGCCGTCTCTTATCGTGTTGCTGGTTAGGCTCTGTTCTGCTTGTGGAGGCGTGGCTTTGGAGAGTGTTTTGTGGGGAGGGTGAGATCTTATGCTTTTAAAGCTAGTTTACTCTTTGAAATCACCTAACCTTTAAATATTACTTTTAGGTGTAATTTATTTTAGTTTTAGCTATAATTTGTTTCCAGTTAGTAATTTTAGTGCTTTCGCTTTTAACTTTTTGAGTTTTGGTTTCAATAAATATAAAGGTTTGTAATAGATTTATTAATAGTTATTAATAAACCCCTAAAATGTGGGGACCGTTTTAGCACAGTTATCTCAGAATTAAATCAGATTTTAGCAGATGTGGCACAAATACAATTCTTATTAAAGAGAAAAGGAAAGCACAAAATACGAGTTAACATTGCAATGCATGTCTTTTCTGGGAACAATCATGCCATGCATTGTCCTCCCCGTAAAAACAAACAATCAGGACTGGAGGCACCAGACACATCAGTTTTAAAGACAGCACTGCACCCAAAATTTGCCTAAAATGACTGCTGCACCATTATGGATTTGTTACAGTATTAAATTAGTTAAAGATGCTGTAAGCTTAGTGCAAGAATACAATATCTGAACATTCAGACAGTACTGCACCATTTTCCTCTTCACATTCATGTTCCATCGTGTTTTCACTGCAATCAATCCTCACCTATTTGCAAACCCTGGCTGGTGTGAGCAGAAATCATAATCGTATGAAATGTGCTCAGAGGGCATGACAGTAAGGCAGACTTTCTGTGGAAGTAATCTGTTAATGTGCTTCTTTTGTTACTGTACAAACGGTCTTGTGTTTACTGTAAGACAAGGAAGTCTGTACTAATGAAGGAGTTATGTAAGTGACATACATATCTGACAATCTCCACAGAGCAGGTCTCTACAGCTCGACCTGAAACCTGCTCATCCAAAACTGCAGGGGTTTGATGGATTGTTAATGACGTGTCAGGCATACTTTGAGGAAGTGTCTGCATATTTGTCATGTGAACGGGCCACTGGCGACACACCCACCTAGTTCAGCTTTTGCTAGATGCTTAAAATAAACACAAGATTGTTTTTCTAATGTCGGAGTCGTCGAGTTCAGATCAAATGCCAGTGTCCTCACTTCTCGTTTCAGTAATCAGAGCACTGATAACATTATGCAATCTTATTTAAAGTCAACAAGATATTGGAATCAACCCTTACTTTCTATTAGTGTTGTCAAAAGAGCCGGTACTTCGGTACAAATTCGCTACTAACAAAATTAAAACGTTATGGTACCAGGTTTTTTTAAGTACCGGTGGTACCGAGTACCCGGTTCTTGATGCACTATCCGAAAGGTGCGCAGATGCGCTCTCTTCATAAAAGCACTGAGACATGGCGACATCAAAAAGAGGAAACGCATCAAACTAACAAAACACTTTAAAGACAGACACCCAGATCAAATGAAAGAGTTCAAGCAGGTAAGTTTCATTTTCATTTTTTATATTTAGATCAGTGTTTCCCACACGTTGATTTATTTGTGGCGGCCCGCCACAATATCAACTGACCGCCGCAAATAGATTTTCCAAAAGGCTTTGACTTCATTGAATAAACATGAGCACTGCACTGCGGTTGTTTTTATATCACTGCATTTCTGAAGGAAACCGACTGTCTTCAGAAAATTATGGATGTCATTTTCATTTCATCTTGCCTGTAATACCTGAGCAGCGTTTGTGAGCGCAGCGCTTATTTGTTAGCCATTACCGGGAGCCTCGCCTCTCCCCTCCTACAGCGGACTCCTGCTGGCAGAGAATTAATTTGCAAATAGAGTGCAAGTCTATGGGAAACACCGCTTCTGTTATGAATATTATTCAATATTTTAATTTGAATGTCAGAATGAAATGAACATCGCTGTTATTAGAGTAGTTAATCATTAGCATAAGCGCGGCTAACACTAATATAATGAGCATTAGAATGAAATTAAATATGTACACAGTTTGGATTAAATTAAAGTAGAGTCAAAATTTTTAATTAGCATGTTTTTGTGTTTTGCTTTGGTACCGAAATTGGTACCGAGAACCGTGGATTTTCACTGGTATTGGTACCGAATACTGAAATTTTGGTACCGTGACAACACTACTTTCTTTCTTTACTTTATTAATACATGTACCTGGTTTTATTGTGATCAATTCATTAGTTCATGTTGTTTTCAAAGAAACTTGAAGTTCAAAGAAAATCAATCTCTTTGTAATTTTTCATCATAATGTATAAACTGGTTCTGCATCTAAAATGACTTGTTGGCTTAAAAGTGCATGCTACTGTTTAATGTTAACCAATAGTCAAATAGCTATTTAGTAGGGATGTAACGATATTATCAATATCGTGATATCGCTATAGCGAAAGGGTCTCAATATTATTGTGGTCACATGACGATATGAAACGATAGGTCTTCTGGGCAAAAAGTGTCGTTTTTAAAATATATTGAAACTACTTATTCTAACATAAAAGGAGTTGAAAGTTGTGTTTTGGGTACATCACAGGGTTTCGGATGAAAATCTGGCCCACTACGTAGTCAAAGTAAGATGAAAAACGTAGCAATAACTTGAAAGTGCCGCGTAAAATCATCTAAATAGCTAGTGGTTCTGGATAGAAAACAGTCAGTTTGTGGTTCAGTCATAGAGAGCAGGAACAGATGGTGAAACACAAGAGAGGTTTCATCTTTAATTTACATGTGGGCTCAATTATCAGGCCTTTGTGGTCTGCAGGTTTTGAGTGGGATTTGGGGTTGTTTGCCACTGCGTCCCAACCTGTGTGACATTTAGTGGCTTGCAGCCAGCTTAGACAGGAGCTGTCTCTCTCTCTCGCTCTCTTTGTTTGTCTGTCTCTCTCTCTGCCGTGTGCACGCTATGCGGCAAACATGGTTGGTATCAGGTCAGTGGCGCCACTTTTCTCACGCAAGCATAAATCAGTTCACACCCCTTTTGTCTTGTGACATGTTTTTTGTTTTTCTATCTCTTCTCCTATGTGACTCTTTCCATCACGAATGAAGATCTAATTGAGCCAAACCCTTTTGATATGTAGTGACTCAGAAATTATTCCTGAAAGCTTTTCTCAAATCGTTCTTGGCTTTATAGGAGTCAACATGCACAGCTCTTAGGCAGCTGTGAATAAGTAGCTTGTTTTCTCTTTCTCCTCCTAGTCTCTCCCTCCAGCGCACATACACAGAATATTTTTAGCTCTGCATAACCAGTCCTACAATGAGGACCTTTGGACGAGTGAAAATATAGATTTTCTGAAAAAGAAAAAAAAAGCCCAGAGGCTAATCTTTGAAATGTATGGAGACTGTCACTCTCTTCTGCAAACACTGTAAATATGGTTTATACAAAAACAGACTGCATTCATTTAAAGTTGAAAAGAAGCTCTATATTACTACAATGCAAGCACGCAGTTGCTTTTACTTCTTTTTGCCAGATGCATTTTACTTGGATGTAGGGATATGCCGGTATAAATTTTTCATGTTGCGATTAATTGCTCATGTTTTTATCACGGTGTATATGGTATTATCACAATATTGAAATTTAGTTGCAAAAAAAGTGTTGTCATAATACAGTATAACAGGTTTAATAACTTTTTTCTTATAACAAAAATAACTGAACATTTCAATACAATAAAGCAATACGCAAACATTTATAAAGTTAAACATTTTACACAGATTAAAGTGCAAAAGAATTATTAAGACCAATAGGTATCATTTTACAATAAGAACTCATTAGTTAACTTTAGTTAATGCATTAACATTAACAATGAGCAATAGCTACATTTGCTACAGAAGTTATTAATCTTCGTTAAAAAATACAACTCTTAGTTCATGTTATCTCATTAAATAACACAGTTGCAACTTTTGATTTGAACAATGTGTTATTAAATATTGGAATACCTAAGATTAATGAATGTTTAAATGAATTTTTTTTATTGGGAGTTTGTTTACTAATGAATTAACTAATGTCAAGTCAAGTCACCATTATTTACATAGCGCTTTTTACAATGCAAATTGTGTAAAAGCAGCTTTACAGTATTAAATGAGGAAATAGTGTGTCGAAATAGTGTGTCTTTCTCCTCTGGCCAGACAAACTCAGTTTAGATCAGAGTCAGATTGTGCAGAGGCTTCATCTGGTTCCCGTGGTCTTGTCCCAATGGCTGTCTAGGAGACAAGGTCTTCAGGATTAATCTAAATTAATCGCAAGGCATAAAATCGCTATTAGCAAAGCTGCGATGTATGCGTATCTTTCAGGGCAGCACGGTTCTGTGATCAGCATAAATCTCCATCCGAAAGGCCGAGGGCGCTCTCCACTCTGAAACTCCAAATAACCGCCTCGCAGAAGACCCACCCTCTGCAGCTGAATAAACCAAGATTCCAGCTTTTTTAATTGGATTCACGTGACTACTAAACACATGACTACTACAATATATGGTTTATCCGAGTTTGTCTTATTTAGTTTTAACTAATGTATATAATATGCAATGCGAATTCGACACAATGCTTTTATCGCTGCTTAAATGCTATGAAATGTGTTGCGTGTCTTATTCTGTGTAAGAAGCCCCATCATCTCACAGAAGGATTTATTTCAGACACTCGGCTGACATTATGAAGTGAGTTTCGAGTAAAAACATGTTATTAAATGTGGTAATTTCACGTGCTTTCAGATGAAGCAGCATTTACTGCACAGAGCCGTAGTTCACTGAGAAGCAACGCAAACAGCTTTCATAATTGCAGAACGATAACTTCGATTTCATTATCGCACGATTATATCGTCTGCAATTATGAACGCGATTTTGCATAGCTTGTCAATGAACTACGGCTCTGTGTATTAAATGAAAGCAGGTGATGGAGATTTACTACTAATCACAGAACCACGGCTTTACTGACCAATATGTGCATGACAATCGCATTCGCTAATCGTGCAGTCCGGAGACGAAGTCTTCAGAGGGGATCAGTCTCTGGGGCACATCTAGATGTCCTGTGCTGATCCACCATCTGATCTGGATACGGACTGGATCTGGGTGGCTACGGTGACCTCGGAATAGGAATAAAACAGACTAAAACTAGATATTATCAAATGGCCAGAGTTTTGTGATCGTAGCGGACGTGAAGGACTATAATGCAATAAGAGCTCACTCAAGTAATGAGGTGCTAAACCATTCAGGGCTTTATGAGTAATTAGCAAAATTTTAAAATGTATATGATGTTTAAAAGGGAGCTAGTTCAGTGTTGACAGAACCAGGTTAATATGGTCTTACTTCCTTGTTCTAGTAAGAACTCTAGGTGCTGCATTTTGAACCAGCTGGAGTTTGTTTATTAATTGTGCAGAGCAACCACCCAATAAAGCAATGTAATAATCTAACCTTGAGGTCATGAACGCATGAATTAACATTTCTGCATTTGACATTGAGAGCATAGGTCGTAATTTAGATATATTTTTGAGATGGAAAAATGCAGTTTTACAAATGATAGAAACATGTCTTTCAAAGGAAAGATTACTATCAAATAACACACCTAGGTTCCTAACTGATGACGAAGGATTTACAGGCAGCCATCAATATGAGTTGTGCTCTAAGCATTACATGCTGCGTTTTTTTGGTCTGATATATTTTTTTCAGAATTTAGCAGTAAGAAAATGCTAGCCATCCAGTTTTTTATATCAACTCTGCATTCCGTTAGTTTTGCAAATTGGTACGTTTCATCAGGTCGCGAAGAAATATAGAGCTGAGTATCATAACAGTGAAAGCTAACACCATGCACCTTAGAAAGCGTGAAAAGCAGTGGTCCTAGTACTGAGCCTTGGGGTACTCCATACTGCACTTGTGATTGGCATGATACCTTTTCATTCACTGCCACGAATTGATGGTGGTCAGATAAGTAAGATTTTAACCATGCCAATGCAATTCCTCTAATGCTAACATAATTTTGTAGTCTACTCAAAATAATGTTGTGGTTGATAGTGTCAAATGTAGCGCTAAGATCCAGTAGCACTAATATATAGATACAACCACGATCAGATGATAAGAGCGGGTCATTTGTAACTCTGATGAGAGCAGTCTCAGTACTGTGATAAGGTCTAAATCCGGACTGGAAATCCTCACAGATTCCATTTTTCTCTAAGAAGGAACATATTTGTGATGATACTACCTTTTCTAGTATCTTTGACAGAAAAGGTAGATTTGAGATCGGTCTGTAATTAATTAATTATTTGGGGTCAAGTTGTGTGTTTTTTGATGAGAGGGTTAATAACAGCCAGTTTTAAGGTTTTTGGGACATATCCTAATGACAATGACGAGTTAATAATATTCAGAAGAGGATCTATGACTTCTGGAAGCATTTCTTTTAGGAGCTTAGATGGAATAGGTTCTATCATACATGTTGTTGGTTTAGATGATTAACAAGTTTAACAAGTTTATACAATTCTTCATTTCCAATAGTAGAGAATGAGTGGAATTGTTCTTCAGGGGATCTATAGTGCACATCTGATGTGATACTGTGGCTGACGGCTGCATGGTTACAATTTTATCTCTAATAGTTTCGATCTTGGAAGTAAAGTAATTCGTAAAGTCATTACTACTGTGCTGTTGGGTAATGTCTGCACCTGCTGATGTTATATTTTTTTGTTAATTTAGCCACTGTAGTGATAATCTTAGGGTGGTGTTTGTTTTCCTTCTTCTAAAAGATACGTAAGTAATTAGGGGTGGGAGAAAAAATCTATCCATCGATGCATCGCGATTCTCTCTCCAACGACTCTGGATCGATTATGAGAATTTCAGAATCGATTCTGAGCTTAGTTTTTAACCAGATGCGCGATGACGCTGAGTTTGCTTTAGAAACACCCGTATTCTGCTTGCTTCCAATTCCTCACACACATACACCACTCAAACCTTCCGTAAAATAATCTGTAAGGATATGTAAATGTAAGGATTTTAAGATTCTTAAGAAAGAAGTAGATCAAGAATCGTTCTGGAATCGGATTGTGACTCCCAGAATCGGAATTTAGGTGACTAAAGATTCCCACCCCTAAAAGTAATCAGATCTAGCCGTTTTTAAGGCTTTTCTGTAGGAGAGAGTATTTTCCTGCCAAGCAATAGGAAATACCTTTAGTTTTGTTTTCCTCCAGCTGTACTCCATTTTCCGTGCTGCTCTCTTTAGGGCATGAGTGTGCTCATTATACCACGGTGTCAGACCGCCAGTTTTCCTTAGTCTTCCTTAAGCGTAAAGGAGCAACCATATCTAAAGTGCTAGAAAAGAGAGAGTCCATAGTTTCTGTTAGGCTATATCATCAAGTTGTTTCTCTGACTAATTGGATAGCTGAGGAATTAGATTAAGTCAGAGATTACTTACAAGCATAATCCTTTGTGGTAGAGGTGATACACGAAACTAGATAATGATCTGAGATATCATTGCTCTGCTGCAGAATTTCAACGCCATTAACATCAATTCCATGTGACAGTATTAAATCTAGAGTATGATTTCGACAGTGAGTAGGTCCTGACATGTGTTGTCTAACCCCAATAGAGTTTAGAATGTCTATAAATGCTGATCCCAATTAATCTTTTCACCAACAATTAAGAACTTTTAAAACAATTAAAAATCACCAACCATTAAGACTTTATCTGCAGCCAGCACTAACACAGATATAAATATAATAAAGTCTGTATGGTGCCCTGGTGGCCTGTATACAGTAGCCAGTAGTGCTGGGCGGAATACCGGTTCATACCGAATACCAGTGTTTATTTTTGTTATGATATGAATTTTTAAAATACCGCAATACACGTTCCGCAACGTTTCCTAACACCTGTCGCTTACTGTTTGTTTGGAATTATAAATATGAGCGTAGTAAGCCAAGATTTATCATTTGTTCATCTGTATTATATCTGTTTTTTATTTGTTGAACATCAATTAAATTGTTATCCTTAAATTGGTTTGGACGTTTTTTGTATTTGCTAGTTCGGGGAACAGACACAGTCTCTATAGTGTGATATCTAGGTGAAAGAGTCTCTATGTGCTGAGAATTAACTGATTTCTGTGATGGGAGGCAGCTAGCAGACGGTTAGTTTAGCCAGTCTGTCTGCTTCCTGACCTGGGCCCCAGTTAGTCAAATACAAACTCTAAGACTATGTGCCATATTTCTAGAGAGAAGAGCAGCACCACCGCTGGAGGGATGAAGACCATCTCTTTTCAACAGGTCAGGTCTTAATTAATGTTAACTAATGCAGCCCTAATGTAAAGTGTGACCGAACAATAAAGAATCAAAACACTTGCAAACAATATCTAGTGCATGTTGTAGTCCAGATTAAAATGTAAAATTTTTTTTGAAAATAAATAGCCTATTAAGGCTAAATATTTAAGTAGCCTATTTGGCGCTGTGATGAACACCATAGCGAATACACAAATCTGAATGGCTTTTTAACAATAATTTAAATACGTTTCAGAAACAGAAAGTAGCGCAGCTGCTTTGTTTCCGGGGTAACGGCTGCATTTGTGCTGTTCGGCGCCATCTGCTGTCAGAAAGTGAATGTGCGCTTTCATTCAGAGCGTCTTTCACGCGTTCTGCCATGCACTTCTCATCCGTGCTTGTTTACATCAGAGTGCACACGCGTCTTTGTCGCAGCTTACAGCGGTGTTGTGCATTTAACCAGTTGATGTGAAAAGGTTTCTTTAAATGCATTCAAAATTGTGAATAATTTGTAAAAAATAATTATTCACGTTATTTTGAAGTGCCCACGATAACAATAGTGCATATTCATTATCGTTATATATCGCATTACCGAATACCAGCACACATCTACTTGGATGACACTTGTAGCTGAACATAGAGACTCCATTCCAGATACCAAACATAGAGACGCTCCAGATGCCATTAGAAAATAACACACTCTGTATATTACAGACTGTTTTTTTACCCACAGCATTGATTGTGTTTAGTTTCAGTTGATTCAAGGGATTGTAATAAATCCCTTTTTAATAATATGACTGATAATGTTAAATTACACTATCATTCAAAAGTTTGAAGTCCGTAAGATTAAAGTGATAAAAAGGCATTTAAGTAATAAAAGTGATCAAAAAATATTCATGTTTATATAAGGTTTAAGGTGTTAGGTTTGTGTTCATGAAAGATAAAAAAAGATATAAAACATAAAAGTTTGTGTTCATGAAAGACAAAATTGGTTTCCATAAAAAATATGAAGCAGCACAACTGTCTTCAGCATAATAATCAGAAATGTTTCTTGAGCAGCAAATCAACATTTCAGAATGATTTCTGAAGGATCGTGTGACACTGAAGACTGGAGTAATGATGCTAATCCACTTTGATCAAGAAATACATTCGTTATAATCTTCAAATAGAAGCAGTATTTTAATTGACAATATGTTTTTGATTAAATGGGTTATGGTTGTATTCTCCATATGGACAAGGCCAAGAAAGGATCAAATTAAACATTTAATCCAAATTCTATATATATTTTAAAAATAATATTGCTTTGTAATTTGTACTGAAATAAATGGTGGTTGAATGTCTTCTTTTTTTCAATGTTTTTTAGTTTAGCTAGATTACATTAATTGGGTCTCTTAAACCTTTAATAAGATGTGCAGTATCTTTAATACAGGTCAGTGGTTTCTACTTTAACATTAAATAACAATACATGAATCAATGCCATTATTTTCTTTTCTTATGAGGTATATAACTGTATTAGTAATTATAAAAATGAATGGTTCCAGTCCTGAATGCTGGTTAGTCAACACAACATTCCGACTGTGCTAAAAATACAATATAGTAACAGCTTTGACTGGTTTCTGTTACCAAAAACCAACTTCCCAGACCTCTACACTGGAGGCTATTTCCCAGCATCTCGGCGTTAGGAATATCGGACCGGTTAGTCATCACGTATATTTGACACAAAGGCCAACCTAGGTTTAACTACAGCCATTAAAGAGGGCAGTCTCTCTCTGTCTTGTGCTCTCTCTCTTTTATTTTCTTTCTCTCTCGCTTACTCGCTCTCTCACCGTCTCGGTTCGGTTCCTGTAGAGCAGAAATCTTGCCAGTCAGCAGAAGTGGATAATGGATGTAAATCACCTCTGTGTTATAAGTGCTTTAGCACACAGAGATCAAGCCGACTGAAACGCTCTGAATGCCATTGGTTTGACCTACTTTCTCTTCTGCATCGCAGCTGGGCCGAGCGGAGATTACCCCGCGTTTATACAAAACTAAACACCTCCGTCATAGTTAATGAAGCAGTCTATACTACATGCAGGCAGAATCCTGGAGGACAAACTAAAGTATAATAAACAAATAAGGCACGTTAGAGCTGGGCAATATAATTTTTCTTATCAGTCGATATCGATAATTATCACGATAAATTTCGAATCTGTATTTCTTTCAAGTTTAAAGTCAGAGTTTTGCTCCTAAGTGAAAGTTGTAGAAACCATACTGTTAATTGTGGTTTTAAACTAGTCTTTATGGTCAAACCATGACATTTACAGTCATTTTTCCTTAACAAAATAAATCTCTTAATAGAGAAATGTATTTCTTTGTTTCTGCATGTTCTAATGAGTGATTTTAGGTTAGGTTTGTGTTGCCTTAGTTTGATGATGTGTATCTTCAGCACAGTTTGCAGTGCAGGCTGCAATATTAAAAATATTTGTAAAAATTCTCTTAGAAATGCACATTTGACAATAGCATGAGTTAAGATGCAGATGTATATTTATGGTCATTATCAAAAACAGTAACATCAGTAAAAATAATTTAACAACCTCATTTTTTGTGAAATTTAATTATTCTGACTGTTGGAGCTTTATTAAAATTAACCATTGGTTTTCAATAGTAGCATGCATTTAACCACAGTTAAAACCACACCTTACACCACACCTTATGTCACCTCAAAACCATTGTAAAAATTAGGGGTGTAACGATTCACTCGACTTCTCGATTACAAACCCTGACGATGCATATGCATCAATCTGAAACATGGATTTTTGAATCATCGATTTCGGACAGTAATCGATTTAAAACGCTAAGAATCGAATGAATCACGATTTCTATAGTGATTCTATGCGTTCAAAATATATACACATTAAATTACTACAAGCACGAATTAATGGAGACCTTGAACAGTGTTCGTGCCCTCGCATCTCTCCTTCACGCGCTCCACTATTTACCGCCTGCAGGGACTGTCACAGGATTGCGCTCGCGCTCAGTTCATCTCACTGACACATTTTTTGAGCAGCTGATGTGTGATCTATCCTTAGTACTCGTGGCCAGTAATGCTAAAGTGAAGTAGTTTTGCTTTTCTGTAGTTTTTCAATGGCTCTCGGTCATTACCTGAGCAGTCGAAGGCTGCACATTTATTGCATGGATGGAGCAAAAATGTAAGTGTCTAAAAGCATACACACAGTTCCATTGAATGATAAATGTATTTTAACAATGTCGTTCAACTGAATGTACGAAGGAAACTGTTAAAATAACCACAGCATTAACAGCAACCTTGAAATAAGAGCGCGAGGTTTATCTGATAATCAGATGCATGAAAGTAGTTTGTTGCTATAGCAAACAGACTTCGGGTGTGTTTTCTTTCAGAATCATTATTCGCCGATGGAGAGGAAAAGTTAAACACTATACCATTTTATTTTATGAAAATGAGATAAAGAAGTTTTCCCCGGCCTGAAGAGAATAATCTGCGCAGCTCTGCTTTAAAGGGGTCATATGATGCGATTTCAAGTTTTCCTTTCTCTTTGGAGTGTTACAAGCTGTTCGTGCATAGAGAAGATCTGTAAAGTTACAAAGACTAAGGTCTCAAATCCAAGAGATATTCTTTATAAAAGTTAAGACTGGTCCACGCCCTCCTAAATCGGCTCGTTCTAACACGCCACCACATACCTACATCAATATGTGGAAATATTAGCATAATACCGCCCAAATGTTCACACAAAGAAATGCCGTTGATTTACAACACTGTTTCAGACCTTCAACCCAAAGACAGTATAATTCCTTATAATCAGTAATTATGTCCCCACTGGATGCAAATGCCTCGTTTGTAATGGGTTTTTAATGTTTTTGTCTCATTGCTCCGGCCTGACAGGGCATCTTCACAGTATGGTAGGGGCGTAACATTCCGTCACACCGCTTGATGTATTCGGCCAATCACAACACACTGGATAGCTTGCCAATCAGAGCACACCTCGCTTTTCAGTCCGATGAGCTTTGTAAAAATCGACGCGTTTCAGACAGGCAGGGCATAGAGGAGAAACAATAAATGTACAATATGTGGAAAATAATGTTTATTTTTTTTTACCTTAAACTGCATAAAAACATTTCATTACACCAAACACACAAATAATGATCTTTTAAATAGCATCATATGACCCCTTTAAGACGTGCCAGGATATATCTGCAGCTAATCTGAATAAAAGCAGAATGAACTGAAACGTTAACACAATAAATAAATAAAAATTTTGAATGATGCAGTGCTAATGGACATATTTATTACAGTACAGAAACAATAGTATATTTTCTACCTTATTTTGTGCAGAAAATCGAAATAATTGTTTGTAGTATATAAAACAATCATAAAATTGCATGATGAACAATGATCGATCCCAAGATGGTTCTTTCAGTATTGTATTTGATTTCTTAAAGCAATTAAAGTAAGAGATAAGAATCATAAAATAATATAATAATACAATAAGTTATGTATTTGACATTTCTGTACCTTCTGAAATGATGGCTACGCCCCTGGTGTGACAAAATGTTAGCCTATACATAATACTTTTAAAGCTTTTTAAATTTTTTATCTTGGCTTACATAAATTTCTGCATATGCCATGTCATGCCATAGCATCATTAAACAAGCATCTAACAATGGACAAAAGTGTTTTGTTTAGTTTTTTTCCTAACCTATGGTTCAGTAACCATAAAGGCTGCTGTGTAATTTGCCCTCTGACTAAGCATTTCAAGAATTTAGGGGAAGCATTTAAATAATCCTGTGAATGCACTTAAAGAATGCAGAATCGAATCGTTAATCGAACTGAATCGAATTTAATTGTGAAACGAATCGAATTGAATCGTTCTGAATTTGCAAAAAAAAAATCGAAAACCTATGAATCGTAAATCGAAATCGATTCGATGTCTACCCGAAGATTCACAGCCCTAGTAAAAATGTAACTATATGGTTTTTAGGTAATTGTAGTATAAATGCACATACAACGCTATAGCTTAATCACAAATAAACTGTGATTATATTCCATTACTCCTTCAATACATGTCTAAATTAATCATATAATAAAGTTCGATATGAATATCCCACATTTCTGACACAATACCATACTGCAGTTAGTGTTACTACAGTAAGTCCATGGTAAAATGATGGCGATTTGTAGATTGAAAAGGCTTCTGACTGTATTGTTGTGCACAGTGTCTCCTGTTTGTCAGCGCTGTTTCATCCGGCTTTAGGCTAGTTTAAATCACGAGTCATTTACGTCACTCTTCACACTGGATCTCACAGCGCTGTTTAGTGCTCGCGTGACTTTAGTGCTCTAGTGAGCTTGCGCCGCTCTGACATTTGAATAGATAAATAGTCTGTGTGGTGCGGTTTAAATGAGTAGCGCTGTTTCATTCTGCTTTTAGCGTGTAAACATTATACTTGTTATCAAGGAAAATTATGGATTCGAAAAATGGCTTTGAATAATTTCCTCATGGTGCACTTATGATTACTGTCTGAACCCAGTGACATTTCCATTGAGAAGAATGCAGATAATGTAATTGTATTTTGGGTTTAGCAAACCAGTGTGGTTAGACTGGTTGCAAAGTAAATGTGACCCATATTGTAATTTTTTTACAAACATGATTCATCAGTGCAAAATAGAAAGAAAGCTTCTCGTATTGTGATTATATATTCATGGAACAATTACTAGTTTTATTTTAAGAATTGCTGTTTAAAATGCAGTGTGTTTGTACTTGCGGCCTGATTCATGAGGCTGTGTACTGTATTATGGCAAGGCAAAAATATCAGACGCAGCGATGGCATGCTCAACTTCCTCTTTCTGTTTTCATGTGTTTCTCCTCAGGATAGGCACTGATTCCTTTTTTTTATTGCTGCTTTTGCTCTCCGATCCTGGGAGACTGAAGACTTCAGCCACAAATTAGGCATTTCTGTCAAATAGACGATGATTAAAACCCGCAACCTTTTGCAAAGTGTCATTATGTGTTATTGAAGGTATAATGAAGCTATTGCAACAAATAGACTAATCTAGCATCTGACAACCTAAATGCTGCTCTGTAACCAAACCGAATGTGAGATTTTCAGCCCACTGTGATCAATAGATACAAGGGACTGTTGGGATCGATACATCACTAGCAGATGGATATGTAATGTGGAGGAAGTCACGTGCTTTTGTGGCCATCAAATGCAGTCTATAAATAAGTAAACAGAAGATGGAGAGAGAAGGATTTTAGCGACAGGTATCTCTTCGGTTTCTAACTCAAAGTCCTCTTCGTCATTGCAGGGTTGGGCTGATTTATATTTAAAGTTGGCATGAAAAGAAAATTCACCTTATCTGTTTTCTAAGTGCATGCCAGATCTTATTGTCAACAATTCATCCATGCATGTCTAATAAAAAGTTTTAATCAAAATGTCATACCTTTTATAAATATTAAAGTGTTTTTTTTCCTGCAGCAATCTAATGTAGCTTCTAGGACTGAAACGATTTGTTGACATTATCAACAAAATCAACATAAAAAATTGTCGACAAGTAATATTGTTTTCTAATAGTCGTTTGATCTGATATGTAAGGCTCATAATGTAAGGGTCTGCAGTAGCACGGCTTGACCAGTGTGGCGCTGTAGAGCAAGACTGCTATTCAGCCCTCCTGAGCTGCAAACCAATAGAAGAAGACACTTTTGAGACGTGCAAATGGAGACGAACCCATGTAGGGAAGTTCTACAAAACTATAAACCAAAAATGCTGCTATGTGGCCTATTGACGGCGAAGTTCTTTTTCAATTTATGCTTTACTGTTAGCGAACATTCTGACGAAGCTGAGGGTAGCGTTTATCATGAGTATTTAAACCAATAACAAAATAAACACAAATCAAAAATGCCAGCTGTGAGAAAACAGCAGTTAAGGAAGCATCTGATCGTAGCGATGTGGATATGTTTGCACCTTCAATTGGTGTGACAGCTAACTTACAGTAAGTTAGGTCACGTTTATTTATCTACCTTTTTCAATGACCTTATTAAATGTGTCACCTTTCACATCAAATTCTTGCATTGTGATAGTTTTAAATATGAAACCAAACCAGTAGGTGGCGTCAAATGACAGTTTGAATGAGTGAGTCATTTAGTCCTTCATTACACGGTCATATGATGCGATTTAAAGTTGTCCTTTCTCTTTGGAGTGTTTACAAGCTGATTGTGCATAGATAAGATCCCTGTACAGGTTTCAAAGACTAAAGTCCCAAAACCAAAGAGATATTCTTTATCAAGTTAAGACTCTGCCACGCCCCCCTAAAAACGGCTCGTTCTAACACGCCCCCACATATCTACCTCACAGATGTGGACATGATTATCATAATGCGCCCAAATGTCACGGCAAAGAAAGAAGGCGTGGGTCAGTAACCGCATGTAGTGTTGGAGCGCATGTCAGGGAGACGGCTGTGTGTTCTAGACAAGCAAAAGAAGCCCTTTATTTGGCCTTCTTCCGAAAAGTAGATGCATTTGAAATCTTTAAGAATTCCTTACAACAGAACAGCATGCTTTTATGGACGAGTCCGTTTCCGTGAACCTAGTCGAGTATGTCATTCTGACTTTGCTATGACCATCTGGCGCTTCTGAATCAGCTACTGTTTTGTTTTGTTATTAGTTTAAGTATTTTTCTATTGACTGTTCAAATGCGGATTTTTGCGCATCGTGTGTGTGTGTGTGTGTGGTGTGTGCGTTTGTGCTGTTTGTGATAGAGAGAGAGAGAGAGAGAGAGAGAGAGAGAGAGAGAGAGAGAGAGAGGGAGGGTCACATCACAGTGGAGTCAGCGGTCTTAACCGTGCTTGTGTACGGCACACATACCAGCTTCATCACTGTGACTGTCACGCGACTCTGTTCCCCTTTCGGAGTTTGAACTGATGGTAAAACTTATGACATTATTTACTGTCTTTACATTGATTTTGAAAGATGAAGCTCGCGATTATGGTAAGTGGCGTTACGTTTCCGACGAGTGCTTGCGGTGTTTGGCCAATCACAATGCGCTGGGTCAGCTGGCCAATCAGAGCAGACTGCGCTTGTCGGAAGGAGGGACTTTGTAGAAAACAAAGAGGCGGGGCATAGAGGACTTACAATAATGTACAGTATTTGAAAAATAATGTGTTTTTTTGAACATTGAAGCATGTCAACATATTCTGTTATACCAAATAATGATCTTTAAAAAAGCATCATAGGACCCCTTTAATAGATTCTTTCAAACGGCTGATATCATTCAGAAACGAGGCAAATCTTTATGATGTATTGTAAGGTCTTTATGAATGCGTTACTGAATCATTGACTCGCTTGATTCGTTCAAAAGCATGGACTCATTCAGTAACGAAATGCTGTGTTGCTCGGACTCAGAGACACAAAACAGTTCTGATGTGGCTTTGATTGTCACTATTGTCCATCAGCGAAATTGAGCAAAACAGTCAATATTGTGTCTAAAATGTAAGCCACTTAATTTTAACTTCTTGTTTATTGAACTACTGTTGTATAAAATCACATTGCAATGTGTTGAAAGTGTTTGTCGGCAAGTTGCTTTCCTAAACGTATATTATAATTGTTTTTTTTTACTACTGCAGTATGCATTCTGTAAGTTGTTCCCCACCCCCCCCCCTGTGGTGGGGGGGTGTGCTGTTGCGCTCATTTATTTTGATTTCTGCACGAGTCTCTCTCACGCACTCACTCACTCATCTCTAAAAGTCATCTCTAAAACTAATTTATTTTGTTAAGGAAATTAACTGTCTGGTTTTTACAACTTTCCCTTTGGAGCAATCTGCCTTTAAACTTGAAAGAAATAAAGATTTGTCATTTATCTTGATAATTATCGATATCGACTGATATGAAAAAAAGGATCATGATCATTTTTGTGGCCATATCACCTAGCCCTAGTTGCAGCCCTAGTCCTGCATCCTCCCATCATTTGCCATTTGCCAGTCACAGGTGGCACAGGTGGTGGTGTTTGACACAGGGCTTTTGTAATCTCAGGGCCACATTTGGCCGGCGGGCCAACAGTTGAAAAGCCAAGGAACAGACAATTATGACTAAAACTATTATTAAAATGTTTTCTAGGTGATAGAGATCAGGTTGAGCTTGAAAGGTATGACAAGATGCTACTAAAACTTCAAGCGTGCATGCACAGGTTGCTTCTTTTACAGGTCTTTATAAAAACATTTTTTTTGTGTTTTTAGTTTTAAAGGGCAATAAAATGCATGCCATGACGATAAGCAATAAGATGAGGTGTGTATTTTTTAAAATTGCATAACCATGATAGGGATGTCGCGTCATATCAATAAAATAACACCATGACAGTTTCCCTCTATTTCACATTGTTGATATTTGGAACGTGATGGACGCAACCAAAATAAAAGTATTGATAATAAGCAATCAATCAGGAAATCTGAAGCAAAACAACTTCACATGTCATAAAGGCGAGTCAAAAACCACTAGATAAAACTAATATTAACACGGCAAATCAATTGATCTTGAAACTGTGATGTTCGTTTTTGTTCCTAACAAGACCTGGATCCATGGTTTAGACTTGTTTGGCAACATCTCACTACTGTTAATTTTCATGTCACTCCATGTTTTCTTTGTTTTCCCTCCGCATGTGGATACAGTAAAAGCATATGACTGCTGATAGTCATCAATTGCTTTTTACTTTTGTATCACTGGTTTTACTAGAGATGCACCGATTGCAATTTTCTCGGCCGATTACGATTTTTTTGTTAGTGTGATCTGCCAATACCGATTTTTTCCGATTTCCGATTTTTTTTGTTAGTGTGATCTGCCGATACCGTTTATTTTTTCCTGATTTTCCTCCCCGATTTTTTGTTAGTGTGATCTGCCGATACCGATTTTTTCCGATTTCCGATTTTTTGTTAGTGTGATCTGCCGATACGTTTTTTTTTTTTTTTTTTTTTTTTCCGCTTATCCTTCTCGTTCCCGTTTTTTGTTAGTGTGATCTGCGTGGCTGCTGCCCGATAAACGGAGTTTTTTCGATTTGCGATTTTTTGTTTGAGTGTGATCTCTGCCGATACCCGATTTTTTTTTTCCCGATTGTCCCGATTTTTTTGTTATGTGTGGATCTGGCGATAGTCCGATTTATTTTCCCACGATTTCCTATTTTTTGTAGTGTGATCTGCCGATAACCGGATTTTTTTCCGGCTTTCCCGATTTTTGTTAGTGGTTATCTGCCTATAACCGATTTTTTCTTTCCGATTGCCGATTTTTTGTTAGTGTGATCTGCCAATACCGATTTTTTCCGATTTCCGATTTTTTTGTTAGTGTGATCTGCCGATACCGATTTTTTTCGATTTGCGATTTTTTGTTAGTGTGATCTGCCGATACCGATTTTTCCCGATTTCCGATTTTTTTGTTAGTGTGATCTGCCGATACCGATTTTCTTTCCGATTTCCCGATTTGTTTGTGTTATGTGACTGCCCTGATAAACCGATTTTTTCGATTTTCGTTTTTTTTGTTAGTGTGATCTGCCCATCCCGATTTTTTTTCGATTTCCCCGATTTTTGTTAGTGTGATCTGCCGTAAAAAACCGATTTTTTCCCCGATTTCCCGATTTTTTTTGTTATGGGATATTCCGATACCGATTTTTTCCGGATTTACAATTGTTTTGTTGTGTGATCTGCCGATATGTTTTTTTTTCCGATTTCCGATTTTTTGTTAGTGTGATCTGCCGATACAGATTTTTGCAGATTCCAATTTTTTTTTTATTGTGATCTGCCGATACGGATTTTTCCGATTTCTCCGATTTTTGTGGTTAGTGTGATCTGCCGATCACGGTTTTTTTTTTTTTTTCGATTTGCTATTTTTTTGTTAGTGTTTCTGCCGATACCGATTTTTTCCCGATTTCCGATTTTTTTGTTAGTGTAATCTGCCGATACCGATTTTTGCAGATTCCGATTTATTTTGTTATGGTGATCTGCCATACCCGATTTTTTCCCGATTTCCCGATTTTTTGTTAGTTGACTGCCGATAGCCGGATTTTTTTTTTTCCGATTTTCTCAAGATTTTTTTTGTTGGTGTGATTCTGCCACTGACCGATTATTTCCCGATTCCTTTCCTTCCCGATTTGGTTTTTGTGTGATCTGCCGATACCGATTTTTTCGATTTGGGGGACGATTTTTGTTAAAGGGTGTGATCTGCCAATATACGGAGCCCAGGGATGTAATTGTCTTTTGTTTTTTTTGTTTTTTTTTTTTTTGTTTTTTCTTTTATTTTTTTTTTTTTATTTTTTTTTGTTTTTTTTTTTTTTTGTTTTTTTTTTTGTTGTTTTGTTTTTATTTGTTTTTTTTACTTGTTTTTTATAATTTAGTTAGGGGATTTTGTTTTGTTTTGCGATATGTGATATCCGGGACACGATTTTTTTTGTGTTGATTGGTGATTGCGTGCCGGATACCAGGAAAGAAAGAACCGGGGGTAGATTTTTTTTGATTATTTTTTGGGGGTGGGTTTCCGTTAGAATTCGGTTCCATTTTTTCTCTTTCCTCATTATTTTCTTCCAATTTTATCTTTGTGTATTTTTCATTTTTCCCGATGGGTTTTCAGCAATGTTCGATTATAGTTTTCCGAATTTTTTGTTAGTTTGATCTGGTGCCTGATACCAGAGAGATTTTTTATTCCGATACGACGATTTATTTTCTTTTTGTTAGTGTGATCTGCCTCTAACCCGGATTTTTTTTTTTTTTCCGATTTTTTGTGTTAAGTTTTATCTGCCTATTATCACCTGGATTTTTTTCCAGGTGCTTACTGATGTTACTCTTTCTAAACAATAATTGACCAGAGGAACGCATTACAAACCAAAAATCTACTTTTCTTCTTCAACGTCAAAGTTTTACTTTCAATAAAAAAAATGCAAGTACAAATTCAGTAATAAAATCCAACAAATAAAACATTTGCAAACAACAGTACAAATAATGCCAATAGTAATAAGAGAGCTATGAAATTAGTTTTTCAGGTTACGTAAGTTTTTTTTATTCAGGTAAGAAATACTACAGAAATTAATCAAATGTAAAATAACACATCCAGTGTAATTTTACATTTGATTACTTTAATTTCTGTAGTCTTCATTGTGAAAATTAAATGCAGATTAATGCTTACCATTAAAGTTATAAAACGTATTCAGTCACGAGCAGAAAGTGGTTTTCTTTGTCTTTTGTTCTTTGATTAACATGACAGACAGCAGCATAAATACTGGACTGCGGTCCCTTTAAGGTTTTATCCACGAACCCAATATACTGTTACACAACACGCGTTCCTCCTTTCCCTTCTTTCTCAACTATTTAACGTTCCAAAGCTGACTGTGTTTAACTGGATACTCGCCAAGATGGGCATTTTGACATAATTTTTTATGTATTTGAACGTTTTAGTGCAGTTAGCCACTCATTTTGGTATTTGTGGCTCACAAGCTGTTTGAGACTGAGCACAGCTTGTGTGCGCTCCACTAATATAGATCAGTTCTGGTGCGCGCGCTTTTGGTGTAAGCACGAAACCTGCAGGAATGACTAAAATAATGCGCAATACAAGCGCTATTTAACCAGAGCAAATGAGACATGTGTGAGAGAGAAGGGGTCGTCGGAGAGAAGAGAGCGAGAATGCACGGCTGATGTTATTGCCTGTGCCGCTGGTAACAAAACGGATCGTCTCGGAATCGGATAGAAGTGAGACTTACTGACCGATCATGAGGAAAATCGGCCGATATCATCTCTAAATGATACAGAAAAATCTCTACCAGTTGAACCATAGCTGTGTTTCCATGAACTTATAGCCTGTTTTGTTTTCTACACACGCTGAATTTAAAATTTACGCCGAAAATCCCAATGGATGGTACAGCTGCTTGGTTATCTGTTAATAGAGGATAACACGTTCATGCTGTCTGAAGAGGATATGCAACTGTCCTCTCCTCCTTTTTGCTCTGCTTCACTTGATGGATTTGCATGCATCTACTACACTGTGACCCTACTCATATTCTCTACTCATAGTCTTTCTCTCACGCTGAATGCATGTGTAGGCATTGCAAATGTGGCTCAGTGTGGAGGTGGAGCAGTGCTAAACGTTTAGGCTACGTTCAGCCGTCGCCCCCTGGTGGCCAGTCTCACATCCTCATTCTCATGATGTGTAATCATTGCATTACTTATTTTACCATGTTAGTAAAAAGATATAAGAGAATGTGTGCTGATGGTTAGTTCTTGCCGTTCCTGCTGAACGGTATTAATTAATTATTCCTGTTAATATACACGTATCCCTGTGCTTTGTGTGTTTTCAGACTTGAAGGCAGCACTGCCACATCCTCAGCTGCTGGGAAGTCCGGCACACACAAGAGCTGTCTTGTGTGCTCCGATGAAGCTTCAGGCTGCCATTATGGAGTCCTCACCTGCGGAAGCTGTAAAGTCTTCTTTAAGAGAGCAGTTGAAGGTGAGGAAGTCCTGACACCTATATTCTGTTTTATATCCATGGCCTTTACTGTATTTACTGTGCTTTGCCTTTTTTGAAACCACCAGAGGTCCCCGGTGCAAATTGTTGATTTTAATATTTTTTTTGGTGAAGAATTATAAGTAAAATGTCATAATTCCATATTACTGATAATCCTGCTGAAAATTGTATATTCAACTATCGAACCTTCCATTCTGTCTGAGACCCCATATCTCTGGGTATATGGTTTATATAGGTTAGGAGTTTGTTAAGAACCAAAATCTAAAATCATATTGAGATATCTTTAATACTTCTTGAGTTACAGGCATGCAAACTTTGGAAAAAGTCAAAAAAGTCGGCTTGCAAACAAGGTCTGTGCTATGCAATTGTTTTGAAAGAGGGAGACAAGACACATTTCTAGTTTCAACGTTATTTGTTCTTGTATGAATAGGGATCCACATTTGGTTTTTGGCCACTGGAAATGTGTACAATTTGAAATTTTACTCCTGGAGCCATATTTAGATCCCAGTATCTCTGGAACTTAACCGAACCATACCATACCATGTCCTTAAAAATAAAGATCCAAAAGGAAAGTTTAAGACCCAATATCTAAAAGGGCATTAAGATATCTTTAATATTTCTTGAGTTACAGACATGCAAACTTTGGAGAAAAAACTTGAAAAGTGCTTTTTCTCCACTTTTGAATGGTCACCATTGGCATATAATGCAACAGGGATTGCTTAATAGATTTTAGTTACAGACCTACCAATCTCAGTGTAAAAAAACATGATGCTGCCATCTTTCTAAAGGCATATTTACCCCCCTGTGATTTGGCTATGAATTTCAGGTAAAAAAGGTAATTTTGAACGCCCTCTACAAAATAGTGGATTGCTCAGTAAATGTACATTCATGACTTTTAATATTTTGGCTTCCATCACTATACATGTTTATCTTTCCAAAACTTTGAGCCTGTAAAGTTTCTGCGATTTGGTTGATTTGACACGGAACGACCCTAGTGCATATTTATATGTAATTTTAGAATAGTATCCTTGAAATATGGTTAAAATGTACTGCTGACGTGCATTTATGGTAAATTATGATATATTCTAATGTAATTTCTATTGAAAATATATTACACATTTGTTGTGATAAAGTCAGTTTAATACATTATATATATTATACAATATAAATATATTAACTTCAAATGTAACTAATTAGTAATGAACACACTGCAGTTAAAATTCTAATTATGTTGAATGTGCTTTAGTACTGTGTGTTTGTCAACACATTAAAAATGTACTTTAAAGCATGGCAAAATATTAAAACATAATGATTTAAAATTTACTTTAAAACTTTTCATTTAACTTTATTGCAAATTGTACTTAAGTGTGTTAAGAAACAGCCATGAAACATTCTTTGTACACTTTTAAGTACAGTTAAGTGGCCTTTTATTTAATTAATATTATATTATCTACACGTACCTTTATAAAATTGCTTCAAGTGCACAATCAATACAATTAAGCAAGCTTCTTTTTCACAGAAAGGCAGGTGATCGAGACAAATTAGTGATGTGATTATGTGATTATTTACCTCTGTCTTTCTTGACCTGATTACGTAGAGTTAGAGACACATCCTTCTAGCGTGTTTTTACTTTCTCGCTGCATGTCTATTTCAGACAACTCGTACTATGAGTCATTCGTCAGTCAAAACGCTTTTTATCCTGTGGGTGTTGAAATGCATCTCTGGCTGACAGAGGAAATGTATTCTGATAACATCACTCTAATGCAGACAGATGACGTCAATTAGAGTTTACAGCTAATCAGTGTGTATTTTAAGTGCATATATTTGAACAGTACGAACTACGGCTGCGTGTAAAAAAAAAAAAAAGCAATTAAAAGCAATGCAGTGGGGTTCAGTACAGTGTTTGATAGCTGTGCATGATGAGGGACTCCTAAGACAGACTCCTGTCTAATCCACACTATTCTTGATTCTCGTAGGGCAACACAATTACCTGTGCGCTGGACGGAACGATTGCATCATTGACAAAATCCGCCGGAAGAACTGCCCTGCCTGTCGTTACCGCAAATGCCTCATGGCAGGCATGAACCTAGAGGGTAACACGAAATGTTGCACTTGTTACATAATTACACCAGTGTGTCCCCAAATGTCATTTTAGATGTATAAAAAACTTCAATCACAGGAAATGCATAAAGTTTGAAATCTGACTGTCGTAAACTTTCCTTATTCAACACTCAGCCCGTAAAACCAAGAGGGGCCATCAAACTGGCAAGGTAATCCAGCAGCCGTCGATTCCAGAGCGCAGTCTTCCTCCGCTGCCCGAAGTCCAGGCATTGGTGCCCAAACCCATACCTCAGGTGGTGCCCACCATGCTGTCACTGCTAAAGGCCATCGAGCCAGACACCATCTACGCCGGATACGACAGCACCATCCCTGACACCTCCACCCGCCTCATGACCACTCTGAACCGGCTGGGCGGCCGGCAGGTCATCTCTGCGGTCAAATGGGCCAAAGCTCTGCCAGGTACGACTTGAGAATAGGAATGTAACGATGCACCCCGAGCCGGTTGAAAATATGTGACGATTCAAGTCAGTTGAGATGTGTAAGTGCCACTATTATGGGTAATGAAAGGTTCATATTTTGGTTTTATGAGTCCCCAACAACAGGTTGACATGCTGCAAGATCAAAAATCACTTTCGTTGTCTTATAATATGCATTTATTTTTACCTTACTTGCTCAACAACTCCCAAACCATTCGCTCAACTATTCATTTTTCTAAACCCCTCCTTTGCGTGACACTTAATCTGCGGTGATTGGTCTGATTGGTCTGATTTTCATTTCATCTCGCCTGTAATGCCTGATAAAGCAGCTTTTGTGAGCGCAGTGCTGCTTTGTTTACAGCGTTACCGGGGAAACCGCTATTTTACAGCTCCAAAAGCTGCACCTAGTGGCAAAGAATGAATTTGCATTTTCATTCAAACCAATGCAAAAAGAACCACAAGTGGGTGGGCAATATGCTAATGTTTCATGTTGACGTCAACATGAAAGGGCTTGGGATTCGTTTTAAAAACGACTCGTTTCAATGATTCAGAGTCGACTCCTTCTTTTGAGAGACAATAACTTTATACACGGTGCACTTTCAGATTTAAAACTGTTTGGCCGGATGTGTTCCATTCACGATTATTACACACGGCGGCCAGGTAATTTTGCAAAAATCCAGAATAGGCACGGTAAACAAATATGTGGGGGTTTATATGAATGCATCTCTGAGGGGAACTGAAAAGTTTAGATGGTATTTTCGTTTCATCTTGCCTCTGTATAATGCATATTAAAGCAGTGTTCATAAGCACAGCTCTGCTTTTTACAGCTGCTGTTCCATAAGCGCCATCTGCTGTCAGAGAGTGAATCTGCATTCTCATTCAGCCCATCTGCTGTTTTTGTTTTGTGCAGATGTAGTATAGTTTCACAAAGCTTAAGTTGGAACATTCTGTTGTGCCTTAAGGTTGAAATTATACAATCTAAATTAAATCAAAAACTGCTCTTTGTTTGGATCGTAATAGAAATGCAGTGAATTGCCTGCATGGAAAGAGCACAGGCCAATCTTAAGTTTTTTCTTTTATTTTATTATTTATTTATTTGATTTGGGTTTGTTTTACCTTCTTTAATTTTGCGTTTTGTTAGTTGACATTTAATTCACAAAAGATAATATGTCAGCATTTTGTATGAAAATAAGAAAAGACACCTCATTTATAATTTGTTCTAAATCATAGGGTGGGAATCACCAGAGGCCTCACGGTACGATATTATCACGATACTTGTGTCACGATACAGTATTATTGCGATTTTAAATATATTGCGATTTTAAATATATTGCGATATTTTGCAATTTTTTCCAACTTCAAATTATGTCCCCAAAAGGAAAACTTTGACATCTGTTTTAACTGAAAAGAAACATTTCTCAGTTTGTTTATCTCTCTTCAGTTTTATTGCTGCAGTGCAAAATGGGATTGTCAAGCAGACAAACTGATCAACACTTTCATGAAAACCTGTCATAAATGTTGTATGCTCCTGGCAAACTCAACTATTTGTATTATAGTTTAATCTAGTCCCCCTTAATTAAATGTAAACAGGTATGCACTGCTGGGCTACTACAGGTATTTTGAACAATGCAACTTGAACTTGTACAAAAAAAGTTATGCAGACCCTTCAGCAATTGGGGCATTTGGAAGTAAATTAATGTTAAATTTAAAATAAATAAAACATAGTCTTACATCCGATTTAAACGCGGACGGACGGGCGGGGCTTTTCTGATAACTTTCCGCGATGCCACCCTCTTTATTTTACTAACTTGCATGCTGAAGGTGACCCAGCTGACATTACCAGAAAAAAACTCAACACCACCATGTAGTGGATTGTAAAGAAATAGATTTTTTAGTATTCTACCAAATGGTATAATAAAAGATCGATACTTGGCGTCCGTGTATCGATACAGTATTGCCTCAGAATAAATATCGCGATACTATGCTGTATCGATTTTTTTCCCCCACCCCTATTAAATCAAATTACAATTCAAGAAAATCATATGGCATAGTGAGTTGAGTAAATCGTTACATCTCTACTTGAGACGTCTTTAAAAAGCCGTGTGGAAAATCTTCAACCGCAGCATGCACTAAAACCTCTGTTTTGCTCTTTTTAGGGTTCCGGAACCTTCACCTGGATGATCAGATGACCCTCCTGCAGTGTTCCTGGCTCTTCCTCATGTCCTTCGGACTCGGTTGGAGGTCATACCAGCAGTGCAATGGAAACATGCTGTGTTTCGCACCAGACCTGGTCATCAATGAGTATGTCTCTCATTAAACAGGCCATTTGCTTTAATAATCTCTATGGCGGTTTAAAGATGTGTTCACACCATGGAAACTATAATGAAAATAATAGCTATAAAGTGTGGAATATTAGTTCTAATTCTATGCGAATAGGTTACACCACAACTATCGTTGGAATCACGTACAGAATGATTTTTTTCTAGCTGATGAACAATAAAAACTCAATCAAAATACACCCAGCTTTAATGGGAAGTGCGCTCATTATAAACAAAATGTTATCGTCTATTGAAAATGTCCTCACTCTCGGGCCATCCAAGATGTAGATGAGTTTGTTTCTTCATCAGATTTGGAGAAATTTAGCATTACATCACTTGCTTACCATCTTGCGTATCATCTTCAGTGAATGGGTGCCGTCAGAATGAGAGTCCAAACAGCTGATAAAAACACCACAATAATCCACACCACTCCAGTCCATCAGTTAACATCTTGAAAAACCAAAAGCTGTTTGTTTGTAAAAAAAACAGTCCATCATTAAGATGTTTTTAACTTTAAACCGTTGCTTTTGAATAAAATACCAGTCTATAATAAGACTTCCTATACCCATACACTGCAGAGGATCCTTTGGTGAGAAAGTGATGCAATTCTAATTTCTCCAAATCTCTTCCAATCAACAAACAAACTCATCTCCATCTTGGATGGACTAAATTTCAATTTTTTGGAGAACTATTCCTTTAACTGCCAATAAAAGCCTAAATTAGAGTCTTGTGTGTCTGTCTGCAGAGAAAGGATGAGGTTGCCCTACATGACTGATCAGTGTGAACAGATGCTGAAGATCTCCAATGAGTTTGTGAGACTGCAAGTGTCCAACGAGGAGTACCTGTGCATGAAAGTCCTTCTGCTCCTGAGCACAGGTGACTTCTTTAGAAGCCATTAATGCTTGATCCAAACGGTTTCAGGTTCCCTGAGAATCCAGAAGACATAGTTTTTGACTTCATTTTACAGAGGACCATAACAAAACCTTTGTGTGTTTTTGTGCTTTGTCAGTGCCGAAGGATGGTTTGAAGAGCCAGTCAGTGTTTGAGGAGCTACGGATGTCTTACATTAAAGAACTGGGCAAAGCCATTGTGAAGAGAGAGGAGAACTCCAGCAAGAACTGGCAACGATTCTATCAGCTAACTAAGCTACTGGACTCCATGCACGACGTAATGAATTTTATCCTAAATAATGCTTTTTTAAAACCGTGGCTTTGCTCCAAACCCTTGTGAGTTGCTCCTGCTAAGGCCACATCCTAACTTGAGATTTGAAATTATATTAGTATTGTCATACTAATATATCGCTCGGGAGACTCAAATCAACAGTTGAACCCAGTAGAGTTTTGCATGTCGCTTAGCTAATGATGCAATACTCTAGTAAGCATAAAAACACACGGCACTAGGGTCACCATATCAGGGGCCTGTTGCATAAACTGTCACTATGTAAAGACTAACTAGTTACAAGAACTACTACTTAAGTGGTAATCAGCCTTTTTGGATTCAAATTAGACAAATATACATTTTTATGTTGCTGATTTTGAAAAGTTATGACTGACTAGTCTTGCAGAAAAATTGAGATGGCTAACATTTCTAAGTCTAAGCAGTTTATGCAACTATTCCCAGATGTTCACTACATGATTATTGCGGCCATAAGAATAATGAACCATCAGTCAAATTCATCTTTAGCTATTTTCAACTTTCTCTTTAACTTTTATGGCCTGTGAATCACACTCAAAATCTAAGTGTAGAAAGTAGGAGGAAGAGTAACCGTAATTTTACAAAAGTGGACAAAAATAGCAAACTTTTCTGGGTGTGAGTAGAGAGTCTTGCTTTCACCTGTCATCTACTCCAACATGAGTTTGTGTGGCAGTAGTAGCTACATATTTTTTCTTTTTTTTAATAATTAAAGTTACTATTAAAAGTAATGCATTACAATATTGCACTACTCCCTTAAAAAGTACTAAAAAAAGTAACTTCTTGCGTTACTTAGTTACTCTTTTTTGGCAACTGTAAAGGCCCTTTGACACAAACAAGGGGACAGGTGTCAGTGAATAAATGTGAAAAAGTAACTCAGATATTTCATTGTCAATTTAAAAGTAATACGAGTTACTTGTAAAAAGTAATCTGATTACGTAACTTGCATTACTTGTAATGCGTTACCCACAAAACTGTTCATTAAATTATAACATTTAACATTGAACATTGAAGCAAACAATGCCTTTTTGCCTAAACTAGGTTTCATATTGTAAGCCAGCTTTTTAGAACAGCTTTCACCTCAGGAGTGTGCTTATGAATGATGCTGCCTACTGAGGCAACTCACAAGGATTTGGAACAGAGCCAATGTCTATGGTTTGTCTTTGTATTGCATAAATTATCATTTTAGTTTAAAGACACAACTGGTCCGATTTTTTAATGTACCTTTTATTGTGCTGTTCATTGGTGCATGTTAGTCTGATGAGAAAATACACTTATATCTTCAAAAGTTTGGGGTCGGTAAGATTTTTTAAATGTTTTGTAAGGAGTCTCTTATGCTCAACAAGGCTGCATTTATTTGATCAAAGACACAGTAAAAAAATTTGAAATATTATTACAATTTAAAAAAAACTGTTTTCTATTTGAATATATATTTTAAAATGTAATTTATTCCTGAATTTTCTGCATCATTACTCCAGTCTTCAGTGTCACATGATCCTTCAGTAATAATAATAATAATACATTTTATTTATAAAGCACTTTACATTTTAAGGAAAATAATTCTAGTATGCAGATTTGCTGCTCCATAAACATCAATGTTGAAGACATTTATGCTGCTTCATATTTAATGAATACACAATTTAAAAGAGCATCATTTATTTGAAACATTGTTTTTTTTTGTAACAATACAAAAATCTTAAAAAGTCACTTTGATCAATTGAATGCATCTTTGCTGAATCAGATTAGAAAGAAATGTCCCCTTCACAGTCCTCGTTCAAAATGTATGAACCTCCTCCACTTTTGATCAAACTGAGACTATGTGCATAGAAAAAATGATATGAATATCCTAGCCTAACCTTGTCTTACCCGATACAATTGGGATTCACGCGAAAGTAAAGTGCATCACAAACGCTCTTTCACATCTCTAAGCCCTCTGTGTCTCCTCAGATGGTGGGTGGACTCCTGAACTTCTGTTTCTACACCTTTGTGAATAAATCCCTCAGCGTGGAGTTTCCCGAAATGCTGGCGGAGATCATCAGCAACCAGTTACCAAAATTCAAAGCTGGGAGTGTCAAATCGCTGCTGTTTCACCAGAAGTGAAGCTCCTCCCAGCAGCAGGACACGATGCCTTAAACGTCCACCCCGTCCCCTCACTCCCACTCCATCGGGACAGCAGAGGGGGGCGAGGCGTGTGAGAGAGAGAGGACTGTATGCAACCCAGCACACAACTCCATGATTGACTACAGTACAGTCGGAGGAAGAGACGGGTAATTAGAGGTTGTAAAAAGCTAACAAACGGCTGAACTGTTGAAATGACATAACCACGAATCTCATGGATAGATTATCCCATACATGTCGTCTCAGGTGTTTGACTCCCAGCATCAACTATTATTAGTAGAAGAAAGCTAATAGTCCAAGGTCACTTACTACATACAGTATGTAGAGTTGCACACGATGCAGCACTTACGCAGTCCAGTATGCGCAGATTATGCGCAGATTATATAGTCAGTATCCTAATTTTTAACTTCAGATGATAACAGTTTGAAATAATAATTTCAATAATATGTACAGAGATAATGGCTTCAGCTTGGTTTGAAATGAAATATACGTTTTGTATGACACCATATATCTTCAGTTTTAAAACGACTCATGTCATTAACAGAGTTACATATATACAGAAAAAGGGAAAATATGTGCCTTTTTTTTTTTTTTTTTTTTTTTAAAGCTTCTTTCCTTGTTTTGACTCGTCCGCACCATACATCTGGCACTTCTTCTTCTTCATAGCTGATTGTACTTTTATACCCACTTGCACTTGTAATTTTAAAAACGGCCATTCTTTTTTTTTTTTGGCAGTTCTTTAATCATTAGTGGGAACTTCAAAGAAGTGATCCTTATCGCGGAGATGAGTCTGACGATTATTTTTACGCTGAGAAATGCAAATCAAGCACTTTCACTCCTTGCAAATGCTTTAAAGGGGCTGGTTTAGGTTTGTTCTGCAGCGAAGGTGTATTTGTGTCTAAGAAAGCCATTTATTGTTAATTTTTACCTGTTAATTCATATAGGAATTATGCAATGTGAAACATGAATTTTTGTCAGTTTTGTTTTTATGTGTGTCGTATTTGTTCCTTAGCAATGCCACAGTATACAACCAAAACAATGAATGCAGATTACAGTACCTATACCATTTATACAGACAGATGATTTGAATTGTCAGATACAGTACAATCACACTTAGCTACACCAAACATCAACTCAGGCCCGCAGTACTCTAGATCCTGTATGACAGTGTACATTTCTAATATTTTTTTTTTTTAGGTCCAGACTAATCCATATTAAACTAACCTTGACCTGTCTTGGTTTAATCAGTCAAACTGTGGTGCAAGTGCAGGGTTTGAACTCTCTGGGAATTTCTACTTGCCTGTATTGTTGCAATCTGTTATTTTTGTGCCAAACATATATTGCTTTCAGTTTGTACAATCTAAAACTGTGCTCGTCTTAACAGTTGTCAAATGTTTATATATATGGATATATATATTATATACATATCCAGATAATATTCAAGAGAGGGAAAAAGAGAGTATCAGAATATTTTACAGTTCTTCTGTGGAAGCTTAATACACCTTGTTTAATACACAAATAAAAAATCTCCAGCTTCAGACTGCTTAGCATTGCATTTGTGTTGTACAGATTTAGCGATCAACACTCGTTTTCAAATTCTAATCGATATCTGAGCAGCACTTTTCTCTTCGCTCTTCCGTTCCTGCAGATATACAGTATCTCACAGAAGTGAGTACACCCCTCACATTTTTGTAAATATTTTATTATATTTTTTCATGTGACAACACTGAAGAAATGCCACTTTGCTAAAATGTAAAGTAGTGACTGTACAGCTTGTATAACAGTGTAAATTTTCTGTCCCCCTCAATATAACTCAACACACAGCCATTAATGTTTAAATTGCTGGCCACAAAAGTGAGTACACCCCTAAGTGAAAATGTCCAAATTGGGCCCAAAGTGTCAATATTTTGTGTGGCCACCATTATTTTCCAGCACTGCCTTAACCCTCTTGGGCATGGAGTTCACCAGAGCTTCACAGGTGGCCACTGGAGTCCTCTTCCAGATGTTAGAGACCTTGCGCTCCTCCACCTTCCATTTGAGGATGCCCCACATATGCTCAATAGGGTTGAGGTCTGGAGACATGCTTGGCCAATCATCACCTTTACCCTCAGCTTCTTTATCAAGGCAGTGGTCGTCTTGGAGGTGTTTTTGGGGTCGTTATCATGTTGGAATACTGTCCTGCGGCTCAGTCTCTGAAGGGAGGGGATCATGCTCTGCTTCAGTATGTCACAGTACATGTTGGCGTTCATGATTCCCTCAATGAACTGTAGCTCCCCAGTGCCAGCAGCACTCATGCAGCCCCAGACCATGACACTCCCACCACCATGCTTGACTGTAGACAAGACACACTTGTCTTTGTACTCCTCACCTGGTTGCCGCCACACACACGCTTGACACCATCTGAACCAAATAAGTTTATCTAAGTCTCATCTGACCACAGGACATGGTTCCAGTAATCATGTGCTTAGTCTGCTTGTCTTCAGCAAACTACTTGCAGGCTTTCTTGAGCATCATCTTTAGAAGAGGCTTCCTTATGGGACGACAGCCATGCAGACCAATTTGATGCAGTGTGCGGCGTATGGTCTGAGCACTGACAGGCTGACCCCCCACCCCTTCAACCTCTGCAGCAATGCTGGCAGCACTCATACGTCTATTTCCCAAACACAACCTCTGGATATGACGCTGAGCACGTGCACTCAACTTCTTTGGTCGACCATGGCGAGGCTTGTTCTGAGTGGAACCTGTCCTGTTAAACCGCTGTATGCTCTTGGCCACCGTGCTGCAGCTCAGTTTCAGGGTCTTGGAAATCTTCTTATAGCCTATGCCATCTTTATGTAGAGCAACAATTCTTTTTTCCAGATCCTCAGAGAGTTCTTTGACATGAGGTGCCATGTTGAACTTCCAGTGACCAGTATGAGAGAGTGAGAGCGATAACACCAAATTTAACACACCTGCTCCCCATTCACACCTGAGACCTTGTAACACTAATGAGTCACATGACACCGGGGAGAGAAAATGGCTAATTGGGCCCAATTTGGACATTTTCACTTAGGGGTGTACTCACTTTTGTGGCCAGCGGTTTAGACATTAATGGCTGTGTGTTGAGTTATTTTGAGGGGACAGCAAATTTACACTGTTATACAAGCTGTACACTCACTACTTTACATTGTAGCAAAGTGTCATTTCTTCAGTGTTGTCACATGAAAAGATATAATAAAATATTTACAAAAATGTGAGGGGTGTACTCACTTCTGTGAGATACTGTATGTGATGCAAATAAACATGTATTTACATGAACTTTTTGCAACATGTCTAATAAAATGTTCTCTTAGACCCTACGGTGTCAGGAGTGGCCTGCCGTGTTATCAGAAGTCAGATGCAATGCTGGGGTGGGCTTTAACTTCACGCAGTGATTCAGACTGAACATGTGCGGTGTTGTCAAAATGGACATTATCTCAGCTCCTATGGGTGAGAGGCAAGATGCCTCTATATATTTTAGAATGCTAATCAGTTATTGAAAGATGTTTCAGCTTTTTATATTTAAAAGATAAGTTGCAGAGGCAAGCTGTAAGCCTTTACATTATTATATATGTAAAGTATAGTATAGTATAAGACTGCATTTATGTTTATACATGGTAGTTGTATGTTTTTCATTAAAATCTCGCAGATCAAACATGCCACTGTTTGAAATTCTAGTGTATAGGGACAACCTTGATTTTTATTTTTAATTATTTACATTTTTTTTTTTTTTTGGTCATACCATGTTTTGAGAGGTTTTTTTTAAATAATGTAATGGTTTTTGTCATTAGACTATTTAAATAATTTGTTTCATTATCACAGTTTATTTTTATGGCCAGTTACAATCTTTGTAATCGGTTGGTGTGTGACCGATATAAGAAAAATAATGACAATGTAATGTATTGAATATATATATATATATATAAACGGTCAGAGAGTTGATTTGTTCAAACCAAAAAAACTTTATGTGGCCAATTATAATCATATGTTATAGTGATTAAAGCAAATCGTAGCTGTGTAACCAGCCTTTTTGAAAAGACATGTTTTGTTTGGGTCAAGTCAAGTCACATTTATTTACATAGCGCTTTTAACAATAAAGATTGTGTCAAAGAAGCTTTACAGTTTTAAATAGGAAAATAGTGTGTAATAATGCAAAACATTAAAGACTCAGTTTCAGTTACGAGTCATTCTTTATGATTCAGTGATTTCATCGTCCACTCCATAAAGTTAAAATATTATTAATAGTAATATAAATGTTTGTGTGTGTGTGTTTTGTGTGTGTTAGGAAACCTTGAGCACAACCAGTGTAAGTCGCTGGGGTATATTTGTAGCACTAGCCAAAAAAAAAATTGTATCGGTCAAAATTATAGATTTTTCTTTTATGCCAAAAATCATTAGGATATTAAGATCAACAGCTCCTAAGTATTTAGTAAATTTCCTACTGTAAATATATCAAAATTTAATTTTTGATTAGTAATATGCATTGCTCAGAACTTCATTTGGACACTTTAAAGATGATTTTCTCAGTATTTAGATTTTTTTTTTTTTTTTCACCCTCAGATTCCAAATTTTCAAATAGTTTTATCCAATATTGGTCCCAAAAGGTAGACATTTTTTAAGAGTATCTTTTAAAAAAATGAACCCTTTGACTGGTTTTGTGGTCCAGGGTCACGCATACCAATTTGATTACAAAAATTACATTTCTTAAGAACCTGGCAGCTTTTTAAAAGATTTGCAATTGGCCCATATAACCAACCTATGTGATAATGAAACTAATTATTTAAACAAGTATTATTTACCTAAATATTATTATGAGATGAAATTATTACACTGAAAAAAATAAATATGATATAAATTAAAATTAAACCTTATTATATAAACAATATCTTACAGCCTATGCTTAGTGCGTTTTTCCCTGGGATGTCATAATGACATGCGTCTTGCCCAGGCAGGTTTAGACTCGCTGGTTAATCAATACAAGCGTTCACCGTTCCCTGCACCTTCACCATTATTAGCCGTGTCTCAATCCCTCCGGAGCTGCCTACCTAGACAGCATTTCGTCCATCGCGTGCACGGTCCGAGCCAGCCGCCCAGAAATGCCGTAGGTAAGACACGGCCATCTTCAGCTTTCAGACAGCGCCTGTGCTCAGAGGAGCGCACTGAATAGTAGGCATGACGGAGGCCGATCCTGCGGCGAAACGCGGCCCTCCCGACTACAAGAAGCTGGCGCGGCTGTACTGCATGAACGGAGGATTTCACCTGCGGCTCGCGGCGGACGGAACCGTGGAGGGAGCGCGAGAGGAAGACGATTACAGTGAGTTCCGCTGCAGATGATTAGAACGCGTTTATCGGTGCTACGGTAAACCGTCTCGTTAGTGTGAGTGTGCTGCCGGCAGAATGAGAATAAAGTAGACGACATTGGGATTGATATTTTAAAAGGGCAATGTGCTTTGTGCTGAAAAGCATATTTTCCCCTCAGCATTTGGGGGGGGTGGGGGGGGGGGCTCTTGAAACAGGAAACCGTTAGTTATAAAAAATTAATAGCTATTTAAACTGTACTGAATACGTACATGTCAGTAATTTAGCATTTTATCTATCATCCATTATCCTCATAGCATTTGACCCTGCAGGCACAAAGCATTTATTTGTAGCAATACCCAGGGCAATACATTGTATGGGTCAAAATGATCCATTTTCCTTTTATGCCAAAAATCATTAGGATATTAAGTAAAGATCATGTTCCATGAAGATATTTTGTACATTTCCTACCGTAAATATATCAAAACTTCATTTTTTTTGATTAGTAATATGCATTGCTAGAACTTCATTTGGACACCTTTAAAGATGATTTTCTCAATATTTATATATTTTTTTCACCCTCAGATTCCAGATATTCAAATATCTCTGCCAAATATTGTCCTGTGCCTACAAACCAACTCATGAAAGCTGAAAGCTTTCATATGATGTATACATAAAAATCACAATTTTGAGAAAATGACCCTTATGACTGGTTTTGTGCTCCAGGCTCCACACACCCACACACACACACACACACACACACACACACACAGCATCCATAATAAACCATCTTACTATTCCCAACACACACGCGCACACACATATATACATTAACACATCAAATATACATGCATACATTTACAAACACGGAGGCTGGGTACATTACTGGTGTCATTTGAATCATAAACGATACAAATTGCATGGCAAAAATTGTAGTCAGTAACGTAATCCATTACATTACACATTTTAGGTAATACAATCAGATTACTTTTGTCCTCATTTATCGCATTTAAATAGGATAAGCTTGTACATGATGTAAAAATACAGAATGGAAAAAATATTCCATTCATCATTGTAATTAACAACATGAAGTGCACTAAACATTACGTCAAGATTTCCCAAACTGGGGTTCATAAAGGAACTGTGAGTTTAATGAAAAGCTACAAAGATTGCAATCAAAGTGCTCACATCCAGCACCAAACTCAATGTGGGGTCCAACCACAAACTAATCAAGCACAGTTGCACGACTTTTTTAAAGTTAGTTAGTGTGTAATGTTCCTGTTTGAGCATAACATCCGCAAAGGGAGATATTTTCTTTTACAGAATTTGCTTTTTAAAGCAGCACTATGTAACTTTTGGTGCTCTAGCGGTTAATAAACAGAACTGCACACATCCCGCATAAGAACATTCCAACCGGAGCTACTTCATTAAGTTTATGTCTCTGCGCTGCAACAGTGTTAGGTGTTCCTCCGTCAGCGGTGCCACTACATAGTCCAAAATATACTTACTTATATAAAGTGCACCGATTGTGATTCGTAATAATCCAACCGCGGTTTGGAGATTAAATTCATACTCGCTCATTATAGTACATTTGCAAATTTTTGAACACAGAGAAAAGTTACATAGTGCTGCTTTAAAGACTACAACAAACAGCTGGTAGGGACTACAACGAGCTTCTTCCTTGGTTTGTGACCTCATGAACCCTAAAATTGACAAACCCTGCCAACACACTGACCAATCTGAGCTCATTGCGTATTTCTGAGGGAGGGGCTTCATAGAACCAGGAAGTCAACAGACTGTTTTTAGGAGAACGGAAACGTAAAATAAATGAAAAATAATGGAATAAAAAAAAAAACAAGCATGAACACGTGTTACAGTGCCCCCATAAACACTATAGCAAAATAGCTGGTTGACCACCCCTTTATTAGGTGAAAGAGCTTCAGATGACAAAACGTGTGCCAATGTCTGCATTACATGTAAATAACGAGTTTGAAAGACAAAAGCCTTTCAATAATACATGGTTAAATAACCTACTGATTCATCAGTAGTTGATGCAGTGTTGAAACACTTCTTTGAATTCCAGCGGCCAATCTGGTGTATCTAACTAGTGACTGGTCTTTGTGTGAATGTCAACAAAACTGGAAGATTTTCTGAATGTATTATAAGCGGTAGGCTATTTTAGAAAGGAACTTTTAAAAGATGAAAAAGAGGAATCAGGGAGAATCAATAAATGATGTATCATTTATTGCTATTGTGTGAATAATATGCAATCATGTAATCCATAAAAAAGTAACTGTAGTTTGATTACAAGTATTTTAAAATGTAATTTACTCTAATTACAAGTACTTCTTTTTAGAATCTGATTACTTAATCCAGATTACATGGAATTTCCTTACTTCCCAACTCTGTACACACACACACACACACACACTCACTCTCTCTCTCTCTCACACACACACACACTCACTCACTCACTCACTCACTCAACACACACACACACTCACTCTCAACACACACACACACACACGACACACACACATTTCGCTCTCCTTTACTACAACACAGCACACACACTCACGTCTCACAACCCCCACACTCACATTCTCATCTCTCTCACACACACACACAACACTCACTCTCACACACACACCACACACACACACATTCTCTTCTCTCTCCTTACTCGACACACACACACACCTACACTCTCACCACAATCACTACACCCACACCTCTCCATCTTCTCTTGATACCCACACACAACACACACACACTCTCTCTCTCTCTTTCTCACACACACTCTCTCTCTCACACATACACACTCTCTCTCTCTCACTCTCCACACCACTCACGTCTCCACACACACACACACTCTATTTCTCTCTCTCACACACACACACACTCCTCTCACACGCACACACAAACTCTCTCTCTCTCTCTCACACACACCCACACACACAATAAGTGTGTGAAAAGTTTCATAACGTGTGTACATCAACCTGTAAGCATGTCTACTCTAATGCTCAATATTATTACAAAATCTTTTAGACTATTTTGTTAAATTGACATTAAAAATTATTTACACTGCTATATATCTTGCTTGAAAACTTCATTTTATCCCTAAAAACATTTGTCCTTGATCTTCTGTTATTCTGGATGTTGGACACTGTTCTGGAATGTAGGATTGTTCTGTATCATTTTCAATAATCCTCCCATATTGTTTTTTTTATTTCACTTTTTTTTTTTTTTTTTTTTTTTTTTTTTTTTTTTTTTTTTTTTACAAAAAATTTTTTTTTAAAATTTTTATTTATTCCTTTTGTAATTTTATTGTTTCTTTTTTTGTAGTTAGTTGTTTTTATAGATCCTATTAAGTGGTAATACATCGTGAATTGCATCGTTTCTTTTTTTTTTTTTCGTATTATTTATATTCTTATGTATATTTGTTATGTTTTTTTATGTTATATTCAATGTTTGTTGTTCTTTCTATTGACCTTTTCTGCTTTTTATTGATCCTTTCTTCCCTCTGTGGTACATTATTTTACTTAATAAAAATAATTTCTTTTTGTTAGTTTTTTAAATTTTTTCCTTTTTTTGTTTCAATATTTACAACAGTCTTCTGTCTGTGTGTGGCTGTGTGTGGTGTGTTTCTGGGTTTAAAGCATATGCGCATTAAAGCGACTAGCCAGGAGTGTGGCATTGAAGAATCAGAGACAGTACTTTACCTCTCTATGAATGAAGACGGCAAGCCGTACGCTTCAGTAAGTCGAATGAAATCCTTCTGATACAAAGGCATAAAACTTCATCAGTATTTTTTTGAACTGATGCATGTTTTTTCCGTCTTTGCAGTCATTAGTAACAGATGAAAGTTATTTCTTGGAGAGGATGGAGGAAAACCACTACAACACGTATCAGTCTCAAATCACGGTGAAAACTGTACGTCGGATAAAAAGAACGAAGAATGACTACCGTTCAGAACACCCATTACAAAAGATCTTCTTTTCTCACCTCGACAGTGACCAGACAAAGGACTGAAGCCTGAAACCTGATCATATTTCATCACAGAATAACTGCTAACACTTTACAATAAGATCCCATTTGTAAACATTAGTTAACTACTGTTCATTTCATGGACCTAAACTAACATAAACTAACAATAAAGTTACATTTTCATTATCTAATATTAGAAAATAGAAATAAATACTGTATATTTAGTGTAGAAAAAATACTGTAACAGATGTATTGCTCATTGTTAATGCATCAGATAACTTTAATTATTAGGACATTATTGTAAAGTGAATCACTACATACATAACCCACTGTTAAATCACAGGATTCCTCCACTAACTACACATGAACCGCAGCTAACGCACTGTCAGACGGCTGAATATACAACAGATGCAGACGAACAGAAGTTTAGATGGAAACCTTACTATTTAAATATGCACTGACAAAGAAAGATATAGTATCTAGAATAAAACTACTATAATAGTAATCTATTTTTATTTTTAAATTGTAAATTGAGTTCTTCAGTCCGAACAATCTTAAATGACATTTCATGTTGTATTTTCTTATGGTTATGTAATCATGTGTGTCTGATTGCGTTTCATTTTTCTGTTCATGAGCAACGCTATTGTGCTGTCATTGCACCTTTCTGGATCATGTTGCACAATAAATCTCCTCACTGACATGTACTGTGTCCAGTCATTGACGGTATATATATTCATGTAAAATTATAATAACTGCAAATGAATAAATGGTAAATGTTACTATAAATACTACAATACATAAGTCACCAAACCAACAAATCATAGTTCATCTTTACTAACACATGCATAATAGATGTATACATAATTGTTAAAGTTAAGATCATTCAGTTGAGGATCTAAAAGTTTGGAGTCGATAAGATTTTTTGGGGGGAAGGTGGAGTTAATGTTTTTTGCTAGGCAAATGATCAAAATGCTTTTCTTTGGAATTTTCTTATTAATCAGAAATTAGAATATGCTCATAGGATCATGTGACACTGAATAATGCTCAAAATTCAGCTTTGTCATCACATGAAACCAAATGCATTTTAAAATTGATTTAAATAGAAAACCTTTGTAATAGTATTAGGGCTGTCCATTTAGCGCATTAAATCGGTGCGGTTAAATTAGATAAAATAATCAGCCCGCCCCACTCATACCTGCATGTCATCTTGCATTGATGCAATTAACAAGATGACTGACTGGTTTCACAGCATTACTACTAAATAAAAGCAGCATCGGTGAGAATGAGAGACTTTTCAAAAATATTAAAATCTTCAACCACAAACTGGAAGCGGTAGAGTATAATACTGACAAATACAACACGTGATCTGTGGTGTTGCCATATGTGTTACATTTATTAAAAGTTACTCGACAAGTGTAAAACATACAAATCACAAACGACACATCGTGAAGCACTATCCCATACTGAAGTCTTCAAGAAAAACAAAAAGATCAATGAACCATCTACTGCTACATTTGGCATCATAAAACATTCTGTTATTCACACTGATTGATTAAGCGCATTACATATTCAGGTGTGCTTTAATGCTGAATTAGTTTGCTGTTTATATTGAACTGCTATGAATCTAAGCGAACCTATTACATAATAAGAGTATTTTGGTCCGTTTGGTGACTAATTTAAAACAAGCCGACATATTTTCTAATACACTTTTAATATGCATTTGGCTTTACAAGGACCTGGCAGTCGCTCTGTGCATCTTGTTCTTGTTTATATCTTGAAAGTGCATGTTTATAACATTTAATATCTCTTTTCTCGTATAATGTATATATAGTTCAGTTACTAGATTTACCCACAAAGTAAAATTACAACTTTCACACAAATTAAGAGAAAACCCACAGAAACAAACTGTGATTGGGAATTTTACAATAACTGGAGCACATGCACATGTAAGCTTCTAATTGCATAATGAGTGTATACTGTACGACTGAATTAAGCACTGATAAATGGTTGGAGGAACTCGGATCCTTTAGTAAAAAAAGCCAATGTAATTAGTTGCATTATGCAAACAACTGAGAAGTGCAAGGGCGTCTGAAGCAGATGTGCTCTTTGCACTGCTGTTGTTTATGTCCTGAAGATTCAAAAAAGCTGTACGTGGCTCTCTTTGATTTTGCCGTTTTGTTCATTTTGCAATTATCCTGAGATTTTAATCTTTCACAAAATCAAAAGAGAGAAAACACTTCACCTTCACTTTAATATCATGTCCACAATCATTTACATCACTGAAAGGTTGTCTTTTAATTGATTTTCCCCAAATGCAATGCACACACCTCATCTAAAAAAAAGAAGAAGAAAAAAAAGGAAATAATTTCTTGCGATTTACCTAATAGAAAAAAAGAACTTGGGTTCGAGGAAGGGTAGACATGGAATGATCTGCCATGTTGCGAACTCTGGAATAGTTAACAAATCCCCGGAAGAACAGCAGGAATCCTGGTGTAATAAAAATTATAGTTGCAATAATATATTAATTGTTAATAAAAAAAAAGATAAATTGATAATACTCAAGTAATGATATAAAATAATATTAACAATAAAGTCATAATGTTAAAGTTTTTTTTTAAATCATCGGAATAGATTTGGAGAAATGTAGCATTGCATCACTTGCTCAGCAATGGATGCTCTGCAGTTAATGGGTGCCGTCAGAATGAGAGTCACAACAGCTGATAAAAGCATCACAACAATCCACACCACTCCAGTCTATTCAGTTACCTGCTGCTGCGTTTTTATAAGCAAATTCATCATCAAGACATTTTAACTTCAAACTGTTGTTTCCTGCTAAAATATGAGTCCATAATTCATAACGCTTCCTCCAGTGAAACAGCCCATCTCTTGTTGTCCTCTCACATTTGTTAGAACTGTTTTGGCTTGATGTTTTGGTTTTGATCTGTGCATGAGTTTTCACTACAGAACGCAGCCGGAAGAAAATTTTTTAACATTAAAACCTTTTTAATGATGGATTTGTTTCTTACAAACACACAGCTTTTGACTTCACGAGTCGTTTACTGATGGACTGGAATGCTGTGGATTATTGTGGTGTTTTTATCAGCTGTTTGGACTCTCATCTGACGGCACCCATTCACTGCAGAGCATCCATTGCTGACAAGTGATGCAATGCACTTTCGCCAAATCTGAATGAAAAGAAACAACCTCATCTACATCTCGGATGGCGAGTAAACTGTCATAACATTTTTATTTTTGGGAAAACTATTACTTCAACAATTATTTTTAATGAATCAGTGCAATAAAAACATTTATTTACACTCACCTACAACAAGGAAAACCCACCACAGCCAGTACTGGCCATCAAAATATCCAGGGAAGTAGGCAGAATACTGTTTAATCACAGAAAGAAAAGGGTGAGTGTTGTTCATCCTCTAATAAAAAGCACTAATACAATAATAATATGAAATTACATATAACAAATATTTGAAAGCATATATGATGTAATATGGAAGATGTCATACCCTGACAATCAGGACCCATTTGACCAGAGACAGTCCAAACCCAGAGATGGCCCCATAGCGTCCAGCCGCAGACGAGGTCAGACAGAAGGACAGGAAGAAGCCAATCCAGTTAAAGAGGAACGCCACTGATGATGCAAAGAAATGAAGAGATATTAACATATCTGATGACAAAAATTAATATTTTGCTGAGTGTGTTTTTGCGCTGGTACTTTATCTGGTTTAGGCCTGTTATGGATAAATAAATACGACACTAAAACTGCCAGTAGGTGGCAGCAAGTCCCTGTCTTAATGAGTGATTTACTGAATCATTCTTTCAAACTATTCATTTAGCAATGAAGCAAGCCTTTACACTCATATGATTTGTTAAAAAAATTCATTCAGAACCGAAACAGCACAGTGTTGCTCTGAGACGCATATATGTTCTGCTCTGGCTCTGATCAGAACTATTTTCGTAGGAGAAACAGAAAAAAACTAAACAGAAAATGTGTCACTCCATATTAACCTTTTTAAACTGATGTATAAAATTAATATCACATTTGCGATTGCGATCACATGCTTATATTTAGGAAAACAGCTGATGCTTGGGTGATATTACTTAACTACATAAATATAAAAACTAAAAACATTTTTTTCCTTCATAACTTGAATTATAGGCTCATTCTAACTGCATTCTAATAGGCTTCCTCATGCAGTGAATGCTTTTGGACTCTCAAGACGTGTTTTTGTTCGTTTTTTTTCAATGCGACTGACGTACTCCATAATTTCAGGTCATATATTGTTAAAAGAACAATTACGATATTATTGCACACAATAAATAACGCACACCCATACCATCCATAATCCACAGCAGACTAAGTGTATCGTAAAGAGAAAGAATAAACCAAAGACACAACAACAACTGTTCTGCATCAAAGTACTGTGTGCTCTTACTGAAAAACGTAAGCATGAAAATCCCATCGTTCCCAACCCGCAGTTGATCTGTATCATCAAAGCTGTCTCTGGCAATGAAGTCCTCATCCTGTAGTAGAGGAACAAGCACGGATGTGTCAAAAGAGTGCTTAATTAACTGTGATTACCCCTAAAACAGCCACAAACGCTCACCCTGTCGGCGACTAGAGGAACGGTGGTCTCTGCTTTGCTCCTCTCAGCCTCGTCGTATGACGGCAGTGACGTGGCAACATTGTATGAGGGGGGTTTGGGGTAAACCTCATCCTCTTTGTACTCAAAGAAAGCTACAGCAAACGCATCAGACAGAGTGAAACGGTTAGGAATAATGACAGACGCAGAAGTTATTTCACACGCTCACGTTACCTGCGTTACTCGCGGTGATGCTGCTGTACGGTGGAGGCGCATCCGCGGCTTCTTGAAACACCTCCGCTGACTCCTGCTCATTATTCAACTACACAACAAAACAAAGCTGCTGATATCATATTACAACAATATTAATTTTAATATAAGATGAAAGTAAAATTGTAAATAATAAAATCAGAACACATACACACACACATATATATATACACACACACACAAAATATATATATATATATATATATATATATAATATATATACACACACACACACCCATGTACAGTCATTTTAGACACTGTTGCAACAGAGATGGAAATACAAATTTTAAATACATGAATTGTGTTTTCATCTTTGTTGCCACAGTTTTGGATGTTTTTTTTTGTTTTAAAGAAGGGGGTGTCCTAATACTTTTGTCCATATGGTGTATGTCACAAGTCACTGGTGTTCGGTGATGAGGTTTTGGCTCAAGGTCTGCATTTAAAGTCCCACCAGAGGGATTCTGGGATTCTGCAGACCAGACAAGTTCTTCCACACGGACTCAATCAAGCATTTCTTTTTGAATCTTGCCTTATACACAGAGGCATTGTCATGTTAGAATAGAAAAAGGGTCCTGTCCAAACTGTCCCTAGAATATCATTATATGTGTACTAGTGGTTACATGTGTGTTTGTGTGTGTATGTTTGTGTGTGTGTGAGTGTGTGTTTGTGTGGGTGTGTGTGTGTTTGTTTGTGTGTGTGTGTGTGTGGGTGTATGTGTATGTGTGTGTGTGTGTTTGAGTATGTGTGTGTGTTGTATGTCGGTTGTGTTTGTGTTATGTTGTGTCTTTGTGGGATTATTTGTGTTGTGTGTGGTGTGTGTGGGTGTGTTGTATGTGTTGTGTGTGAGGTATGTCTGTTGTTGTATGTGATGTGTTGTGTTCTGTGTGAGTCTTGTTGTGTGTATGTCTGTGTGTGTGTGTGTATTTGTTGTGTCTGCTGTGTGTGAGTATGTCCTGTGTGTGTATGGTAAGTTTGGGTGGGGTGTGTATGATCTGTCTGTTGAGTATGTGTGTGTGTATGTCTGTGTGGGTGTGTGTGTGTGTATGTCTGTGGTGAGTTTTGTGTGTTGTGTGGGTGTCCTGTGTCTGGTGTATGTTTTTGTGTGTGTGTGTTTTTTGTTTGTTTGTGTGTGTGTGTGTCTGTGTGAGTGTTGTGTTTGTGTGGGTCTCGTGTGTGTGTGTTGCTGTGTGGTGGTGTGTGATGGTGTGTTTGTAATGTGTGTGTGATTTCGGTGTGTGTGTGTGAGTGTGGTGTTTTCTGTGTTTGTGTGTGTGTATAAACATGTATATAAACACACATACATATTAAATATTAAAGTATACATAATAAAGACTGTTTATATATAATTTTTAACATAAGAATAACAAATATGATAATAACATACACTATATATAATATATATGCTGAAATATGAATTTAGAGGATCATTCACAAAACTAAATAGGTCTGTCTTCTTGTAAGTCATGAACTTTAACAGTTTTACATGAGATCAAATATCACTGCAAACAACCCTTGATCGGAATGACAACCTAATATATTGATAATTCATAATAAAGTACGGACTATACATATAACCAGCTAATTAATCCATCCGACTTTATCCTCTCTCTTCTCAAAACATTAGAGTTAAGGCTCTGAGAAATGATATGAAACAGGCCCCAGGTTTGTTAGCGTTACCTGCTGATATCCACTCCTCTGGTCCGTCATTCTTCCGCGTCGATCTGCCACTTAATCACTCATACAGCGATGACCGCTAGTTTAACGTAACTTTGACTTAATATCACAAACTGACTGCTCGTTAATTACTATATTCTCGAAGGAAGTCAGGTTGACAGCGCTAGGCTAAACTATAGCCCACACAATGGCGACTGCGCATGCGCGGCTCTGTCCCAAAGCCTAGTGTGCTGCGTACCTAGACAGCATTTCAGCTGCTATAGACGTGCTTGGGAGCGGCTCCGCTCAGGCAGCTCACTAGGTTTTGAACACAGCCCATGGGTGTATTTATGTCAGTGCAAAGATTGTTGTTATGTAACCAATTAAAGAGAAATTTCCATGCTTAACGGTTGAACTAAAATACCTTTGAACCTTTCATTTGCAATGGCTAGAGAGATTAGTCCCTCCGTCCCAGTGCAGTAGTAAACACTCAGTATTTCTGGAAGTGCAGTCTGTTGAGTGCTGTAATTTCTTGACTCCTGAGGGCACGTCTTATTCATGCATTGTGTCATGCATGCACCTTGATTACACTGAACTGCCTATGTTGTCTATTGTGATATTGGAAATGTTTTCATGACTTTTCACGAGCATGGTGGGGAAATGTTTCTTTAGTCTAATAGTTTCACACAATAATAATAAAAAATAAAATAAAATGGTAATTCTTGTACAGTTAAACATGGCATTGCCCTCCTCCACCATAACTGTGATATAACTAAAACAAAAACTACTTAAACACGCTTTCATGAACTGAAAACAGCGCAATAATGCCATCACATAAATATAATATTAGATGCATCTTAATCAAAAAAAAAAAAAAAAAAAAAAAGAATAATTATAAATTTTCCAGCGCACTAACTGACAAAAATTTTTTAGATACAAATAAAAGTGAAATAAATGAAAGGTGTGTGTGTGTGTGTGTCTATATATACACACACCCACACCCACACACACACACACATATACCCTTGTTGGGGAAAGTTACTTTAAAAGTAATGCATTACAATATTGGTACTCCCTAAAAAAAGTAACTAATTGCATTACTAAGTAACTTTTTATAGAAACTGGCGTTACTTATTTTTACGCGCAACATGGCTGTGCTTGTTTGCTTTTTAAAATAAAAATTTCTATTTTGCAATATAAAAGCCTTTTCACAACCAAAAGTGGAAGTGAATAACCTCAGGCTGAAGGGAATTACATGTACTCCGTACAGTAGATGCAGAAAGAAGCATTTCCAAAAGTCTTGCGTACTTTTTTGAAAAAGTAACTCAGATTTTTTCTTGTAAATTAAAAAAGTAATGCTTTACTTTACTAGTTACTTGAAAAAGTAATCGGATTACATAACTTGCGTTACTTGTAATATATTACCCCCAACACTGTATATACCTATATGTTAAAAATAAAATAAAACTATTATAATAAATATTATAACAGCATATAAATACTGAAATACCATATCATCAATCCAAAGATTAATATTTACAGTACTAAGTCTATTTATTCATCAATTTGTTATTTATTTGGTCACATTTAAAGAATCAGGATTCCAAGTCGATTATTATATAAACACATTTGAATTCAATTCATCAGGCATTGAGAGGTTTAATAAAATAAAAACAGTGCAATTTGGGTAAATACACAACCACAAATCTGTTGCGTGTCTATTCTTCTTATCAATATCAGTCTACGGCTCTTCCACCATCTTGTTGTGCACATCCATAATGCCTGAAGAAAAAAAAAACATTAACAATTTTCTTACATACACAATATCCCTGTATTCACTTCATTCCCTCAGGAGAGAGAGAGAGAGAGAGAGAGAGAGGGAGAGAGAGAGAGAGAGAGAGAGAGGAGAGCGAGGGGGAGAGAGAGAGAGAGAGAGAAGGGAGAGAGAGAGAGAGAGAGAGAGGAGAGAGAGAGAGATAGAGAGGAGAGATCGACTATTTGTTTCGTGTTCCTTTGAAATACTTGACCGTTTTGGCCCCGCAGCTCCTGTGGCATCTCATCGCAGACAAACACCGCCTGCGGGTGCTCTGGAACCTGACACCGTCCCCATGTGATTACGCCCACGATCCCTCTTCTATTGCGTTTTATATAGCGCAACGCTTAATGTGAGCCAGTGATAAGGATCATGACCTGAAAATGTCATAGTAACACAGTAGGGGTTCGTTGTATTGTTTCAGATCAGCCCACAACCGCTGATGCTGTTGAACGGATGCTTTTCACAATCTATGATCCATGTCGGGGGCGAAACGCCGAATCCTATCAGATTACTTTTCAAGAAGCACATTACCCACAACAGGTAAGTCGTGGCCTAATGGTTAGAGAGTAGGACTCATAACCCCAAAGGTTGTGGGTTTGAGTCTCAGTACTGGCAGGGATTGTAGTGGGGGGAGTGAATGTACAAGCTCTCTTCCACCCTCAATACCATGACTGAGGTGCACTTGAGCAAGGCGAGGACCGAACCCCCACTGCTCCCCCGGGGCGCCGGGCACATAACTGGGCTGCCCACGCTCCTTTTGTTGTTCACTGCTCTGGGTGTGTGTTCATGGTGGGTGTGTGCACTTTGGATGGGTTAAATGCAAAGCACTAATTCCGAGTATGGTCACCATACTTGGCCACATGTCACGTCCCTTAACTTTTTATTTAGGACGCGTTTATTTGTATAGCACATTTCATACACAATGGTAATTCAAAGTGCTTTACATAACGATAAACTTGCTTTTGTAGTTTTGATTTCTGCAATATCTGTATAATATTAAAATCCCCTGCAAAGCAAACCAACAGTCAAACTCTGGAGGAATCATTTGATAGCGAGTTCATGCCTGGAGAGTATTTTTGTGAGGCCTTAAATATGATGAACAGAATGGGTGGAGCACACTTTCAACAACAATCCTAATATTCAAAAGACATACGACCAATTAACACTTGCCTTGCATTGATAGACAATCTTAAATAGAGCAGCTACACCTCCAACCTCTCTACAGTCCTGCAAACACTCATGACAGGTGAAGTTCGGAGGGCTGGTTCATTGAGGCCGTTGTGCCTGCAGCTGGTCTTCTAGCCATTCGTTTAGAAACCATGAATCAGGTTGTTGTGATTATTAATCAGGATCAAAATGATATTGTAGTGACGATGTTTAAAAATGCCGAAACTTGATGCTTGGACTTTGTCTCTACTCTACAGGCCATCTTAGTTTGATGCCCAACATGCTGCAGATTAGATGAGTCAGCTGTATGGTTTGAGAAGGCCTTAGACTTTCTATCACGTGATAAAACAGAAATAGAGAAAGCTACAGGCACACTGGGTTCCCGCTTGTTCTGTAAACATTTGTAAGTGTTGCTGTTATTGTAGCGGGGACCCGACACATATCACAAGCACATATCTGAGTTACTTTTCAAATTAATAACACCAGTTACTTTCTTTCTCATTTATTGACTCTCCTGTCCACATGTTGAGAGGCTTTGTGTGCGCTGTGTAAACATGATGTAGTTCTAAATGTTAATTACACAAATAATCCTTTTATGTATTTAAATGCCACTATTAGTCTTTTGCTGCTGACTTCAAAGGCAGCCATTCAACCATACTTTCACCTAACGCCTTACTTTCCATAAAAAGTAACTAAGTATGTTATTAGTTACTTTTTTAGGGAGTAACGAAATTTTGTAATTCATTATTTTTAAATGTAACTTTCCCAACACTGTCTCGCCATGATAAGTTGAATCTAACAAAGTTTTTTTGACAGGAGATACGCAAAATTATATTTGTTGTTATTTTCGTATCTTAATCTCAGAATGCGTGCCACTTGTCTTTTTTTTTAATTACTTATGCCCTTATTATAATTTAATATATTTTTTTATTTTATTTTTTTACATTTAAAAAAAAAAAGATTTTTTATTTTATTTTTATATTTTTTAAGTATCAGTTCATGCACTGTAAATGAAATGCAGACTATAATATGTAGTTGCTATTTTGCAAGCAACACTGCATATAAACTATAGCTTGCAATAAATGTTTGAAGGCATTGTTTGAATAAATGTGCAATTAGTTTGGCACTAAAGCCGAGTCATCTTATAGGAGCAGAAGAAGGAGGGGCTGACATTTATAGACGTAATTATTAGGAAAAGCACAAATGTGAATATTTGTACCTCTCTAGCATCCATCACTGTGCCAACACCAACCGTCAGCGCCATGGTGGGGACTTTAGAGAGATCACCATCAAAGAAACGAGCGTTAGCCAGAATGGTGTCCATAGCCAGGGTCTTAACACGCGTTTGGGACACAAGACTGGATCCAGGCTCATTGAACGCAATGTGGCCATCAGGTCCAATACCTGCAACACGATTACAAGTCAGCGTTGTTTAACGGTGGCACTCACAGGTCAAAGTTCAATCGACTGTCTTACCGCCAACAAAAAGTTCGATTCCTCCAGCAGCTTTGATTTTGGCTTCAAAGTCCTGACACTCCTTCTCTAGACTGGATGCGTTGCCGTCTAGGATGTGCGCATTTTCAGCTCGGATGTCGATGTGCTTGAAGAAGTTATTCCACATGAACGAATGGTAGCTTTCAGGATGGTCTCTAGGAAGTCCTGTAACAAAAACAGCAAGTTCAGTGTTCAACTAATTACGACAGGCAGCTCAACCCTTGATCCCCAAGCATAAACGAGCGGTCACATACCTACATACTCATCCATATTAAACGTTTTCACATACTGGAAAGATATTTCTCCCTTCTTGTGATACTCGATCAGTTTCTTGTAGCATCCAAGCGGAGTGCTTCCTGCAAAACACAGGAAATATGAATTGAAGGCCTATATTACAAACAAACGTGTTTGCACATAACAGTGACTTTTTTTTTTATGGCTACCTGTTGGAAGACCCAGAGTGAAGAACCGGTCAGGACCAGGATTAAACTTCTTGATCCTGTTCCTGATGTATTTGGCAGTCCATTCGCTGACCTGTCAATCATCCTTAGATACTTCCTGGCTTTTAATCGTGTCTGAAGGAAGCTAACAGGTAAATTAACCTGGAGTCTCTCTCACTGTGTGTGTGTGTGTGTGTGTGTGTGTGTGTGTGAGAGAGAGAGACACAGTCCTGCCTTCTCCAGACTTTAGCACCATACATTAATGCGGAAGCACAGTTGTAGTTTATTACACTTGACTGATATTTAGAAGTGCACAGTGAAGACAATTGACTGTAAACATGCGCCAGATTACTGAAGGGTCTTTATACTTCACTACTCTTTATGTCCCACCAACACCTAGTTTCTCTCAGCAAGTTAATAAACAAACTATAATCGTTTGCTTTGAGTTACAAAAACATGTTTATAGAACACCTGACTAGAAAATCGCGATGATGACACTGGAATTCATAATACAATATATTAAAACGCACACAAAGAGACTAAAATAAACTCTTACCAGATCATATGTTTGTGAGTTTGTCTTCCAGCAGCAGCCCAGAGGAACACGATCATGTGATCGAGAGGAAACGCTGCACTTTCACACAGGATTTGAGATTAAAATACATCGAGTCATCAAAAAGAGATTTTAGGAATGATTTAGAAACAAATTCGGCCAAGTCGACAAGATTTATACACTTAAAGATAGCTTATTAATCCATAAATGTGTACAAGGCCATTTCCACGTACAATGGGCCGTGCAAATAAATAAATAAATAAATAAAGTTCGAAATGAGGTGCTTTACATATTAAAGGGATCATATGATGCGATTTGAAGTTTTCCTTTCTCTTTGGAGTGTTACAAGCTGATTGTGCATAGATAAGATCCCTATATTTGCAAAGACTAAAGTCTCAAATCCAAATAGATGTTCTTTATAAAAGTTAAGAGTCTGCCACTCCTACCTAAAACGGCTCGTTTTAACACTTCCCCACATGTCTACGTCACTGTGTGAAGATTTGCATGACACCGCCCAAATGTGCACGCAAAGAAAGAATGCGTGGTTTCAGTAACCGCAGTTAGTGTTGAAGCAGCATGTCAGGGAGACGCTGTGTGTTTATTTGGCCTGCCGGAAGTAGATGCATTTAGGAATATTTAAGATTACTTACAACAGAACAGCAATGCATTTTATGGACGACCGTTTTGTGAACCTAGGAGAGGAGGTAATTCTGACTTTTGCTATGACAATTTGGCGCTTCTGAATCAGCGAATTTAAGTATGTTTTGTTATTAGTTTAAGTCTTTGCTATTGACTGTTCAAATGCAGAATTATGCGCATCATGTGTGTGTGTGTGTGTATGTGGGTGCCGTGTGAGAGATAAGTAGAGAGAAGAGATAGAGAGAAGAAGCACAAGAGAGCGAGAGAGCGAGAGAGATAGATAGGAGAGAGAGAGAGAGCGAGAGGGGGTCACATCACAGTGGAGTCAGCTGTCTAACCGTGGCTTGTGTACTGCAAACACATACCAGCTTCATCACTGTGTCTGTCACGAGACTCTGTTCCCCTTTCAGGCTTGAACTGATGGTAAAAATAATGACATTATTTACTGTCTTTACATTTATTTTGAAGATAACTAGCGAATATGGTACGGGGCGTACATTTCCGACGCCAATCACAATGCACTGGGTCAGCTGGCCAATCAGAGCAGACTGCACTTGTCGAATGAGGACTGGTGTTGTAAACTAAGCGTTTTGAGAGAGGCGGGGCATAGAGGAACTACAATAATGCACTGTATTTGAAAAAAATTATTTTTTTTGAACATTAAAGCATGTCAACATATTCTGTTACACCAAATACACAAAATAATCTTTAAAAAAAAAAAAGCATCATATGACCCCTTTAAAACATGTTGATTAATGACTAAAGGAGGCCAATTTAAATTATATGAGATGTTTTATTCACTATTAATTTGATCAATTCTTCACGTTTTTTGAACCATGTCAAAGTTAAAACCCTAATTTGTGTGATTTAGATGGCAACAAATATAAACAACAGAATAACACAACATTAACCGAATAGGCAACATCATTTTTTTTTAAGTTAAATTACACCATAATGGGTAATTTAGCCTAATTTAAGAGATCACTCAGTTGGGCTTGCGTGTGTGGGAACACCTTTTGTTTTACGATAAACGGCTAAATATAGAAAATATCTTTGAATAACTTTGTAACAGGGTGGAATGGTTACGCTTATTTGCTTGCCGTCATTCTGTTGAAAGAGTCCAAATGATGATATTTCTTGGGTGTCACAATTTTTACAAATTTAAATTAATGTTGTTAATTTAAGTGGAATATTAAGCCGTAACAGGGTTGAATGCAAAACCTGGGACACTGTTATTTTGGTCAGAATTGAAAAAAAACGACTATAACAGCAAACTGAATATCAGTTCAACAGACTGTTAATTTGTTGCATGCTTTAAATGTTGTAATGAAGTTGAAAAGCTAGGCCAAAATCCACATTTAAGAGTGATGTTTAATATTTGTACCATATTTGTGGAACGTGCTATAGAAAAGCAAAAACATTTTGAAAACTGACAATCAGGTGTTTCAGTGGAAGTGATGCAGGGTTTGCTCACTCTAACAAAGTAAACCAAGATGTGCAAAGGCAAACATAAGATAAGTGAATGTGCAATAAAGCACTTACAAACTATTTGCAGCACCGGCTCCTTGGGTAAAGCTGACAAATATTTTAACACATTTCCTTTTGCATTCACCTGCTTTGGCCTGTGCGTTGAAGTAAACTATAAATCAAAAGGCGAAGCAAACTGCATTACAGCCTTATGTTAAAGTAATTCCACAATGTAAGCATGTACATATGTTTCAATCCATATTTATTGAAACAACAGTTGACAGAGCCAGCATATAACAGAAACTCAATCGTAGGCAGACAGAATTGTTCTCAATCAGCAGTCGTACAGCATCATGATTTATGTTTTTCTTAATATAAAAGGACATGCAAATGTAGCCACTGATTTTCTCAGAGTCACCCCGCCGTGAGGATGATGATTTAGCAATAGCAGTCACTGGAAACATAAGTTAACATTAACAAAACATTATGTTACATAACATAACGTGTAACGTTAACGTAACATTACACAGCGCGGTTAATCGAGGTCCATGTCCGGCTTGGCTTCTGTGGCGTCTGCACTGTTCGCAGCCGCTTGCTCTGTGCCGCTGGGCTGGGCTTCAGGGTTTTCCTGCGTATTGACCGGCCCGTTCGGTTCTTTGGGGGGGGGGCGGGAGGGGGGGGGGGGGGGGGGGGGGGGGGGGGGGGGGGGGTGGGGGGGGGGGGGGGGGGGGGGGGGGTGGGTTCTCCTCTTTTGGCAAGTCCACTTTGGGCTTGGGTTTGGTCACAACAGGATTGCAAGTGGAGAATAGCTCCTGTGGAAAATGTAAAGAGATTGAATACGAACGTATTAACCTGGTACAGGTATGGCGTCAGATGGCAATACCATAGTATGGTGGTGGGCAATATGACCAAAATCTTTAAAAAAAAAGAGGGATGAGCATCTCTGTATCGCTGGCTATACGCATCCTGATGCATAGCCAATGATACGATACATTAAAAAAGAAACACATGAAGCAGCTACTGATGTGATTCACCCCTATTACTATGCAGTGCAATACGATTTTGATTCGGTTCAACGCAATACAATGCAATAGAAGCAAAATATGATGCTATGCAATTCAATATGGTACAGATAGTAGACTTTTATTTCTTTGGTTCAGACAGACAACAAATCAGAAATGAAGTGCCTTCTGACTTCTAGCGCGTCGGTCTCAGTGTTGTGATACGTTATATTCACTATATTCGCAGTAGTGGTGATGAGAGAATGCGCTTGATAAACATTTTAGAGAAGAGAAATCAATCTACATGCAAAATATAGGTCACAAATTATTGTTCACTTTCTAAATAATAAAATATAGCACATCTACTAATAATTACATATAAATAAATTGGTTTTTACCAATGCAAATATGTTAGAAATGATGCATCGCGACACAAAAGCCAACTTGCACCTGATTCACACTTTTTTAAATCAATGCGTCAATGCAATCATCTTTTGTTGTGAGATGAACATTAAAGACAGACAGCAGCTGGTAAAGTAGGCTGCTGTCACTTTAAGACCCACTGCACAGATCCAATATACTGAAACGCATCCAGTTTTCACCAAACGGTTTACGTTTATTTAACCGACTGTGTTTACATGTATACTCCACACGACGGGCATTTTAACATAATTGTGTGTATTTGACTATTCAAGCACAATAAGATGCGAGAGAGATCTGAATTCACGAACACATGCTGTCTGAGAGGCGGTTCTGCGTCTTCACTGCTTATTGCACTTAATAACTCTACTTAACATCTAGCACGTCCCATTCTTTATTTTCTCATTCGTGCATGTTTCTTTATTATTCTTAGGTCAGGTGTATATAACTTTTAAGTAGTACTGTGCTACACTGATATATTTGCATACCGCAAAATAAACGATATAGCAACATTTCTGTGGCAACTATACTGTCATACTGCCCAGTCCTACCATAGCACTTTGATATGTACCATGCTGCGGAACGACGACATACTCGTGTACTCCAGAAAAGTCGTCCATCTAACTGTGACTGACCTGTGCTTTGGCCTGTATCTCCATCGTTTTCACCACAGGCTCCACGGCGAGACTCTGTTTACTCTGCTGGTTCATTTTACTGTTCATCCAGATCATGACGTCGTTCACCATCCTGTCCACCTTCTGAACCTCAGCCTCATCCAGATGCTCATACTGCTCTTCCTGTAATTCAAAAAGACATGTGAAGCACTAGGCAGGTGCAAATTTGTACCTTATGTAACATTAATCCAGCTCAACCTCACCTTGGTTTTGTAGGCCTCTACAATCTTCATGTATTGCTGCAAAAGTCTGCCCAAGTCATCAAAAGCTTTGGGTCTTTCCTCAAATTCTGTGTATCTCTCTTGAATGGGTTGGCCGAGTCTCTGCAAGAACATTTTTAATACGTTAAAGAGGCCCTTCGTCGCATGACGCAAGTATAATTTGCAATGTGTAAAGAACCAGTACTCTGCACTTAGTGGATATAATTTGGTGACTGAGTGCTGTTTGTGTTGTGTGTAACTGGCTTGGTTAGCTGTACACATTCACATCAGCTTACATCTTAAATGATAGACATCAGAAGACGTTTAGTACCTTCAGTTCAACGAGTTTGTCAATGTATACTTGTTTAGGCTGGTCTTCACCATCCTCATACAGCCAGACCTCAGTGTCCTCCAGTTTTAATGAGAGAGCATCTCTGTCCTGCGAGAAAACACAGACTGAGTCAGACAACACTGTTGGCATTCATTAAAAAAAAACTATTAAAATCATTGTTGTTAATTCAAATAAAGCGGATATAAAATAAATGTATATATTAGATGGAAAAACTTAAATTAGAAATACTGCCTTAGCGACTAACTGAAAGTACTAAAATGATTAAAACCAAAATAAAACTAAAGCCATATAGAAATATATATATAAAAAATAAAGAATAAAATTGACAAGAGCATTTATTTAAAACTAAAAAAAAAACTAAATACTATGATAATATATAAATAATACTAAAGTAGCAATCGTGCACTGAGCTCGCTTTTTAGTAGTTTTTCGTTTTTTATTAATATTTGAATTGAGTGTTTTTAATATTTTCGATTTTCATTTTAAAGGTGAAGTCATTTTGGTGTGTTTTTGTCATTTTTAGAAGTTATTAAAAAAAAATATGCCGATAGTTTTATTATTTTACAAATGTTTTTTATTTAGTTATTTTAGTACATTAAATGACATACAGCTAGGATAAAGTTAATACATTTTTAACACATGTAAAATAACAACAAAAAGTCTGATCTTTAGGTTAAACAGTGGTATAAAACACCTTCTGACCAACGAATGCCTAGGAATTTTTCAGTCTATTGAGATTACTAGACAAGGATTTTAAAATAGTTTCATTCACATATTTAACAATTTCATTTATATAAACTGCGTCAAGATTTTTCAAGACATATCGCAATTTGTAAATTCCCTATTATAAAACAGATCGTTCCGGTCCTTGATTCTGATTGGCTGAGCCGCGTTCGAAGCCGTTGTAAATTACACTACAAACACACACCTTTGTTTACGTTTGTGTGCTGCTCGACAACCACTTTGTTGGAACCACAACTGTTTCTGAGGAGCTACATTGTTTGGTGGAAGAAAATGAATACTGTTTTTATTAATATCATTACACTTTATTTGCTCGGTTTTATTTTGTGAAACCGTATATGGAATAACCCTTTTATAAAAGCAATAAGCCCCAAGAAGCCGTGGTTTACAGTGAATTTATAACAGCTAAGGGGTGTCAACAACTTAAGCTTATTGCTTTAATTGAGATTTTAAGCCATGTGACTGCTCTCACGCTCTCGTTGACGAACTTCTCGAATATCCCGTGCAGTTTGTCCCTCATCTCGTACACATACTCCTCCACATAGTTCTTGGCATCGTTCCGCTCCTTCTCAAGCTTGTCCTGCATGATCATCTTACCCTGAGGAAAAATTATTTCACAGTAGATTGAACTGACCGTTGAAAACGTTTCCCCAGTTCTCATCTGCACAGAAAGCATACCTCGCTCTCCATGAAGAGGTTGAGCATGTCATTGGCTAACTGCCACTGTGGGTTGTTCTCGATGGGCAGCTCCAGGACCTTTGTTTTCACTTTGGGCTTCTTGGCTTGTGGAGGCTGATCTGATTTCTTCTCCTGTTTGCCTTCCTCTGCTGATGTCTGAACAAATCCCAATCCATGGAGAGAACCGTTATTGGTTATATGATGGGCGTATGAATTAGGGGTGTGTGATACTGACAAAAAAATGCTATCTGAATATTTACTGGGATTATTTCGGTAATGATATTTTGCCGAGTGTGTTTTTGTGCATGTATCTTGGCTGGTTTAGGCCTGTCATAGATGAATAAATATGACACTAAAATAACCAGTAGGTGGCAGCAAGTAAGCATATCTTAATGAGTGAGTCGTTGAATCATTCATTCAAACGATGAAAACAGCTGATTCATTTAGAAATGAAGCAAGTGACTGCCTTTCCGAATGAATCACTCACTCAAATGATTTGATTAATTCAGGAAGGAAACATGGCAGTGTTGCTCTGAGACGCACAAATGTTCTGATCCGGCTTTGATTGGAACTATTTTCATTGGCGAAACAGAAAAAAACTCAAACTCGCTCAATATTAACTTCTTGTTTGTTGAACTGTTGTATAAAATTAACATCACATTCGCGCTGATATTTAGGAAAATGGCTTGAGTGATATTACTTAACTATATAAATATAACAAACAAAAACTCATACGGGGATATTTTTTCCTTTCATATCTTGAATTATAGGGTCATTTTAAATGCATCACACAGTGAATGCTTTTGGACTCTCAAGATGTGTTTTTGTTTGTTTTTAAGCAGAGTGAGTGACATACTTGATAAATTGTCAGCTCGCATATCATTCAAAACAACTTATCACAGATGATAAATATCGCACACCCATAGTATGGATAGTAATATGCATGATTATCAAATGATCCTAAATATGTGGGTAATTTAATTGGTGTTATTTGTGAATCTCATTTACCTCCATTTCTTCGGTTCCCGCTTTTTTCTCTCCATTTTCCTGTTCTCCGGCCCCTGGAGTCTTTTGTTCATCTTGATCAACCTGCATTTTGCTCTGTGAATGATTGAAAACACATGGTGGTAACGTCACCAGAACATCAATCTATGAGGTATGAATGTTTTCTACTGCCGCACAGTATATGCACTAACAGCATGGAGCGATGCAAAAATACAGATCGTGATAAAAGTGTTAAAGCAGAGTTTAATTGGGAGAGACAGCATGTGAACAGTGTTATCCTGCTGCAAGTGCAATACCTCATTTTCTTTCTCTGTGCTCTGCTCTGTGTCCATGCTCTCCTCTTCCTCCTCAGATTTCTGCACCTCCACTAGTGAAGCACTGGACACACTGAAGATCCCATGGATATTGACTCGCACCTTCACCTTAACCTTTGAACTCTCGCCTGAGGCCTGGGGAACCACCTTCTGGATGATGTACTGACCTGCGTGAGAGTTTAAGTGTAGATTTTTTACATACAGAATGTATCGTGACAAAGACTGTACAGTAAAAATATGCCATGAAAAGAAGAGCGCATGTGAAGGGCCCAGAATATTTGCCACCTTTGGCAGGTGAATTGAGAAGAAGGACTACTGGCCATAAAAATGCATGTATCTTGCATGCTTTCCCTAAATATATTTCAGTTCCTATAGCAACAGAATTATTGAGTTGTTCTTCTCTCAGGTCATTGTGTCACTCGTTTGCCTCTCTGTGAGAAGACACAAGGTCACACAAACATTGCCTTTTCTTTAGCAGTCCATCTGTACTTTAAAGATGCAATAGAATTCATAGATTCTTTCATATTGTGACGTACCTTCATATGGAAGCTTGTTTCCACCACTGAATAAAAAAGGTAACGGCTATAACTTTTTATCTCACAATTTTGACTTTTCTTCTCAGAACTGCAAGTTAATATCTCACAATTCAGACTTTTTTCTCACAATTGCAAGTTTATATCATGCAATTCTGAATTGTGAAATAAAAAGTTGTAATTACCTTTTTTTTTTTTCTATTCAGTGGCGGAAACGGGCTTCCATACATCAGAATGAAAACCGATTATCAGAAAAAGAAAAAGTGGGTTAGACTAGGTGTTTCTATTAATCAGTTTTTGATTGTACGTTGAGATGTAGATGTTGAGGCTGATAGCTGAAGTCCTGCATCCGTCAGAGACAAGTCTGGCGTTTTTCAAGACATTCTGATTAAAAACTACAAGGTCAATCACACACTCCGCCTTTGAACAATAATCGGAGTACTGAGACTCCGTGTAGTCACACACGATCACTCCTGTATTGCAAGCTCCTAAATTCATCTATAGACCTGCCCCCTGCAAGATTCATTCATGCAGTAGGCATTAACCGCGGACTCGACTCGCCGGGTGATCTATTCGCAATTCACAATGCAGGCCACGTAATTTTGTGATAGTTCTAACACAATTATACTATGATTATATATCTTAAGAACGCCCCCCCTCACAAATGGTTTGCCAGTCACCCTCGTTGCGAATCCTGATTTTGCACGTTCTTTTGATCCCGTCGCCCGAGAGTTGGTGAGTGTGTGTGATGATTTCTCCTCGTCGCGTGTCGTGTGTTTTTTTTGTACCTATAAGGGGGATTGTGCTAGAAGTGGAGCCTCTCTTAGGTATCAGTCCTGTGATTTCGCTAGGCTGCCCAATGGCCAGATCCGGGATCATCAGTAGCGGTGTGTTATTAAAGCCCGTGTACATGCACTTCGAGATAGGTGCTCGCAGGCTTTGTACGGTGCAGAATATCACCAGTAGCATAGAAGAAACACCGAAGATGAAAGGTCGAGTGCGGACCACTACAATAACTCACGGTTTGTAGTATTTTTTATAACCACGGTACCGCACTCCGCGCCCCCACGCGGCCCCTATTCCAATTCCCTGATTGATACTGCCCTGTCCCTCCTTCGTACGCGTCCCCACGGAATTCCCCACCCCATTCCACGGCCCACTGAGATGCCGCCCACCTCCGGATACCACCCTCTTCTCGTACTGGAGAATCGACAAGCCTTAAAGCCAGGAGGTATCGCCTACGGTTATGGCTTGATTTACCTGTGGGTATCAGGAGACTGCAGCAGTGTTAAACCGGTGTGTCGCTATCTCATACCTACCCTGCCGCTCCGCTCCTGCCTATGTGTACCACCCTCACAAGGTGATGCCGCTTTGTTGCGCTTTTACTGTATGTGGGTGTTGGAAGATCCCACAATTCCGGAGTGCCCACAGACAATTTTTCTATTTTCACACCCCGCCTTCGTGGCGAACCACCTTACACCATGTGTTATATAAAATATGGGTATAGTTAGTTCCTTCTACACAGAACTTTATTTTGAGTGTTATACAATACTTGGCATTTGTTAAAATAACACTTCTCCACATGTATGTTTCACCGCCATTCCTCCTATAGCTTTTTATTTTTGACGACACACTTTAGTAACTGTGGTGCTTCTAATTTTAATTCCTTTCTCCCTTTTCAGTTTCGACTAAACAAGCAGTGCAACCCCAGTGGCTGTACTATTTTAAACCGTGACCCTGTGATCACCCAAAACGCAGTCATAAGTCGCTCGGGTGTTATGGTAGCAATAGTCCAACTACATTGTATGGGTCAAAACATGATTTAAAAACACCATTTTATGCCAAAAAATCACTTAGGACCCCGATTAAGTAAAGACAATGTTCAAGACTGAAGTATTTGTACATTTCTACCGTAAGTTATACCTCAACCATTAATTTTCCCGAATTAGTAATATGCATTGCTAAGAACTTCATATGGACAAATTTAAAGGCGATTTTCTCAACATTTAGATTTTTTCCACCCTCAGATTCCAGATTTTCAAATCCGTTAGGCTTTCGATTGATGTATAAATGACTCTTATGAATGGTTTTGTGATCCAGGGTCACAAATATGCATACTCATCTTTGCACCAATAAAATGTAAAAACATTGTTTTTCTACCAAATTATATGTAATATCTAATTATTATTAACTTGCACCAGAAAGGTTTCCTCAACATCTCGCGAGATATCAGCAAAAAGTCTCACAATGTATTTCCACAGCATCAAGGCTATTTTCATGGCGACCTCTGAATAAACTATTCAAGGTATAACCTAAAATGAAAGTTTTGCACCGAGGAATCATATCAGCTTGAAATTTAAAATAAAGCATTCGCATGTTTTGGACAGCTTGGATCACGCACCTTTCCCGAAGCAGCTCACTTTGTTTCTTCCACTGTTAGATTCATTTAGATTTCATAGAAATGCGATATTCAGTGGAATACTTTGACGTGACTGGCGGAAGTTTTCCATGTGCATCTAAAACGTTATTTGCATTTTGTCATGATTTTTATTATCGATTTACGAGTAGTTGCCTGTACCCCCTAGAGCCGAGTGGGGTGGCGAGAGCCATGGGAACAAAGCGAGGCCGGAGTAATGATAAGAGCGACACCTGCACCACTCACAGCTCGAGGCCCACAGAGGAGCTCCCGAAGAGACTAAACAGGAGGGCTCGCAGCAAGTGAAAGACATGAGAGAGACAGGCCTGGATCTGTCTATTTGTGGTTGTTAGGGGCGTTGTCATGTTTGATGTTTCCTTTTATTATTAAAGTTTTGTTTAAATGTTCGCCGGTTCCCGCCTCCTTCTTCCCGAACTACAAACTGTGTTACACCCTATTAGCCTCGAATGCCGCTCTGAAGTGTTTATTAAGTGTGATTGTTTAAGGGCACATGAACAATTAGGCAGATTTTAAAGGGCTGGGCAAGACAAAGAGAAACGGGGTACTTATATCCTCCAAAAATTAAGTTCGGTCAGACACACTTCCTGTGGCCAAGAGCGTAAGTGTGTTTGAAAAGGCCCACAGTCTTGTTGAACTATGAGTCAGCAGAGGAAACATAATCTGACCTGGAGGGCACATCCTCTGGCCACAGCCTCATCTGCATTCAGCGTCGTGCTCGGCTCCTTCCCAAAGAACTTGCTGATTCTTTCTTTGATGGCTGGCATTCTTGAGGCTCCGCCCACTATTTCTACAGCATGGATGTCATCTTTCTTCAGATCTGCGCAGGAGCAGGTGACAGGCGGTCGAATTAATAATTTCCGTGACATATAGCCTTACTATCCAATGAAGATCATTACTTACGAGCTTGCTCCATTAGACTGCGCAGCGGAGGCTCCACTCGAGCTAAAACATCAGCACACATCTCTTCAAACTGAGCCCTGCCACAGGAATAAAACAACATATAAAGCTCAAATGAACTACTGTCAGGATGGCAACTTTGATAAGTCCTTTAATTGTGGTTGATGGGAATGAATGAATGTATGACACAGTATAAGCTGTGAATGTAAAGGAAAAGTGCATGAAAATAAAATGCTGTCATTCCAAACCTGTGACTTTTTTTTCTTCTAGTTTTAGACCCAAGAATGAATATGCAAATGAGATGAGTGATGGGCAAGATTAAAAAATTGGAGTGATCTTAAAGGGATAGTTCACTACTCTAATGTTTTAGTCTGTCAACTCTGTTATTCCCCACCCTATCACTCACACCCACCCCCTCCCCTATCCCCAACAAGATTGTGTGCATTCAATACTTGAAACACAAATGAAGGTATTTTTGAAGAAACCTGAGATATAGTGGGCACACTGTGATGTCAGCAAGAGTCGGAAAAAGTATAAATTGACAAACTAAAAAAGTTATATTCTAATGAGGAAAATCCACAGTATGAATGAGTGGTTTTACTCAGTCTCGTGAGTAACAATAACGTTATTTGAGGATAATCTGATTAGATATTTTGAAGAATTTTATTCACAAATAAAAACATAGCAATACATGAGCTCATTAAATATCATAAATCTAGAAGCTACAGAATGCCTCAGAAGCCAACTCTCTACAAAAAGCTGGATTATAACCATTCAATGTACAGATTACGCGACTTTACACCGCAGCCACGCTGACATGCATTTTTAAGACCAGTTTGTCGCACATAATGGACTTTTTTAATGGAGGGACTAAAAACATATCTTTATTTGTGTTTTGAAGATGCCATTCTTGCGGACTTTGCGAGTTTATTAATGTGAATCATGAGAGTGAATAAATATGACACATTTATACACAACAGTTTGATGAACGTCCCACTTAAGAAGTCTGGAACGAGCCACAACAACGCGTACTATGGATTACTGCGAACTTTAATGATCGCCTTCTGGACACATGATCAGTACCTTGTGATGTCACTTTCATTGAACTATTAAAAACAGCAGCTGAAAATCATCAGAAGTAATTCTGCCGTATCTGGTCCTCGAACAAAGAAAATCACACAAGCTGGAAAACGACTATGGATCTGACTTAAAGACACGTATATGATATGGGTTTTTTGGGGGCGACGCCGATGCGATAACGATGATGTAGGACGAAGACTGAAGAGATGTTCGATGACAAGATATATTGAGCCACGATATCTTTCGGTATATGTGGGTTATGGTCTAATGTTTAGTTGTTACGCTCAACAAGTATTGGGACACACATGCCGATCGTTGTGTTCCAAACTTTGAGATAGGGCACTGTATATAGAAATACAGTCTATAGGCTACATCCAAACATGCACATATATATACATAAAAACATTTGCAATACTCAAAAGTGGTGATCAAGCAGTTAACTACAATGATGGACAACATAGGCCTTAATGTAAGGGTAATTTAACATTTTGATACACCATATTAAAACGTTATTTATTCACAAATGTGACGCGGACCATCAGGCACTTAGCAGTAAACTACATTTCTGGTCTTATTAAGTAAAAACATTCATGTACTTACAGGTAAAATAACTTGATTTACACACAAATAGAACAAAATCTATTAAAACTGGAAGTGAGAAATAACCAGGCATCTGAGGACAAGAAAGCTACTGCCTCAAAACCAACGGGCGCAGGGTTGTATTGAGGTAAGCAAACAGCTTTTCCAATGTAAACATCTAAATGATAAATAACACAATAATGAATAATACTTTTTTGACAGAAAACTTAGTATATGTATTTTCTGGTAATCATGAAACAGGCAGGACATTATGTATTTAAATCGTCTTGTTAGAGCAAGTTTATTATGTGTACAGAACAAACACATCCTATATTATTTTATATATATATCGGAATGATTAATATGATATATATCATACTATATATACTATATTTTATCTACACACCACACCACACGACCTGTGAGTTTATAATTGATCAAAATATTAGCCAAAATTCCCTCAAATTCTGTGGGGAGGGTTCTATGCTGACACCGTGGTCTGCGCCCAACAGCATGTCGTCAACACGACCGTTGAAAAAATATGAACTTCAGCGCAGCAATATAAAACTAGAAACGAGGCATATTTTACTGAATCGGAGTACGACAACATAAATAGGGTTTATTTAGTAACACCGGGCAAAAGCGTGGAGATGAACAAAATCAAATTGATTCTATTGTATTTGTCGATGCCGCCCGATGTGCATGCGTGACACGATGTGTAAATGCTATGATGATCTGGGCCGCGGCGGGGCTCGGTAACATACAACACCAGTCCCATGAGTGTCCTAGCGATCAGCTCCGGTGGCCGTAACACAGCTTAAATGCGCCGCAGACACGTGCCGTGAAGCGCAGATCAGCTCTAGTCTCTAACGTCACTGAATCTGCTGTTAAATTAACCATCCATTCATCATATCATCATGCAAAACAAAAAATTAGAATCATTGTAATGTGACGATCAAATATAGGTGACGGACGGATAATTTGAAGCAGCGGACTTGGGTGAAGTTTGAGCTCATCCGCGCATCTTCTACACACATTACAACTGTACTGGGTCGCCAGTAGCAAAAAATGGAGTGCGCTCTGCTGGACAAACAAAGTAATTACAACATTCAGAAGCATTTAATCTGCGTTACATGTTCTGTAAAAAAAAAAAATTTCATATCGGCGGCATATTATATATTATAATATATATCACGGCGACATGGCGTGATATGTCGGGGAGATCATATCGGCTAAACGATATATCGGTCGGGCTCTAGATATGATGACAGCATTTTTACGTGACTGCGTTTAATTTCAGCAGAGATTAGAAGACGACATACCTGTTGAGTTTGCCTGAGACATCAATATCATTCATGAAGCACTCGATGTTCAGGGGCAGGTCAGAGGAGTTGGCGCTCATCAGCTTCTTGAGCTTCTCACATTCCTGGTAGAGTCGGACCAACGCTCTGGGCTTGGACTTCACATCCAGCTTGTACTTCACTGCAAACTCCTCACAAAAATGTCTGACCAGCCGCTCATCAAAGTCTTTTCCTCCCATTTCAGGGTCAAAGGCTGTAGCAAGAATCTGTACGGGTGGAAAAAATGCTCTGTCTATATTTCCACATAACAGTCCAGATCACATTTTGAAGGTATAAATGTCATCGGAACACACCTTAAGCTTGCCTTTATTAAAGGCACACACAGAGAGCTTATGGTAGACAGAATGGCCCATACCACAAAACACCACTGGTCGCTTGGACACTTTTCTTCAGGAGGGGAAGATACGCTGGACTAGATCCAATGATATGCTGACAGTAGCCACACTCGCACCCCCACCCCACTGTCCACAAAAAAACAAACAAACAAACGCACATGTCATTCAAGAGCGGAAAGTGGATGTGTTGCAATTGAAATGCCGTGTTAAACCCTGAACAGTTCACCTGCGGTGGTTTCATTCATGAGTCTCAGACAGTTGAGTCCTGCAATCTGAGCCGCATCGATGACGGATCTCCTCTCAGCATCGGTGTAGAAGCAGGGGACCTTGGGATTGAAAGCAGCATTCGCTTAGGAAAGTGATTTCAGAGCATTCAGAGAACCTAAGGTGGATTTCTGTCTCCAATAACTCATTTAAGGCTGAGGGAAAAACGACCATACATGGCATGATGCTTACTTTTTTCCTAAGTTGAAAACTTTAGGAGCGCATTTAGCATAGATAAATATAAAATGTGCACACACAGATTTTGCCATACAAGTCAGTGTTTTTTTCTCACCACTGAATAATATATACAAAACTGTAATTGCGATGTTTTATTTCACAATTCTGACTTTTTTAGTAGCACAATGCATCTTACACATCCACTAATACTGACATAATTATCAGAACGTGGATGTAAGCTCTCACTGATTTATAGAGAAAATAGTCTTGTTTTTCGGATGATGCCACGCCTATTGGGAGAATGTGTCTATAAAATTCTGAGAATCGGTAGATACAAGTCTATCATATATGCACTTACTTTCTTTTATCAGGTATACTGCTTATTGGGTATGATACTATCTGTTTTAATAGAGTCACCCTGGACTCCCAGAAACCAGTCATAAGGGTACATTTTTTGAAATTGAGATGTATACATCATCTGAATAGAGCACGAATAAACTAAAGCTTCCATTGATGTTGGATTTGTTACTGGGATAAAGACAAATATTTTCTGAAATCGGAATCTGAGGGTGCTAATGCATTAAGCTAAATATGGAGGACAATGACCTTTAAGAGTGGCTTCCCAAATGGAGAAGTTCTATGCACAATGCCATATAACTAATTCAAACAATTAAGTTTTGATATATTTTTTTTCATGGTGGAAATTTGACAAAATATCTTCCTGGATTATATTGATCTGTGATCGTCAATAGTCAGCCTAATGATTTTTGCCATTAAACTAGAACAAAAATCGATACATTTTGACGCCCTACAATGTTTTTCGTGGCGTGATGCTACAAATATTACCCCATGAGACTTAACCATGCTTTGTGCTCCAGGGTCACATATTTAGATTTTATTAATTTTTATATTGTTTATAGTTTCTATTTCAGTTTTAGCTTAGTACATCGGGTTAAACGACAAGAAAATGAAAAGTTTACATTTTTAATATTTCATTTTATTTCAGTAAACATTTAAAGTAACGGTTCAGCCCCGCTGAAAATTTTGTTTTACATAGTTTTAGTAATACCATGATATTAGTCAAATCTATACACTGAATAATGTGTCAAATAATGTTCTTTGTCTTTCCTTCCTGTGACGGGGCATCCCGGATAGAAATGATTTCATTAAAACTGCATTACATACAGTTAGTGCAACCAAATAATAACCAGAGAGAAAAGAAATATACATAATGCATAACTTTTATTTATAAACAAGCCAGGGATGCATTAAAATTATCAAGACACTAGTTATACCATTTAAAGTAACCTTAAATTTAAAACTGATGCAAGGGGCTTTTTTATTCATACACGTTCTCCTAAATACAGCTTGCACATATCTATTATTAGTGGCAAACGCTAGTGAAACGCTCACACTGTTGAGCCCTGCTAAGGACGACATGGTCTGCAAAAGATGTTGCATATAATTGGTGGGCAATTATATGCAACATCTTTAGGGAAATTCATTTTTTGCACTCACAGAGATGACACAATCGGCGACGGGTTTCTTGAGGGCGCTCTCAGCAGTCTCCTTGAGTTTGGAGAGGAGCATCGCAGTAATCTGTTCAATGCTGAACACCTTCTCCTCCTCCAAGTACATCACCTGCAACATACAACACACGAGTGCTAAAGGACGAAAACAGCTCACCGTCGCTCTCACATTCACCGCACAACAGAACTCTGCACTCGGCTTTACAAGAAGGTTTAGCTGCCAAAACTAGACCTCTGAACAATGCTGGCACAATGCGATGTTTGCGCGTGTGCCAACTGAATCCTGGGTTTCTTGTTGATCTGGTCTCACTTTTAGCTACTCACCTTTATGCCCGTCATGCCCGATGGCATCTGTGACAGGTCATAAACGAGACTGGACTTCAAGTTCTGGACAAATGGATCAGAGAACGCCCGGCCATGGAAACGCTTGAAGCCCAGTGGAATCAGTGTTGTGCTCGATGTGACGCGTGACCACCGGTGTTTTGATTTTTCAATTGGGAACAGAAAAACGTGAAGTGGTCACGACGCTGTGCATGAGCAAAAGACGAAGAACCAGAAGCGAGCGGCAGGCCACTAGAAAAAGGAAACAAGGGTCAACCACAGCTTGAAGAAATGGAATGAGACTGTGAGTGTGATAGTGCCGGCCCCTGTTGCTAGGTCTCGCCGAGTATTGTTAACTGTTTGAGAGGAACCACTTCAGCAATTCTCTTCACAATAGGTGGCCCTGTGATCATGTGTACAGTAAGTTGAAGAATTTGTGCTCTAAAGTATTTTGATGTGTTTTTTTGGTTTTGAGTTTTTTTTTTTTTTGTTCCCCCCCTCCTCTCCCAATGTTGATTCACTGTGTTGATGAAAATGGCATAAAACAAGAAGTGTGAAGTTGTGATAATTTAAATTATGGTACTCTATTGCGCTATGTACAACACCGCAGTGCTGTGGTGTTACAATTATAAAGACTGGAATCTATCAGTCACAGCCTCACTTTCATCCGTGTTAAGTTAAAAACTGCATCTATCCTAAGGTCTATACATCACATACCTGGCTTTTAGCTGCCGCTCCAATAGATCGATTTCGTGGTCCAAAAGACACACATGCTCTGAAATGACAAACACAAATTGCCAAACATTATGACAAACGATTGTGCTGGTATAATCAATCATTATTAGAGCATAGCATACATTTATTTACACACACACATTTATAAGAAGAAACCGTCAGTCAGATGTCTTATACATACAGTACATATAAAACACATCTTAAGTAATATAATCAGACTACTTTCAGAATAGTTTGGATTACTTTTGACTACGGTTGCAAAAAGGTGGAACATTTCCAATAAATTTCGGAAACATTCTAGAAATTTTGGAAACTCTCCAGGATTTTTCTAGAATATTCCAGGGATTTTTGGAAAGTTTCCGGAAATTTACCAGAAGTTTTCCACCCCTTTGCAACCCTACTTTTGGCCTAATGCATTTTTACCATTGATTTAAATATCTTTTTTGTTATAAAAATACCATTTTGATATAAAAAAAAACAAAGTAAGAAAATATATTCCATTTGTTGTTATTAACGACATGAAGCGCACTAAAAGTGCATATATTATATCAAGTTTCCTAAACTGGGTTTGTGAAGGAAGTGCAGGGGGTTTATGAGTCTAATAATTAATTACATCATGAAAATGTCAAATTAAAACAAATTTTAAAATTTAAAATTAATCAAAATAAAACACTTACTGGAAAAATTTAACATTTTATTTGTTTACCTGCATGTCATGTGACCATTAAACACCGTCTGAGAACCAAGAACACGCAAATGTGATACTTCGTTATTAAAATATTTATTTTAAAATCTCAGGGGTACTTCAAATAAAAATATTTTAGGTGAAAGAGGATCAGATGAAAAAAAGGTTGGTGAATTTGGGCATTTTAATGTGTTTGAAAGACAAACAAACGCAAGATAAAATAACCAACGGAGCGATAATTCAAATAAAGTGAATGTGTTCATCAGTAGCTGATGCAGTGTCGAAACACTTCTTAAACCTGTATGATTTTTGTAAATCCAGCGGCCAGATGCTGATCTCTGTGTGAATGTCCACAACACTGGACTTTCTGACTGTATACAAGCGGTAGGCTATTTCAGAAAGGAACATTTAAAAGATGAAAAAGAGGAATTAGGGAGAATCAATAAATTATGCATAAACTATTGCTATTGTGTAAATAATATGCATTCATGTAATCCATAAAAAAGTAACTGTAGCCTGATTACGAGTATTTTAAAATGTAATTTAATCTAATTACAAGTAGCACCTGATTAAGTAATCCAGATAGCGTAATCAGTTACCACCCAGCTCTGCATTCATACAACATTTACACTTACTCCAAAGAAAATAAAAAAAGATATATACAATTTGTCAGTCTGAATAAAACACGAGATTTAAATCTGATTTAAAAAAAAAAAGATGGTTCAGTGTTGGTGTGTTAACTGTCTGTACTGTAATTAGGATATTAAGTAAAGATCATGTTCCATGAAAATATTTAGTAAATGTCCTACTGTAAATATATCAGAACTTAATTTTTGATTAGCAATATGCATCGCTAAGGACTTCATTTGGACAACTTTAAAGATGATTTATCAAATATATAAATAGGGTGCAACGGGGCTAAAGACAAACCTTAAGAAACAAATTTGCCTAAAATGTATAATTGCACAAACAATACACACGTTGTATTGAACATTAATGGAGCAACAGATTTTGTGAAAATAAATCATTCAAGTTGTTTATTTTGTTTACAAATTGTATAAATGTATGAGGTGTCAAGAGCGGCCTTTTACCCCCCACACGGTATTTATGCAAATACTTCAGCTATAATAACGCTTTTTAATAATGTCTAAGTTGACACTTGTTCAAAACTATCACTTTAGCAAAGTTTGTACTATTTTCTGCTTATTTTGAAAAATATAAGAATCACTTTTTCCAATAAGTTAATATAAACCATATATTTTTTCAAATACAGAAACAAAATCGTTCTAATAAGTAAAGATTCTGAGAGCATTGAAGGAGATCCAATAATAATCGAATATATATTTACAGTAGTAACAACAAATGATATGTTATTATATGATATGATTAATATCGTGTTTTTAAATATGATGGTTTCGTTCTAAACATGGTGATTATCTCTAATATGTCACCCAACATAATATATGATATTTATAATCTGAATCTAACCATGTCAGCAAATGGAAAAGTCAGCCATCTATTAATTATGATGTTAATAACTGTGTGCCTTACCGCAGGGGGCTAACATACCATACTTTTACATATTCTTTCCTAATTTAAAAACTGTTGCTTTAATTATCTCAAACAAAACTGAAAATCACAAAGAAGACCTTTGTCTCGAAAAAACATGCATTACTTTGAGCGATTCTTCTTCATTTTAACATTTTAAAATCATGAAATATGAGATCAAGTGAGCACAGAATCATCTTTGGGCAAAGCTCAGACAAATATACAGGTGCATCTTGAAAAGCAGGTGTTTTGGAAAGTGCTACGCCACGTTTGTGTGTCTTCTAGTGTTTTCGAGGAAAATGATATCAAAAGCGCCTTGTTGTTGTACCCTATTTATATATATTTTTTTGCACCCTCAGATTCCAGATTTTCAAATAGTTGCATCTCAGCCAAATATTGTCCTATCCTAACAAACCTTACATCTATGGAGAGCTCATTTATTCAGCTTTCAGGTAATGTATACATCTCAATTTAAAAAACGGACCCTTATGACTGGTTTTGTGCTCCAGGGTCACACACACTCATTCTGTTCTGTTTCTCAAAGCATATACTACTACTAAAAAGTGTCCTGCTTTTCAAACGCTACAGTAAGAGTGTTACACCAGCGCAGTGTTCTATAAAGTATTTCCCTCGCGCGGTGAAAGCCCCGGCTGTGCGGCTGTGAGCGACTCAGCTAGCAGCGGCTTCCTCGGCTAAAGGCTGAGGTGTTCGCCGCGGTGTGGCAGCGAGCGTGTGTACTGTAGAGGAGACAATAAAGCGGACTCACGGAGTGCTTCGGTCGCTGTATTCATTGGCCACAGTCTCGATTCCTCCGGCTCGAGCTACCGCTACATAGCAGCTCAGAAAGCCCACGTCAAAACCCACCACTGACATCTTAAAACACCGAGATCACGCGAATACACGAAGCCCGAGTCCAAATGGGGATTAGATGGTCGATCTGTGAAACGTAAAGAGTCAATAAGACCGTTTTAATTCATTATTCTACTGTAACTTCAGGGAGGAATGAGGCTGCGGATGATAAACGCCGCTCGTGAGACAACAGGGCCGCTTCCGGTTCGAGGCGGAGCTAAAAGGTCCAACACAGAAGCTCTATTCTGAATCTCTTTGAATTATAAACAATCTTTGAAGTTGACATTCTTATGTATTTACGTTTTACTATTTTTCTTAAGATGTTTATGTTGAGGTTTTATCTATTTGTTTTTCTCTTTTTATTTATTTTTTATGTAGGCTATTAATTTTTTTGGCCCGATTATTTTTTTGTAGAATATGACTGTGTTTTGTGGTTGTGCATGTATTTTATTGCTTTGCATCAACCTGAGAGTCACATATTGATCTTTTAAACAATATTTCTGTTGTACGTATCCCCTGTGAGTGTTATGTGCTTTAAAAAAAACTATCTCTTTCAATTTCAGATTTCCCTGTTGGTTTGAAGATTTTAATTTGAAATTAAAATAAGGTTTGTGGTAAACATTACATTTTTTTTTTGCCATTGTTGTTGTTTTTTTAAAGTTGCTATGTTGCTTGCTAACAAGTTGCTTATAAGGACTGCATCTATAATGCAGATCAATAATATAATATTAATATCAATAATACAGATCAGTGTATAAGTTATGGAAAGTTAATAATTAATTAATAATAAATCATAAAAAAGTCCAATTAAAACAAGTCATTTTAAAATAACATCAACGTAAAACACTTACTAAAATTTTTTAAATATTTTATTAGTTTACCTGCATGTCATGTGACCATTAAACACTGTCTGAGAACCAAGAACACACAAATAATCTTATAGATCATAACACAGTATTGGAGGTAAGAAGTGGATTATCCTTCATACTGAAATGCGAGGCAAATGTTGGATCACAATCATTAGGAACCACAGTGTGCACAAATCCCTTCATTTGATTGGGATGTTCTCTTTTATTCTGGACGGCAAGGGCAGTGACTGTAACATCGAGCGTATTTTGCATTATTAAACACGTATTTATACCGATTTCATCAAGCTCCGAAAATTCTTTTTAGTTTTATTTAATTTGAGTTATTTTAATATTTCAACAAACTAAATGGAATGGAAATATATAGAATTTATAAATGTGTATGTTTTTATATATATATAGTATGTAGTCATTCTTGAGACGTGGGACAAAACTGGTCCAGCAAGGGTAACTGCTATTAGCTTTAAAAAATAAAAATATTTTCAATTTTAAAATGTCATGAGGGATTAATAATAGAAAGTGTTTAACACAATTATCACCTTCAATTTAATTTTCTCATTATTATACAAAATCTATGTTTCGTAATGTCCTCTCACTACGTCTAAAACAGTGTGTCCACCGAGAAGTGTTCAATCATTCATATGCAATAAAATTGATAAAAATGTTTTTTTTTTTTTTAATGATGAAAAAGAGCTTGTTTTTATCAAAAGCAACACTTAATAATATATCCTATCAAATCAAGGTTGTTTTTTAATGACACATGCATGTTTAATACGATTTTAAATTTGCGTCAGCACCGTTCAGCATTTATAAAATGTAATAAAATCAGGATAGGAGGGCCAGCTGACTTAAAGGACCCTCAGCCACAGTTCACTGTCTCAGTGTCGGACAGGCTCTGCTAAGTTTTAGTTTTAGATTATTTTAAATCCTAATGTTAATATTTCATTTGTCACAGCCATGATATGTCAACACCTTCTTCCAATTTCTGAGGAAATTATTTTAAATATTTAGATCATTTTATTCTTAATTTTAGGCTGTTCTATTAGCATCTAGCATCAACAGAAACACATAAAATGGCTTCTACATGAACTCCATTGGTTTTGTGAAAGAAATGCCAAATTTGTCGACACCGTCAGATGTCACCACCATAAGATCTTGTGTTCCAGTGATATATCACAATACTTCAATGTGACTCTTGAATAAAAGCTTTATAAACAATAACATACTCACTGTTTGTTTTAATACAGTAATTGACTGATACAATGTATTTGATAGTTAAAATTATTACAAATTCAGATTTGTCACCTCCGTCAGTTGAATATTTTGATATTTTATATTTGTTGTGGAATTGTTGGTCACACGTGAAAGTGTAATCTGTCTTCTAACATGAGAATGTGTTTTGAAATGTTAAAATCATCTTGAATGCTGTTAAAGATAAAGCTAAAATTATATTACACAGTCCAAGCTAAAAAAAAAAATTTGTTTAAAAAAGAGAAAGTTGGGAGGGAGTTGATCACGATAGCACCAGTATATTCAGTAATATAAATACATAAATGTCGTTTCATTTGTCCTGAGTAAGGTTTATTTTTCAAAGTTGCACCGTTTTGTCAACTGCTCCAGAATGATGATAGTTTTTTTTTGGTTTGGCTTAGTCAACTACACGTTGGTGTAAAAATGCCCGTCTTTGCGACGTAATCCGGTAAAACCGTTATTGGTCTAAATGAATGTTAATAGTTAAGATAAAGCATGTGTTAAGCTATATGAGATCAGATATATAATGAGATCTTAAAAGGATATGCACCAAAAAATGAAGATACTGTCATTATATACTGAAACCTTATGAAACTCCTTTCCTCCTCAACATAAAAGAATATATTTTGAAGAATGATCGTAACCAGTTTCTGGTCCCAACTGACTCTGGGCAGCTATCACCTGATAGATAAGTGAGCATATCGTTCAAAAGTCAAATATAGAATAAATGCATTTGATTGGTAAACCAAATTCAAACTTTACGTTTCAATCTCAAGTGGTAATGCATGGAATTTACGGGAAAGCTTAACTAAATAACAGCGCTAACAAGTGGGGGGCCTGGTGGCTTTGGCGATCGGCGCTCCAGTCAATCTACTCCACAGCCAATCACGGGCCCCCTCTTTGCTCGGGCCCCGCGGCTTCAGCCCCGCCTAGCCCAATGGTTAAAACGGCCCTGCAAGCGGCAACCTTCCAGTCTCTCTCGTGAAGCCTACACGGAGTTGACTAAACATCGACTGGCTGCTAGAGGCTGGCTCCAAAAGGGGGTCAGTCCCATAGACTCCCCATGTTAAAATGTTTTTACAGCAGAAAAAAGTATGTTTACAGCCTGGTACAAAAAATGAATTTTTTTTATAACTCATCCGTTTAAATTATATTAAGCCTTAAAGTTCTGCATAATTAAGGGTGTGGCCACTTGAGTGACAGGTGGATTGCCACTGCTCATCGGCGGAGAGCTAGGTGGGCGTGGTTTCAGCAACCAGCTCCCGCCTCTTTGCCCATTTTCAATTATCCGGGAGTGACGCGCTGCCATTATGGCAATGGCCGGCTCCGCCCACTTTGAGCTTCAAAAAAACTCTACGGGTGACGTCACGGACACTACATCCATGTTTTATACAGTCTATGGTTAACACCAGCTTCCCAAAGGAGGAGCCGTCTCGGATGATCAGCACTTTGAGAAGCTGCACATCTATAAAGCGCGGGAGGCCATAAGCACATGCGTGCGCCTCACTAACGGGTTTGTACAAAGGCACGCCCCGTGGAAGCTGGACCGGAACGATCCCCGAGAACGGCGGTGGCTTGATACCGTCCTTCACGTGTCTTTAGTGCCTCCAGGTTTATAGGATTCTCCTGCAACCTGTGGTGCCAGGGCTTGCCGATAACATTTTATCCAGGTTGGGAGTCACGCCTAGGCCTGTCACGATAACAACTTTTTGTGCGATATATTGCCCCAGAAATAATTGCGATCAGCGATATTATTGTCATATTAAAGACCATTTTATGCCACTGAATATATAATCATAATTTAACAGCATAATTATGCAAGAAGGCCTACACACTTCCAAATGACAACAAACTTTTAATTTTTAAGAATATTTAGATCACGGAAAATAAGTATCAAAATATTAGATACCTTAAAAAAAACTTGAATAAATAGTAAATAAACATGTTCTAACAAAAAGTGCAAAGTAACAAGTAGAAAAAAAAGAAAAATGCACAAATAACTTGTATGGAGATTTTTCCTGACCTTCTTTTCTCTGTAAATGAAGCGGTGCACTGTATTGCTGAGAAACACAATCACTACTCAGCCGCCAGATGTGCGCATGCACAAAGACACAGATCCCTAAACAAGACCATATCTGCAGATGAAACTTTGTTTGTAGAAGCATTTTTTAATTTTGAACTAGCACCTCATGACTACAACACGTTATGTACGAGAAACTGCAAAAAACACCGGCGCAAGTGGAATGTACAAAACACGGTGACATTAATTTTAAGTAAATATAATGGGCGATATATTGAGTCACCAAAAATTATTGAGGTAATGTACATAAAGACACGACACGGGCAATTAAGAGAAAGCTGAGGTTTCCTCTCAAATAAGAGAAGAAGCTGGGTTTCTCTTAAAAGGGGTCATATGAGCGGATTCAATTTTCCTTCTCTTCGGGAGTGTTACACGCTTTTGGTGCATAAAGAAGATCTGTAATGTTGCAAAGATTAAAGTCTCAAATCCGAAGAGATATTGTTTATAAAAGTTAAGACTCTGCCACGCCTCCCTAAAACGTCTCATTCTAACACGCTCCCACATATCTACGTAACTATGTGGAAATTTTAGCATAATGCCACCCAAATGTGCAGCAGAGAAAGAAGGCGTGGTTTCAGTAACGCAGTTAGTTTTGAAGCAGCATGTCAGGGAGACGCTGTGGGTTTCAGTGCGAAAGCAAAAGCACTTAATTTGGCCTTCCAAAAGTAGATGCATATAGGAATCTTTAAGATCACTTACAACAGAACAGCACAACCCAGATATTCGAATTTGTGCAACGCATTTTATGGACGACAGTTTTTTGAACATAGAAGGAGTACAAGGCTGCTGTGCACAAAGGCTATTTCTAAAAAAAAAAAAAAAAAAAAAGGGGAAAATTCGGAACTTTGCGATGACAATCTGGCGCTTCTGAATCACCGACTGTAAGTATGTTTTGTTATCAGTTTAAGTATTTGCTACTGACTGTTCAAATGGGATTTTTGCGCAAGCACAGAGTAACGCGTGTGTGTGTGTGTGTGAGGGGAACAGGTCACATCACAGGAGAGTGAACTGTCTGTCAGAAATCATAGCACATCAACTGTCTTTGTACGCATCACACTGTGTCATGCACGCGAATGCTTAAAGTCTTGATATTTACTTTGAAAGCTGAAGCTCGCGATTATGGTAAGGGGCATTACATTTTGACGAGTGCTTGTGGTGTTTGGCCAATCACAATGCATTGGGTCAGCTGGCCAATAAGAGCAGACTGCGTTTGTCGGAAGGAGGGAATTTGTAGAAATTAAGCGTTTGAGAGAGGCGGGGCATATGTGACCTACAATAATGTACAGTATTTGATAAATAATGTGTTTTTTGATCATTTAAAGCATGTCAACATATTTTGTTACATCAAATACACAAAATAATGATCTTAAAATAGCATCATATGACCCCTTTAACTTTCGGATGAGACATGAAGGACGAGAGTGTGGGTTGGAAAGAAGAGCGCTGGGTCTTGATTTGGGAGTGTTGTTTAGTCGTCTAGAGAGGAGAACGGTGAAACAGACGACTCCCCAAAAAGATGAGTCAAAATCGTAATGAATTCTTGAACCTTAGCATGATTTAATGCAGTAATCAAATATAACGATGCTGTTGGGGTTGCACAGAAACTGAAGCAGACCGTGATTTAAGGTCACACGCTATACAATGTACGACAAGGCATAAAAACTGACATGATTTTTTTTTAATGAGAAACACACGGAACTGAAAAATTGTACAAATTGAAATAAAATTAAAAAGGTTGCAATATTCTTATAATTTCCTGTACTTCTTTTTACATAAACTCTTCCATGGTTCACCTCGGAATGAATCCTCTATGACGTTCAGAAATACATGTCTACACGACTCTACTTCAGATTCTGTTCTTCTCTCAGAAAGCTCAGTGTAGCAGAGAATCCGCTAACGTGGACACAACTACTCTTTACCACTGGTGAAATGCATTCAGACGCTCTCAGAAATATGAGTTGGTGTTCTGTCCAGGTTGAGTACCTAGGGAAAGAAAAACGTCATTTCAATAAAGAAAAAGGACAAATGTTTAAATATTGATGACTTTGCATTGATAAAGAACAGCACTAAGAATGAAATCAATTAAATATAAAAAGTATGAATTTAGAACATACTAGGGTTGCCCCCAAACTATAGAGATTTTTTGTCGAATGGGGCCTTAAACGATATAGTGCATGTTTATATTAATTTGAATACTTACACATAGGGCCCTATGATTTCCACAATGCAGAAAACATGGACAGAATTGCAAAATCCAGTCATAAAAATAGATTTTTCTGTATAACGCGAAATGTCACAGAATTTGGCAATTTTTGAATAAATCGAATCAGAATGATTCTGTGAACATTAAACCGCAAAAAAACGATTTAAATATGAATCCTGCATGTCTCTATGAATGAATGGCACAGATTCTATTAAATCAAGTGAGCTTCATTGGCCTGACTTGCACAGCATTGCCAAAACACTGACATATAATACACAAAGAAACGAGTCACTTCATAAGCATCTGATAGTTTCATTTCAGAAAAACTATCGTCATATCATATACTCACAGAAACTTAAAGGTCTTCTCAGCAACTCGTCATAATAAAAGTTAAGTTTAACTTGATAAAATTGTGACAGAAATATATTACTTTTGTACAACAGAATGTATTATTATAATACTCCTACTCTAGCTGGTTATTAAAACTTTTTTTTTTTTTAAGGAATAATCACACAATTTTAACAGCACAAACTGTTGTGCGCCCTGTTTACCCAAAAACGGAAGAAGGGTTTCAGTTGCATGGATTACAAGACGAATCTAAATGAAGTTGTAGGCCTTCATTTGCTTACCAGGACCAAAGAAATTGAAAATTAACACATGGCTAGAATAAAATTACTATTAAAAACGTTTCTGATTCAAAGACAAACTTTGATTAAAAAATATAAATGTAACCATTGAAGTGAAATATATATAGAAATTATAGAAAAAAATAAGGATTTTGGGAAGAAAAAAAAAAAAATGCATTCCATTGCATAGGGCCCGATATATACTTACGGAGCCTTTAATATATAGCCTATTTTGCACTCAAGCACACACATATGCAAATGTAATTACTGAATGTGTCGGAAAAAAAATAGCAAGCGAATTTCAATTATTTATTAATAAAATAGTTTTGCTGACTTGCCACTCTCCACAGTACAGTGACGGACATTAGAAAGAAATGCACAATTTCCTATGGGGGGTACATAATTTGTTTTCGCTGGAGACATTTCACTTCTTACCTTTCTAAGTCTGTGCAAGGCAAGTAACATATAAATGGGAGTTTCATTCATTTTTGTGACACGCTCCAGTTGAGTTTTATTTTGCTGTTGTTGCTGCTAGACTTGTTGACCGAGATGGTTTAATTTACTTTACCAAAAGGTTTGTTGACATGTGAGTGCATACATATAAAAGTAAACCGGTACACTTTCAAGTGATGTATTACTCTGATCTGCATGAGCAAAAATTACAGCATTTTTTAAGTTGTCTCCACCAGAAAACAATGCCAGTGCAGTCGCATGTTAATAGCTTTCACTCAAACACTTGGATATGTGCCAAATAGCACACATTTATCTAGGTTAACGTTACAGTGAGCAGCTGAGTTAAGTTGCTACTAACATATTTCACTTACAAATCATAAGCCAAATTTGATTAACATTTAGTTGACTATTAGGGGACAGCCCTGCAAGATGTTGATATTGTCCAATCTCCTGCCATGAGCATTTGAACACTTTTGGAGGTCAATGTATATAAAGCAAAAACACAACAGTGTGTCATGTCTGCTTGAAACGGAGTAATGTAAATATTGAAGCATACTTGAGAGCTGCTGCTGGAGCTGTCTGACCAGTGCTGCGGTTTGCTGCTGCTGCTGGGTCTGCTGCATGCCTTGCCGAGGGAACTGAGACAAAATACAGAAGAAAAATATTCAGAATGTCCAAAAAGTAAAGCAATAAGCCACAGAAGCTTCTAGAACTGTTTTATAATGTCTATCTACTAGGGCTGTGACAATAAATCAATGCATCGTGAATCGAGAAATGATTCTGCATCAATTCAGAGATTTTCCAAATGCATGGCGATTCTCTCTTGAACCGATTCTGAGCTTAGTTTGTAACAGCAGATGGCACTGCGTGCTTTAGAAACAGCTGTACTCTGCGTGCTTCCAGTTCCTTGCACATGCACCACCTGAACCTAAATAATCATTCATACAGTTAAAAAAATTAAAATTCTGTCAAGATGAACGAAGGCCTTATGGGTTTGGAACGACACGACGGTGAGTAATTAATGACAGAATTTTAATTTTTGGGTGAACTAACCCTTTAATCTCACGTCTTAAAAGCATTAACAAGCGGAGGGGCAAGCCATAAACCCGTACATGACTCAAGCACAAGCGCTCTTTTCGTGAGCATTTAGGTGTTGCGTTTAGGGCTTCCGAGTTTTTTTGCCCAGCCTAGGTGTGCAGTTAAAAACTAGCTAGAGCGCCGTTTGCTGTTAAAAACTAAGCTCAGAATCGATCCCAGAGAGAGAATCGCAATGCATTCCGATAATCTCAGAATCGATCCACCAATCGCGATGCATCGATTTATTGTCCCAGCCCTACCATCTACCCATTTTTCCACCCATTTGTGTTCCAGTACATGGTGCATTTTAAAAGTACATGGTCTCACCATGGGCTGCATCCCCAGGGCCTGAGCGGGAGGCTGGGCTGCTGCCACCTGCTGCTGTTGAACCTGCTGCTGCTGAACCTGCTGCTGCTGAACCTGCTGCTGCTGAACCTGCTTGTGAGCTGAACCTGCTGCTGAGGTGAACGCTGCTGCTGCTGCTGCTGTTGCACTTGTTGCTGAACCTGCTGCTGCTGCACCTGCTGCTGTAAGACAAACACACAAATACAATAGCATTACAGGTGAATCGTTGGAATTTAGGCGTTACGTGAAATGTGCAGTATCCCACAATGTAGGGCTGGGCGATATGACCTAAAATCAAAACCTCGATTAATTGAACACTTTACCTCGATTACGATTATTGAATGATTTTTTATTTATTTTTTTCGGTCCTCATAGTTCATTAAAGGTTTGTACTGTAAATATACTCAACTATTAAGGGTGGGATATTTTTTTCTAATGAAAGAGTACATTATCTTTGTGATTTTAAAATAATTGAAGGAAACAAAGTATTTGTGGTTATTTGTTGAATATTTAAAATCAAAGCTTGCTTGAAATGAAGAGTCGTATGAAAAAAAGTCTTAAAAAAAAAAAAATCTTTTTTTGCAAACAAAATAAATGAATATTGCCATTCCAAAAGTAAAAAATAACAATCATCTCTTGCAAACAAAATACATTTTAAATATTGTCATGTGATAAGTAGAAAATGACTTGTATCTCTTGTAAATGAATATTATTTTAAATAATGCAATGTGAAAAACTGAAAATAATAACTTGCATCTCCTGTAAATAAATGTTTTAAATAATGAATGTAAATAGAGCACTGCTGATTAAGAGAAAGAGCAGGGCACCATCTCAGTGATCTTGTCCTGTCATGCTATATGTGCAAGTATTTACTCTAGGTTCTTACTGGCCATTCACACACAACGCGTCTTTGCATCTAAACCCGCGATACGCAGCGCTCAGTAATGGTTTAAAAAGAAAAAAGTGCAGCACAGAACATATCTATGGTGCAGAATGCCTACTCCACCATGTTGCCGTTAAATACAAAATGGGGCATGCTAACTTGCTACTGTAAACAAAAGCTCACAACGCTTGCCCCGCCTCCGGGGTCTTCTGATTGGTCCACTGTTTTGGAACTGACATTGATGAGCGGCGCTGCGTGTAAAAGTTTAAATATTTTGAACACGCCACTCACGTGTGAGACGCTGCAAAAGATGGTCATACACAAATGTATAGCGCCGACTACACAGGCGGTAGTAAGTTTTTAAGGGGAAAGTATTAACAGGATTAAAATACTGAAATAACCGACATGGGAAAATTATGTTGGTTTCGATTTCTTTTCGATTAATCGTCCAGCCCTACCACAATGCATTGGGGTGTGTGGTGTACATACTCGGAGAGCTGGATGCTGTCTGATCAGCTGCTGCTGTTGCTGCTGCTGCTGCTCCATCATCTGATTGGGCCTCATGTTGGGGTGCATGCCCTGCGCTCCCAAGTGACCTTGACCCAGGCCGTGCATCATAGACTGCTGCATGGACTGATGGGAAAACCTGAAAGATAGTGAAATTTGAGCTGATTTGTTTTACACTCCTTCAAAGTAGGGTTGTGCAGTATAACATTACTAAATGAGTATGGGGCAACACTTTAGGTTAAATGCGCAGTATGTAATATTGATAACTAGTGGTTGAAATAGGAACTGCAGTCCAAATTCAAAACATTGGAGAGAGTTGGTTCTCCCACCCCACCCACATGTAAATATTTTCAAAATATATACTGCATGTGTGTGTATTTATATATACATAATAAATAAACAGCACACACAGCATATTTATTGTAAACAAAAACTTTTATTTTGGATGCGATTAATCGCGATTAATTGTTTGACAGCACTAATAATAATATAATAAATCGGGAAACTAGAAGAGGTAAAATAAACCATGTGTAAGAGTTGACTTTCTATTGATTTGTGGTGCAATAATTCTAATGATATTTCTCAAATGACAACAATCATGATCGGTAATCGCGAATTAATTTTAATTATAATTTTGATCTTCGACTTTTAGGGTGGGTTGCACCAACAAGGATTAAATTAAGCAAAGTTTAGAGCTAATCAAGGATTTGTTGATCTGGATTTTATTTTAAATCAAGTTGTGTTGCACCACTTAATTTTAAACTTAGATTAACAAATCGGGGATTCGAATTCTAACCTGCGATTAAAACCTCCATCTACGAATAATTTTCTCCGCCATGATGGATTCGTCATGTAATTAAACAGCAACAATGCTAATATTCCTTATTCTCTGTCTCTGACATAAGTTGCTTTTGTCGATAAAGGAAATAAACTTGTAAAAAGGTCCACCGTCTTTATAAACCGCAAACGTACGTAGATCAAACGGCTGATCAAGCAAGCAATCAAAACTTTGAGGCAGTGCATACGGATTTCATAATATTGGAAATATATTTATAGTATAAAATAATGGAGTATAGCGTATGACAAAACAATCGAGATGAGAGAAAATAACTGGCATGATTACCAGTGACTACCTCCGCTCGACACAGTGGCGCCCTGTCCGTTTGATCGCCGTTCAACAGCACGCGTGGAGCGGGCGTGAGGAACAAGAGGCGCGGCCGCGATTCTGTCTTCTTTTCTTTGTCGTAAGGCGAGATGCACCGAGATAAGTGATGGATTCACATACCGGACTCGATAGCAGACGCAAGTTTACCATGGGCTGCAACGACCCTCAAAATCTGCTGGCTCAGTGCGCTTTAATTTTCATTTTTATTTATAATAAACACCTCTCTGAGACCTGACGACACACCCGCTGTTTCTGTCTTTGTTCAATCAGCCACATAATTGTATCTGTAGGTGCACTTTATTTTCTTTAAACCTCCTCACCTGTAAATGTCAAATTAATCCCTAATTGAGATTTAAATCCGAGTTTAAAGTTATGGAGCAACATGATTAAAGTTAATCTATCTTAAATATAAATTAAATCCAGGATCAAGATGACGGTTTAAATGTAAACCTGTTTATTTTTTAAACAAGGTTTAAAGTTTGGTGCAACAGAGTTATTAGATAAAACTTGATTTAATCTAGATTTTTGATTAATCCTTATTGGTGCAACCCACCCTTAGTCAACTAAAACTTGAAAAAAAGGGGATAAAGACTAAATGTATTACAATTAAAAAGAACATGGCAAAGGAAAAATACTCTGTGTGACCCTGGAGCACAAAACCAGTCTTAAAAAATACAAAAATACACTGTATGGGGCAAAATGATTGATTTTTCTTTTATGCCAAAAATCATTAGGATATTAAGTAAAGATCATGAAGACATTGTAAATTTCCTACAGTAAATATATTAAAACGAAACTTTTGATTAGTAATATGCATTGCTAAGAACTTCATTTGGACAACTTTAAAGATGACTTTCACAATATTTAGATTTTTTTGCACCCTCAGATTCCAGATTTTCAAATAGTTGTATCTCGGCCAAATATTGTCCTATCTACCAATTTCGAAAAATTGACCCTTATAACTGGTTTTGTGGTCCAGGGTCACATATATTTAAAAAAAGATAAAAAAAAAAAAAAAAAAACAGCTTGAATAAATTGAACACAATTTAGCCCAAGCGGATTATTTTAGGCGAGGTGCAGGACCAGGACTCAGCAGCAGTTTTGTCTGTGACTGACCTTTGCGTGTTCTGCATTGTGTGTGCGTATGCTGCAGGAGCCTGCTGATGGACGTAGCCACTAGGCCTCTGCTGCATTTGCCTAAGAGAGTCCACCATGGCTGGGTTTGTGCCAGGATGTCCCCCCTGGAAGCCCTGGTTACCGTACGAAGCAGGAACTATTCCTCCGGGCTGAGAGGGGTGCGGCTGCATCCCCATGTGTGAGCCGTACGAGGTGTAGCCCTGGGAAATATTCTGAAGAGAGAAACATGGGCTGTTATCTCCGGGTTTCAGTGAATGCTGAACAAATCAACACAGCAAATGTGCCTATACTTGCCTGTGTCGGCTGCATTGATGGATACTGTTGATTAGGTGCCACTTGTCTAATCTGCTGTCCAAGTAAATGATTATGATTCTAGATAAGTGCAAACAGAGCATTAAAAAAAACATTAATGCCTTCCATTTCCTGAAAATGATCATCCAACCTTTCTGAATTAAACATTCACAAACCACTAGGAGACAAAACAAAAACAAAAAAGCACAGATGGTGCTTGCCCATGGTAACACATCTCCATGATGGACTACATCAGTGGTTTTCAAGCCTTAAGTGCGACCCATTTTTTCCTTCGTAAACTGAGGTGACCCATATATGGAAGCTTGTTTCTACCACTGAATAAAAAAAATAATAATTTGTCTCACAATTAACTTTTTTTCCCTGAAATGTGCGATATAAACTCGCAGTTGTTAGTTATAAAGTGAGAATTGCTTGTTAGAATGTTAGAACTGTGATATATAAACACGGAATTCTGAGAAATAAAGTCAGAATTATGAAATACGTATAACACCATTTTAAGAAATTAGTCTTATTCCTCAGAATTAGACTCGCAAGGTTTTTTTCAATTCTGAGAAAAGGTCAAAACTGTGAAAAACTCCAAATCTCTCACATTTCAGAATTTATATTCTAAGGGGAAAAAATTGCTATAAAGTTGCAATTCTGTGTTATAAAGTTAGAATTGTGATATAAAAACAAGTAATTCCAAGACAAAGTCAGAACTGTGAGATATAAACTTATAAAATAAGTTAAGAAAAATAGTATTTTTTCCCTCAGAACTGGACTCACAATCATGAGTTTCTCACAATTCTGAGAAAAAAAGTCAAAATTGTGAGTAAAAAGTCAGAATTATGATATAAACTGGCAATTGCAAGAAAAAAAGTCAATTTATTTCTCGCAATTGAGGATTTATATCATGTAATTCTGAGAAAAAAATTCAGAATTGTGAGATAAAAAGGTTGCAACTCAATTTTTTTTATTTAGTGGATTAAATGGTCTGCCATATCCACATATTTAAACCATTTACATGCAATCAAGTCAAGCCATAATAATGCTTGATGCCAAGTCTGCGGTCCCCAGAACATCTATTTTGATGGAAGGGACCCCCAGTGGAGGGAAAAACCGCAGAAAATACACAATTCTGATTCTTCTGATAGTTCTGATTAGCACTTGGGCTGGTTTTGTTTTGCAGACCTGGCAACCCTGTTATTTTATCACCATTTGTTGTTTGCTTGTGGTATTTGAAGCAAGGTTTGGACCCGGAAATGGTGACGCATGATGTCAGACTTCTCCAAATCAAGTCAATAGTACTAAAAATGTGTGGGGCCTCTGCAGTACATGTTTGCCTGAGCAAGCACCACTCATTACAGGACGTGTAATAAAATGACAAAGCAGATGAACTAATCAGACAAAATAGAAGGAAGGAAACCATGTGTGTTTTTGGTCTGGGGTCTTGATCAGTAAAACCAGACTCACCAGTCTGACCTGTAGCTGATGACGGAGAATCTGCCCCTGAGGCATGTTCTGAGGGGGCTTGTAGCCCATCTGGAACTGCTTGTCCATTCCCATCATGTTGCCCATGCCAGCACCCGGCATATTAGCCATGCTGTAGGCGGGACGTGGAGGAATTTTGCTCATAGGACCCCTGGGACGGAAAGGGGGCTCTAACCTGGCGCCTCCTTGGGGGTAAAAAAAGGGGGGGGGGGGGGGGGGGGAAAAAGACAAGTAAAAGAAAATAATAGATGATGTCCTACATGCATATCATGATGCTAAAATTACTGAAACAACTGCTTTATGAGGTTAAACAGTAGAAGAGGTTAAAAGGCATGCACTGACCTGGCGGCAGAGGCTGGTTTTGGCCATACAAGTGCATTGGAGCCTGGTAGCCCCGGAAAGACATGTTTGACTGGCCCATGTTTATCAGATCAGGAGCCATGCCCGGCGTGTACTGCATGACTGGGTTGTGTGGCTTGTAGTCCTAAACCACAGGAAATTATAGAAAACTTGATTTGATGACTTTTTTTTTAACTCCTTCGTATTCCGCCATTGACAGAATTTTCCAGCTTTGAGTGTGTTCACGGTTATACAGCAGGAGGCGCTATTCCACATCTTTTGAAAGAATATTCCCCTTGACAAAAATACCAGGAAATGTGCCATATAAGTAGCCAAGTTGTCAAGTGCAAAGACCTCAAGTATGGGTATTTGGACAAGACAGTTGAACACAGAGTCAAAAACATGGGAGGAGAAGCAGGAACAAGCAATTGCATATTTAAGCAAATGCATTTGTGAAATAACATGATCATCGAATATTAAAGAGCATATAAATCAAAACTCCCTAATGTTACGGAGTAAAATGCTGACTCGGGAAGTGGTATAGGACTGTGAAGCTTTGGGGGTTTTGATGGAAGCGATCGACTCCATCTGTGGTTTAATCATCGCTTTGAATCTGATCCAGACTTAAGTCTTTTACAAAAACGTGATTTTTAAAATGTCGCTTTTCATAAAACCTGCCCACAGTGCTGATAAAAAAAAAGAATGCATGAAGCTAGAATAAGTTGTTTGTTTGTTTAAAAGCAGATGCTCTGTTCTTTTGACATATTGCATGTTCAGAATGCGGGTACAAAGACTTAAGATGTCCGCATCAAAAGAATGTACAAGGATTATATGTCCCATAGAAAGCACATTAAATGTAAGTAAAGTGTCTACTTTTAAGGTTTCAAATAAGTTTTTTGGAGAATACAATTTTAAAATTTGGTTGAAATAATGTTAGTCACTCAGTGTAACACAATATTTATGTAAACATTCAAACAACATGCTTATTCTGACTTGTACATATTAAAATACATAAAAGAATAAGGAAGCATATTAAATTTTATTGTGTTTTGAATGAGTAAAAATTCTTACTGACAAATGGGCAAAACCTAGGATAGTGGCAATTTTTACTAATTAGTATTTGGGGTGAAAGTAATTAGTCGTAAATTGATTTTTGTTGTAAATATGCCTGACAAGATTGTTACACTGAATGACATTTTAGTGGGTCTCTTCTGTAAATCAGGGAAAAATGTATGATATTTATTTTTTGCTCGGAAAAACAAAAACAAAAACAAAATTGCTATTAAATTAAACATAAAACTTAAAAAAAATTTGGAGAACAACAACAACAATTTAAAGCAGTATTACACTTATTGTTTTTATGCTTAAACCCTTTTTCGTCTTTGCACCATTTACAATACAATAATCGAAGCGAAGACATTTTGTGAAAATGATCGAAAATGCTGGCGGTGGCTGGCAAGTTTTTTTTATTTAATTTAAATTATTTTTTATAAACACTAACAGGGAAAGAGTAAAGAAGAAAAATACTTCTAAAGGATCTAATAAAAATATACACAGGAACTTTTTTTTTCTTCTCATATGTACCTCTTGTTTATTTGCAGATGTCTGTTTCTTTTTCTTTTTCTTCTTTGCGGTGTCAGGTGCGACATTAGAGACGCTCTTCTCCGGCTTCGCTGGATCCACCTTCTTGTCCGGCTCAGGAGGCACGGGTGTGGGTGGCTCCTCCTCCTCTTGGGGCAGATTGAGGGGCGCCAGGTAGTAACTGCGCTGTTTGGGCTTTATGTGAGTGTGGTAAAGCAGGAGCCGCTGCTGCTCCTCATATTTCGTGACTTTGCGGTCGACCCGCACGGACCCAAACCAGCCCCAGGACAGCGGAGCCGAGTGCTTCAGGCCCTCGAACACATCCCAAGGAGAAATCTTCTGCTTAGTCGACACCTGAAGACCCTGTATGCCAGAAATCACAGTGCAAAGGTAAGCGAATGGGCCAGAAGCTGAGCAGTGCTACAACACTGACAAGCTGCTACGTACCTCTTTTTCGAATCCAGCAATTTTGTTGCCCTTTGTGTCAATGAGTGACCCCTGGGGCTCACAGGTGATGACGTCACGCGTCTGCTTGGGCAGAGGCAGCAACTGCCGCACTTTCTCTAAGCTCTCGGACTGACGCTCACCAAGCTCTTTCTGCAGGGCAAAACATTTCCAGAAGATAAGTGAGTGCCACTTGCCTGTGCAAAATCACTGTCACGATCATAAAATGTTGCTTATTACAGTTGCTGTAAGTTCTGAGGGGTTCTGTGCAGTTTTAGGTACACTACCATTTAAAAGATTTGGGGTCAGTAAGATGCTTTTGAAAGAAAGCATTCAGCAAGACTGCATTTATTTGATTAAAAATACAGTAAAAACAGTAGAATATTATTGCAATTCAAAATAACTGTTTTCTATCTGAATATATCTTAAATGCAATGCAAAGCTGAATTTCCAGCATCACTACTGCAGTCTTCAGTGTCACATGATCCTTCAGAAACCTCATAACTTAGTAGAATATGCGAATATTGCTCTCAAGAAACACTCTGATTATAGGCCGTTTGAAAAAAAGTTTTGTGGCCTGTAAGATTTCTGTGGAAGCCATAATAAAAAAGGCAACTTATCTGAAATTATTATAAATGTCTGTTACCTTTGAGCAATTTAATGTATCTTTGCTGAATAATATGACAGCTTTTTAGTGCCACATAAACAATAAAAAAAAGAATATAACATTACGAGATTAAAGTCGTAACATTTTGAGAATAAGATCTTAATACTTTAAGAAAGTCATAGCAATATGAATCTAAAGTAGTAACATTTTAAGAAAACAGACTTTGAGAATAATGTAATATTTTGAGAATAAAGTCCATTCCTTATGGCGATTTTAACGTCAAACATTGTAAGAAGAGGTCCAACATTATGAGAATTAAGAGTCAGTTATATAGTTTATTTTGCGAATATAATGGTTGGAATATTTTAAGAATAACGTCATAGCATTATGTGATTAAATGTGTAGTACTTTAAGAATAAAGTTATAACATTTTAAGAATTAAGTCATAGCATTATGAGATTAAAATCATAGTACTTTGAGGATAGTCATAGCAATACAAGATTAACCACCATAATATTTTAAGTATAAAGTAGAATATTGTGTGAATACGGTTAATTTGTGACATTTGCACCACCTACTCCACATAAAAATGTGTGTAATGTCCAACCTTTCATTCTTCACATGTATTTAACATTAAAAACAGCAATAAAAACAAAGGTTAAACTCGTTAACTTAAGTTACATTGTTGTCATTTGCTGAAGTATATAACGTTACGTGACTATTCATATGCTGTTTTATAGACATATAAATGATTGGAAATATTTCACATTAGGGCTGGACGATATGGCAAAAATGTATATCACGATATATTTCTTAATATCGGTTGATACGATATAATTCCGATATCGATATGAACACTATTAAAAAAAAACAGCCCGTAAAAAAACTGACGAAAGAAACGCCACAACAGAGTCTGTGCATCTACAAACTTATGAAAAATTAATTTGCCAAGTCTCTGACACCTCATATAAAACCATGTAATATTTTAGAAAAAAAAGAAAAAAACCCAGTACAAATAAATTAATGTTCACCTTTTATTTGTATTTAGCCTTAATACAAACAAGAAATGTGAAATTCTTTCAATCCTGCAATTTTTTATCCAAAATACAGCAAAAAAAAAACAACAAAAAAAAACGAGTTTAGAGTAACATTTGAAATAACTTTAAAAGTGTAATTTATTCTGTGATTTTCTCAAAGCACTAATTTTTGCCATCATACTCCAGTTCAAATGATCCTTCAGAAATCATTCTAAATTGGTGGGCAGCTCAATAAATTAAGTTAGTATGATGGTGAAATTTAGAATTATTAGAATATAATTTTTTTCAGGTTTCTTTGATGAATGGAAAGTTCAGAAGAACATTATTGATCTGAAATAGAAATCTTTTGTAAAAATTTATAAATGTCTTTATCTTCACTCGTTCTTCTTGATTCTTTTCGTGGCCTCTTATTCCCCCCCCGGCTCTTGATTTGCAATTTAAACATCCCTTCTTTTGCCATAAATACCAAAAAGCTTTGAATGGAATAGTGGATTTATCAATGTGTTACTAGATACAAGGTTTTTATTTCCAGATAAATGCTTATCTTTGTCCTTTGTTAAGTCGTCTATTCATCAAAAAAAATCTCGGTTTTTAATATGGATAATCAAGCAATATCGGCATAGCCCATCCTTAGACATGATTTCTGGATCATGTGACATGTAAAGACTAGCAGTATGATGTTAAGTAATGATGCTGAAAATTCACTTTTGCCATCACATGAGTAAAATAAATACATTTTAAATATATTCAAATAGAGCAGTTATTTTAAATAGTAAACATATTTCAAAATTTTACTGTTTTTGCTGTACTTTGGATCCAATAAATGCAGGCTTGGTGAGCAGAACAGAATTAAGTGCAAACTGATTCTCTGCCAGCAGGAGACGCTTTTAAGAGCTTGGGTTGGAGAACTAGGGTTTTTTTTCCAGTAACTGGCCGTAATCAAATCAGTCCACTCATGAAACACTTCTAATAGATAAAATAAACCAATTACCTATCGAAACTTTTCCCCGAAGATAAACGATAGGTCTTTCCCTTCAGAGATACATTAATTATAAAACACCCGCGAAAAGTTTTGATTTTTCAAAAGTGTTGCAGTTGCTCAGTTTCTTCAATGAAAAGTCAAACGTTCCCTACAAATATAACTCAGTGTTATGGAACACTGGTAACGGATGGCTATATCTCGAAATATCGGATGTGTTTTAAAAAAATTTAAAAAGCATATCACCTCTGTTATTTTCTCTCTCAAAAAATAAAAAATATTCGCGAGACATATTAATATGAATTATGTTGTTCAGCACTATTTCAATCTTCAGTGCAGTTAATCCTATTTATTATAGCGCACCAGCCACCCACTAAGCGCCATTAAGCTGCTGCAATTTAAGATAACACAAAAAAGTAGCAGCTTTCAAATTCTCTGGCGCTCCTTAGGACTCTGATAAGTAAGCCATTCCGGCCGTGTTATAAGGCAGTTGTCAGTATGTCTCAGTCTCACCCGGAGCTTCTGACCACGTTCATGAGGCCCTCTTATTCTCCTACATGCCTGCCCTGATGAGATGCTTGAAGAATTCACGACGCCAGAGGGCCGGTAATCAACACACTCAGGCATGTATATACACCGTAGTGAAGAGATCATTCTATATGGGAAAACGACTAAACCATCATTAAAATAGAAGAATGGCAAGGCCTGACAAGAGAATGCTGAGGGGGTTTCCTGTTCAGATATCACCCCTCCCCCCCCCATGTGTAGAATGACATTGTACACTGTGCCACTGGATGATGATGTACAGCAGATTTCTCTTCATTCTTTTTCTTATTTGAGCTAAGCACCGCCCACTCCGTCGTCTGCTGTGTACTTCGCTGCACCGTATCAAACATCCCACCCACCTATAGACCACGTGACACAAAATAACAAATGAGCTCAGTGCAGTTTAACCACATCTTGGAAGGGTTGGGTATCATTTGAATCCTGTTTATGATCCGCTTCTTATCAGTTCCTCGTTTCGATTACTAATAAGATTTATAAACATTACAAATATCCAAATACTTTATAAAAAAAGAAAATAAGGGGTCATTTCTAATAGGTTTATTTGTTCTCGCTGGTCTTTTTGAAAGCCTATTCGGTTTGCAGATTCTCTGAAAACAATGAGCCAAACACGCAGCCCTACAGAAACACTTTAAAGAGGAACTGTGCTATGCTCTGTTTTAACAAAAAAACACAGAAAAAAAACAACTAGACTAATAAACATTTCAAACATTAAGTTGTTAAAGTAAACAGTCAGTAATAAAATAGGAACGAACAAATCAATTAGCATTAGCACAAATAAATACAACTGAACCAAATGTCAGGTACAGAAACTGTAATTAAAAGCTTTAAGTATAGTTTTCTTTTCATAAATAAAATCTAGATTAATTGAAGTTATTAAAGGTATTCAGTCAAGATCAATGAATGATTTTCTTTTGTTCTTTGATTAACGTTATTGACAGGCAGCGCGTTTATTAGGCTGCCGTCTCTTTAACACCGAACGCACACAGATCTAAAAACTGCAGAACTTTTGCAGACAGAAGGGGAGGTTTCTGCTAACTGTTTACCTTTGCAATTAATGACAAAAAACGGCACTGGCGTTTATGACGTCAGGATGACGTAGAGTTTTCGGTCATACTGGTCGATAAATATGAAACCGAGTCCTATTGAGTCTCAGTGGGAAAATGCAAGAACGATTCGAGGAATTACGGACACAAAACAGGTCGGTGACAGCTGCACGCAAACAAGGCCCACGTTCTGTCAGTTCCTGCACTTTAAATAAACGAATATGCGGAATTCCTGCAGGAAATCGCTTTTAAGCAGAATCGAAATGCACACGTCCTTATCGAGTACCCAGTCTTGGAAATTTCTAAAAATGGAAACCGGTTGTGTTTCGGATACCAAACATATCTCGGTGACCTTGTGTGTCTTTTAGGGCAGCAGAGGTTTAACACTGGCACACATACAGGAAATGCGATTGATGAGAGGCAGTATAATCAACACACAGGATGTGTACTGTGTGTGGTCAGCTGAAGGCACGATGATGGTATGAGAGCAAAAGAGATATTACCACGGTTGCGCCACCCTACGTATTTGAGGTTCGCAGCTCTTCAAGGCTCGTGCATCCATCTGCTTGGCCTTTGCAGGGTCCCGCCTTTTGTTACTGGTCCTCAAGGCCAGTAGTACAATCTGAGACAGGATAGGAATAATCCATCAGTCCACAGAGAGAACCCGCAGTTGGACTGGACGGGTGTGTGATGAAGGTACTGCTGGACTTGGTGTCTAGAGGGAAGGTCCGGAGACCCTCTCTCTGCTGTCTTGTTCATTTGAGACACGTGCTAGCCAGCCTGCATGAGGAAGGGATTTCTCTGTTGCGCAAGGCCAGCTATGACAGACTGAAAGAGCGAAAAGAAAACAAACACAATTAGAACATTAAGATGGTCATTCTTTGTTTAGCACTAGTTTTAGTTCACATTGTTAATTACCCCGTTTCTTCCCCTGATAATGCCAAAAACAATAAGGCCCCCTTATCCTTCTCTATTGCACAAATCGTATGATGAGACCCGTGGCAACTTTTTGCAGCAATTGTGTTCCAGGCAACTTTGTCGGCAAGGCATATATTTTTTGTGCCGGGCACAATCCCATTGAGATGCGATGTCGTAAAAAATTTTAACTGGATCTTTAGATTCGAGCATATGCGGCCCCTGGGTAGTCTATTTTCTGGTTGTCCGTGATCACAGGCAACATCCGCCCTAAAATAGGTTTGCCCACTTTTCTTTTGGCAACAATCAGCCTGATTTTTACAGGCTAAAAAATACTATTGCTAAAGTTCTTGCGATATCAAACTACCCACTATGTTCACAGTTTGGGGTCAGTAAGGAGTTTTAGTGAAAACATTAAGTTTCCTCTAGAGGGATTAATTTTTAAAAGAGGGTAAAAAACAGCATCGTGTAATATTATAATTTGATATTTAACAGTACAATAATTTTTGTTACCTAGTTTGAATACCATACTATAATATCAGGAGTTTTAGATACTGTTGTCCCGGAGCCATTTTTGCCCTTTTTCCATGTGATTAAGTTTATCCCCCGTATTTATGATTGCAAAGACATTATAATGTTCATCAAGGATATTCATAACTAAACCACAGTTCAAGATTAAGCAGCACTAAATGCTTTCAAATTGATAAGGAAATCAGCATCCCCTTTTTTGAATGATTTTCTACGGATCAACGGACACTGATGCTGGAAAAAATTCTGCGTTAATCAAAGAATATCTATAAACGTACATTTTCAAATATATGTGAAAACGATTGCGATTTTTTTTAATGTAATATTTTCAAAAATATTACGTATTTCGTGATCAAATAAATGCATTTTTCAGCCCTTAGTGAGCCTAAGATTGATTGACCGCGGATAAATACAGCAAGTCACAAGCTTTTGAATGGTAGTGAATATTTTACAATGCATTGTGTGTGTGACAGGACAGGGCTGCCTCTCAGAGGGCAGTATACCTTTGTTGCTTACTTTTTAGAACCAACTTCGTTTCAAAAAACTAGTGAGCAGCATATCTAGTCAACATGTTTAGGTACATTTGAGGCGCTAAACATCAAGAGAAAAGCAACAGTGTAAATGCTGCAGCAGCTTAAATGTCTAGTACCTTTTTTGTTTCTGCCGATCTCTTTCTTTCCTTGAGGAGGGTCCCAGGTGCTGTCCCTTCTCCAGCTCTTCACCGGCGGCCTTCAACACGTGACCCTGCACTGAGGTGGGCAGCCTACCAATCAGAGGGGCCACTAACCAGACCCCTGAACGCTCGGAGGAACTGGAGGAAACACAACAATAACAACAGTATTTGAGAAACACGCAGGGCACCGCTCTCTTCTTACAGCATAGACACATTGATAGGATGTCAATGTTGGTGTTGGTGATTGGTGTTGTTTGAAGAAGAAAAGGCCGGTCCATCAATTCCATCAAGCTGAAAGTAAATAAAAGCACAGATCAATGATTGGGGTCACCGACCTGAGCACAGGTTTGAGTTTGCTGGCACTGTTGCTATTGGAGACGGAGCTGCCAGAAACCGCAGAGCCATTCCAGGTGGGGTTACTAGAGTTCATCTCAGCAGACTTCTGGAAAACCTCAATGGTGGCCTTGGCTATGTTCTCCAGGAGAGAATACAGCTCCTGCAAAGAGTGGGTTCAGATGTGCAAATCTTAAAGAAAAGAAGAGAAATCATCAAGCGGAGATGAACTCAGCAAACACGCTTCGGCTTACGTTATTCGAGCTTTGCTTGATCATGAGCTGCAGCTCGAGAGAGGACTGTCTCATGGTCCACTGGTCCATGTTCTGTAAGCAGAAAAACAGACAGAATATGGAAAGAATGCTTTTAAAGCAATCAAAGCAGAGCTTAAGAGCCCCAGCTGGATGTTACTTGCGAGGGGCCCCATCTTCACAGTCTATGAAGATGAAAACCAATCCAGAATAATGAGCTGCTGTGAGACCCACACAAATCATTAATGACTTAAAGGCTAAAGGGTGTGAAATGAATAATTAAGCTCGGGAATGCCGGAACTGCACAAATCAATGACGGTTTTCAAACAGGTTTTCAGAACACTTCTCCCTAAATGTGTATAAATATAATATATTGCAGTGTTTACCCAGAATTCTGTGTGACTATGGTGGGTGGACACCAAACCATCTAAAAGTTAGAAAATCCCTTATCAGTTTGTTTGCAGTGCTTTAAAGTGGACTAAAAACCTATTTTTTTGTTGTGACAGTGTCAGTCCACATCACATTCACACTGGTATTTTTAGGACGCCAAACCAGTTAAATATAATAAAATTACATTAAATATCACATGCAGAGACTGAGTTTTCTGCATTTACTGTGAACCGAGCTGCTCTGAGACACATTAAAATATATAGCCTAATTAATTAGATTTTTTAACGCCATGTTAACATCAAGGCTATTTTCACGGCGATATCTGAATAAATTATACAAGGTATACAATTAACAAAAGGTTCTAAAACACATTCAAGGTGATACATTTTTAAATATATCAGTTAGACACACCTCTGAATAAAACCGTTGTCTATTTACATTAAAAACCGTACAATCCAATTAAATATGTTTCACAGTCATTTTAGTTTGGCAGCCTAATGAATTAAATGATAGATACTTTGCCAAAGCAACAGCGCTAAACACAATGTTAGAGGTCTTTTGTTATTATACTGATTCAGTATGAAACTGTGGTGGGACAGATTAGGCCATATGTTAATTGACTGATTTAAAAAAAAAATGTTTAGCATATTGATCACTGTGTGTGTTTTTTTTTTTTTTTTTTTAGATCAGTGCTTATTCTGGTTGTCATGTGATCTCCTAAATAGTCATGTGATTCTTAAATGATTTTTTTTTTGTGATTTTCCAACATTGTTAACTTGGCATTGAAAATGTGTGCATACTCTCTTTTGGGGCCAGCATAGGCCGCCCTTAGGTCTGGTAATAAATGGTAAAATGTATCAAATAATATTAAAGTAATATTTCAATTTATTTAAACTAATAGTTTAGATGTAATGTGAAAATCTCAAATTCACTATATACTACTATAAAAAAGCCCGTCAGCTCAGGAGCAGATGTCTGATGGGGTCATGTGAGAGCGTGTGACCTGCAGGATGCGTTTGATGCGCTGTCTCTGAGGATTCTCGCCCTCCTCGCTGTCTGCTGCCTGTGTGGGTAAAAGATGAGCGGCAGAAAGCGCGAGCCTGGATGTCACCAGAACTGGGACTGCAGAGCACTGCTGTCATCCGACGAGGACGTTCAGACAACGCTCCACCCACCCACTCATGAACAGAGAGCAAAATACAGCTAAATAAATTTAAGCCGAAGAAAAGAGTAGTTACATTTTTCAACTGGAAGGGGAGCAGTTCGTTGTGATGCTGATATTGATCACTTTTAGAGTTATGGCAGAGAACAATTTTGTGTATAGTGAGGGACAGGTGAAGGGGGGGGGGCCCACATTTTTTTTCTCATTTTTAAGCCAGTGTTTAGGACGTCACTCAAAAATGTGTTTCTATCTTCACAACTTTAGTCTATACTGATATTACAATATGGATTATAACCGCTAAAATTCCTCCAAGGATGAGAATATGATCCTCTTAAAACCCTCACCTGTTGGCAGATGCTCTTCAGCACATACTTGGCGTAAACCACCAGACTGGCCGTTTCAATCGAGACATTACGTCCTCCGGATTTTTTGGACCCCATGTCATCCTCTCCGATGTCGTCCAATCCAGCAGAGTGGGAGAAGCCTGAACCCTTCAGCTCAGCGTCTCCTGGAGAAATAAACACAAAGTCACAGTTTTTAAGGGACCAATCAATTCTGAATGCATAAACTGCCAGCTGGGTCCCATTAGCTCCATCTCCCACTACAACTGGCTTTCTTCTCTTTTACTAAATCATTTCATGCCTTTTCTGGTCTTCTTGTGTTGTTTTCCAATTACTGGATTAGTTAAATCTTCTGTATGATCATCAAGACATTTTAATGGAATAGTTCACTGAAAAATGTAAATTTGATGAAAACTTACTCATCCTCAGGGGATTCAAGACGAGTTTGTTTCTTCATCAGATTTGGAGAAATGTAGCATTGCATCACTTGCTCACCAGTGGATGCTCTGCAGTGAATGGGTGCCGTCAAAATGAGAGTCCAAACAGCTGATAAAAACATCACAATAATCCACACCACTCCAGTCCATCAGTTAACATCTTGTAAAGCTGCATTTGTAGGAAACAAACCCATCATTAAGACGTTCTAACATTTAACTGTCGCTTTTGGCCAAAATACCAGTCCAACATCCATAAAACTTTCTCCAGGGAAAAACCTGGAGAACATACCTTGTTGTCCTCTCACATCAAAATCGAATCACATTTGTTTAGGACTGTTTTTTTGCTTATAATCAGTGCATATTTCTCTCCTGGCTCAGATGAGACAACTTTTTCACTGGAGAAAGCAGTATTATTGATTATGGACTTGATGGAAACAACAGTTTGAAGTTACAAAAGTTTTTGCTTCACGAGTCGTTAACTGATGGACTGGAGTGGTGTGGATTACTTGTGGATTATTGTGATGCTTTTATCAGCTGTTTGGAGTCTCATTCTGACGGCACCCATTCACTGCAGAGCATCCATTGCTGAGCAAGTGATGCAATGCTACATTTCTCCAAATATGATGAAGATACAAACTCATCTGCATCTTGGATGGCCAGAGAGTGAGCACTTTTTTTTATTTTTTAGCTAATTTTTATTTTTGGGTGAACTATTTCTTTAATCACCTGTTTGACTGGCTAAAACGTGAATACACAACAGAAAGTACCCAAAGTCTCACCCAGCATGAAAACAGCCTTTAACACGGCAAACACGGCTCCCACCACAATGCTGTTCTGAGAAGCAGCCAGCAGGTGTCGGTCGCAGGACGATCTGATGCCCACTGTGGATTTGTCTGAGGACAGAAATAATATTCTCAGGTGTATAGTTACTGTCTAGAGTTGTTCAGGTGGGATGTGTAAAAGAGAGTTTGATTTACTTTATTTGGAGGGAGCTATTACCTGATTTGGTGCCGTCTTGAGGACAGGGGTTGCGCTGTGGGGTTCTGAACAGATGAAGCAGGCGCCTAAGGCCGTCTGGATCCAGGTTCAGATCATGCTCACTACAGCTGAACACACACAAACACACAAACACACACACCACCCTAAGAAACATGTTCACAACCAGCGTTTCAATTAAAAAGCTTATGGCCTCAGAAGATACAACTCATTTCGGGTCCACAGCTGCGTGAACGCAGTACAAACAGAATGAGCCGATCACAATCCTGTATCCTGCCAGACAGACAGACCCCCTGTGACCCAAACGAGCAGGATAAATAAACACCCGGGCAAAAGAATCCTCTGAAGTTCCCAGAAGGATCTTCAGACTTGATTTAAGGTGTTGGTTCAACCAAACACAAACACGTTGTCATGAATTGTCTCATGTTGTTCCAAACCGAAGGACACAAATGTGAGCCTGGAGCACAAAAGCAGTGTTAAGTCGCTGGGGTATATTTGTAGCAATAGCCAACAATACATTGTATGGGTCAAAATGATAGATTTTTCTTTTATGCCAAAAATCATTAGGATATTAAGTAAAGATCATGTTCCATGAAAATATATGGTAAATTTCCTACTGTAAATATATCAAAACTTAATTTTTGATTAGTAATATGCATTGCTAAGAACTTCATTTGGACAACTTTAAAGATGATTTTCTCAATATTTTGATTTTTTGCACCCTCAGATTCCAGATTTTCAAATAGTTGTATCTCGGCCAACCATACATCTATGGAAAGCTTATTTATTCAGCTTTCAGATGATGTATAAATCTCAATTTCGAAAAATTGACCCTTATGACTGGTTTTTTGGTCCAGGGTCACAAATGTTGAAAAATGTACACAGAAGGTAGACAGATAGAGCTAATCAAATACAGTAAATGGAACCTCAAACATGTTTGTGATGAGAACAAACCTCTTTGGTTCGAGCATGTCAAGCAAGTTAGAGCTCATCAAAAATGATAAATGGAAGCTCAATGTGTGCGTGTGCTGATTAATGTTTATATGTGAATAAAAGACTAGCCTAAATTAAATCGGTTCATCATATAAAGTGATTCACATGGAATCCTCTCACAATGTCTTTATGAATTTTTTCAAATTTTGGTTGCATAAACATTCGATGGTTGGACAAAAATGATTTGAGAATATTAAAACTACATTTGTGTTTGAAAGATGTATACAAGTCTTATGGTTTGAAATGACGTGAGGGAGAGTAAATGAATTGAGTAAATGAGTAAAATATTTTATTTTATTTTAAATTCTTGCACATGGTTATCGGATGGTTTCAGAAGACTTGAAAGGTAGCGCACAAGTTATATGGACTATTTTTATGAATTTTGCCAATTTTGAAGTTCAGCAGCTCCATTGTGAGAACAAGTTTGGAATGATATGAGGGTTGAGTAAACAATGAAAATTTAAATTCAAATTACATTTTATTTTTTAAACAAATAACAGGAACACAAGAGTTAATGTGATTGCAAGGTGTGCAAGACAATGTGTGATTGCAATATTTCAATGAGATTATTCAATTATAATTTGCTTTAGAGGAACCCTTGAATGGAACAGAATCCCACCAGAATATAAAAAAGTTATTGTGGATTCTCTCTTAAAAAAAAAAAAAAAAAAAAGGTTGTCGTCAAATCAAAACTGTAAACATTTATAGGGAGTTTAGAGTTTAAATTTGGCATTTATGTATTGATTTCTTGGTAACACTTGGTAAGGCCATTATGTACAATGCATTCTAAAAGTATTCATAATGCAGCTTGTAATGCATTATATATTTTCAGAAATAATTGTAACCAAAGTTAAAATGCATTATAATATTTGAATGTTTGACTGCCATGCATTTTAATGTATTATCCTTTCTAACAACGAATAGCTAAATGTTATAATGTATTGTAATATTATAATGTAAACAACTTTGGTTACAATTATTCATGAGACCATACAATTCATTATAAGGTGCATTACAAGGCATAATTAATGCATTAAAACTACTTTTATAATGCATTGCATACAAAGCATTATATAGCGATTTTTTTTCAACATCAACCTGCCCAGGGACTACAGATGAAAATGATCCACCCTGTCTAAATCTGGCACATTTTATAATGACTTTATATATTACTAATGTGCATTGTCCCTGATTAAATAAACACATTTTTAAAAAGAGGTCGAGAAAGGAATATAACTGTATTAATGACACAGTATTTCTCTGAACTCTCTTAGGCAACTGTGAAAATGTAACGACTGCACCTCCAAGAGTGAGGTATGCAGTGACAGAGTCTGTATGGCAGGAAAACTGTGGAACATCAACTGAAAGAGCCGTACCTGCGTTGAGGAGGGAGGGAATGGCCACACAGCGCACCAAATCCTCCAGTAACAAACACTGCCGAGCTATCAGGATGGCAACGAATGTCGCCAGCGAGTCATGGAAAGACAGATCACTCACCTGCCAAAGAGGAAACATTCAATTACCACCAGGAACACCTAGTACAGCTACCCTATTTAAAAGGATAGTTCACCCCAAAATAAAAATTAGCTGTTAATTTACTCACTCTCAGGCCATCCAAGACGGTAAAGAAGATTCTTAGCTGAAACTGTGGTCCTTGGTGATTCATAAAATGCAAGTCAACAGCTACCTGTCTTTCGGGAATTAAAAAAAATAAATAAAATAACAGGCAATCTGTGGCTCCTGACGATATATTGAGGTCTTATGAAGTGAAACGATCGGTCTGTGCAAGAAACTGAACATCATTTACAACATCATTACCTGTAATCCTGAGACTCAGACAAACAGGGAAATCTGATTCTTTTACGCAAACTGTTTTTTTGGACAGTCCGTTTCAATGAAATTTGTTCAATTCACTAGTTTGTTTATGTAACCACACAACGACGTAACGTATATGCAATAATATATGACCCGTACTGGCAAAACAAGTTGAAATGCGCACGGTCTAATGGTTTTGGTAGAATTTGAGGTTTTCACAAAGATTTGTTCATTAAGCCCTCTTCTAGCAATTCCTATGCTCCAAATAGTAATTAAACATCTAAAAATGATTTTGTTTAGTACCTGTTCCCCAGCCGGTGTGAAAATCCCATATGAATTCTACGGCAGACATGAGTCCAAAACAGTGAATATCTGATTTCAAAACCAGCTGATGAAACAAAACGATCGTGCTATTTTTTTGACTGCCACATTTGCAAGCGCTGTTGTTAACCCCCTAAGACGCGAGATCATACCAAGTACATTATTGCAAAATATGTCTTGGCGAGATCCACACAAACATAATCTGTTAGGTCTTACATGAACGTTTCGCTAATGGTTGGGGAAAAATCCGATGTGTGAACATATTCGATCAATGCATCTACAGAGGTCTTTAAAAATATACATTCATGTCTCAAGTTAATCATACATTAAAAAGAAAAGATTATGAGATCACTCGCTTGCTCTTGATAATACTACTGGGTGATGCATCTGTTATTTATAACAAAGATAAAATAAAAAATAGCCTTATTGTGAATAATAATATAGTAATTCTTAAGAAAAGAATCAGAGGAAAATATGCAATCTTGTCGAAGCATATCGATTTTTCTCTAAATCAACTCTGCTGACTCTATTGCATTCAAACGGCTGTAACTCAGTCATTTTTTTGTCCGATTCCAACAAGTTATATATCATTTTGAAGGTATTTTAATGGAGAATGTGAAAATAAAAAAATAACTCATTTTTGAAAAATGTGCTGATTCCGAAGAATGGTTGCCAGCACGTGTACAGAGTATTAACGCACCCAAATAGGATGGTGGAAATGGGATGTTTAACATGTCTGAAGCAAATAAGTGAATAAACAAATCTGAATGAGTTCATTCATCACCGGATCAGATATGCCGCTATTTCGAGTTCATTTCCAGTCAGAGTGAGTTTTGATTGAGTAACTTCTAGATCTGTCCTGTTTTTCTGCGGGACCTGTTTCAGATGCGTAAGATTGATTGGGAACTGATTCAAACTCGTCACCAAAACGAACCGAACCGGTTCAAAAGACATAATTTGTTCGTGGAAACCAAACACACTCATGACCGTTTGCCCACGAGGCTCTGGATTACATGTAATAATGTTGTAAATAATGTTCAGTTTCTTGCACAGACCGATCGTTTCGCTTCATAAGACCTCAATATATCATCAGGAGCCACATGTATTCATTTTTTGTTCCTTGATATACTTTTTTCTCTCAAAAATTGGTAGCTGCTGACTTGCATTTTATTAATCGCCAAGGACCAGGTTTCAGCTAAAAAACTTCTTTACTGTTATACTGAAGAAAAAAAGTCACCTACATCTCGGGGAGCTTTCCCCTTCTTTGAAGGTGAGTAAATGACAGCAATTTTCATTTTTAGGTGAACTGTCCCTTATAAGACCCTACACATTTCACAACATCCATTGACTGTGAGGAAACATCTATGGTAAACAAGAGCAATAATAGGCATTTAGGTGGTACCCTTGATAATGGAGTATTTCATAGACACACCCGCTCAAAAAAAAGAAACTTTTTAAGTCAGCACAAATAATAGTAAAAGATTTTGATAACAGGCTACCACAGATTAGCCGTCATTGCAAACAGATGGGGAAAGAGACTCCAATTCATACGTTGACCGGCAGAGCATGACCCTCGTCTTTGAAGAACAGTTGCCGGTTTGTTGGAAGAGCAGCAGAGAGCGCTGCGTGCACTCCCAAACACTCATGCGCTGAGATGAGGACTAGTTACGCGCTGTCAGCTTACCCGCGAACAGGATCCCGATACATTCACCCTAGCAAAAAACCACAGCATTTGCTAACCGCAGGAGAGCAGGCGCAGCTACAGATGCCATGCAGCTGTTCTGCTATTACTGAAGATGCTTACGGAGAATAATGCGACAGGACCCAGGGCAGTGTTTATATAAAGCATCTGGTCACTTTTAGGGATAGCAAGCACATTTAGGGATTTAGTTTCTTTTTGTATTGGCATGAAGTTTACTAAAGTCTAAAGAGAACTATTTGTGTCTGAAGTGTTAATAACACAGATGTTACTATATTCTTCAAGTTAAACTTTGGTAGTAAACTGGTATATAAAAAAACACAATTTCTTTTTTGTTAAGAGCTACCATAAAACTGCTTAAGGCTAAAGTAACTTGGAATATTTTACATAATGCGATTACTGCTTAACGATAATATTAACTGACACTGGGTCGGTTTCTCATATATGCGGGGTTAAAAAAAAAACTTAAAAAGGCTTATATTTCAAAATTTCCGTATTACAATATTATATTAAGTATAATCCAACTAATATTGAATATTATATAATATTTAATACATATATGTTAAATACTTTAATTTATATAAGGTCTGATGCACTGTGTTGTAGCTGATTTAGATAGTGATTTTTTAGTAATATTATTATGTTTGTATTTTCAATTTTCTTTTTAGTTTGTTTAATGTGCTTTTGTCAATCTTATCGTTTTTTAATATTACTATTTGGGTTTAATTTATTTTTAAGTTTTATTTTCAGTTAGTTTTTTTCATCTAACACTTACAGTACATTTTATTTCAGCTTTTTTTCCCCCAGTTATAAAATGTTTGTAATCATTTTAAACATAAATCAACCGAATCAGACGCCCACCTCTCGGGATCCCGGTGGTCCACACACACGTCCATAAGCACGTTACACACGAAGCTGTATCGGTTGGCTGGGCTGTCATTGAGGATCTTTCCCACCATGGAGTGGTTGAGGTTGTGTGCGGTAGGATTAGCGATAGCATCGATCATGAACACCTGATCCCACAGCATGTTGGAGTCTGATGGGTCGATGTTATAGTAGATGGAATTCTTCACCTTTGAGCAGAACTCACTGTGGGAATTCACACAACACCAGACACCATTAGAGATCAGGAATATGGGGAAATACTTACAAAGCAGCATGGATTCGTTGCTCTCACCTGAAAATCTCCCCAAACTTGCTCTTCAGGTGACTGCAGGAGGTATAGAGGTCGTAGAGATAGGCCAGGATACAGCGTTCGGCTGAGGAACAGTCTGCAGGATTCACGCCAGACTTGACTACAATCCGCAGCCTGCCAAGAATGATACGAGATATTCATTACTGTCCAAATAGCTTAAAGGAGAAGTTCACTTCCAGAATAAAAATGTCCTGATAATTTACTCGCCCCCATGTCATCCAAGATGTTCACGTCTTTCTTTCTTCCGTCACAAAGAAATTAAGGTTTTTGAGGAAAACATTCTCTATATAGTGGACTTCTATGGTGGTCAATGTTCAATGTTTTGACAGTCCAGGCTTCTTGCAGTTCAATGCGGTAGCCTTCAAAGGGGCTCTTACACGATTCCAAGTTGAGGAATAGGGTCTATCTAGAGAAGAAAAACATGTCGGTCATTTTCTTAAAAAATATACATATTTATACACTTTTTAACCTCAAATGCTCGGCTATTTGCGTCGCCAGCGTAGCAAATGTGGTCTTCATCTATCGTTTACGTTATATATCCTGGGGAACAAGGTCTAGCGCGCAGAGTTAGTTCTTGCGTCATGTGGGGTTCTGTCTTGTTAAAAACAGCTCCATTTGTCCTCCAATCTTTAAAGTCCTCCGACATCGCCGTTTTACCTTTTTTGTAAAGGGCATTTGACTTTTTTCTTTGCATCGTGGCATCGTTAGTGGAAACCGCTCCGCGACCCTCCTATTTTCATAAAGATCCACACTGATAAAGGACGCAAATCGCCGTAGCTAATATCTAGCCGAGCATTTGTGGTTAAAAATAAAAAAAATTGTCGTGTCGTTGATAACTATATTTTTTTGGTTTAGAAATGATGTACCAATGTGTCCTTTAACGCAACGAGTGGTTAAGCTAAGACCATTTTATTCCTAACCATTTTCGGCTGGGATTGGGTAGAGCTCTTTGAAGCTGCATTGACTGCAATTTGGACCTTCAAATAGTTGACCTCCATAGAAGTCCACTATATAGAGAAAAATCCTTGAATATTTTCCACAAAAACCTGAGAATATCTTTGCGGAGCCTCCCTGAATAAAGAAAGACATGCACCATTTGGATGACATGGGAGTAAAAAATTATCAGAAACGTGGGGTTTGTCTCCGAAGTGACCTGTAGCCTTTAATGTCATTCCAAAAAAAAAAATATGTGCAGCACTATCCTATCGACGAGGGGTTGAAAGATATGACGTTACCCATCGAAGACCCCCCCCCCAATGTGCGGGTCCTGGTCAGGGCTGTGAGGATGGAGGCAGGAATGGTTTGATATCCGCCCAAAACGGCCCCACAAGCACAGGAAAGAGGACCGGTAGGTTGCTAAAGGTCCCGAATACGGGTGGGTGGAGACTCAGCAGGAGTGGGCTACACCAGATCAACTCATAATCAGCAAGTACATGACACCACACATACTGACCCTGTTAATCACTTATAGCCACACAAAGCAAATTAATAATTCTCGTTACAAAGCTTATTATATTAAACGAGGAGAACAATCTTTACGGGGGGGGGGGGGACCCCCGCCAAACGTCCCAGACAGGCAACATTACCAGCCCCTATTTTAAGCATGCATCTATTTGATCTCCCAAACCCCCACCGCGATGTCAGGCGTCATCTTTTGGCTGGTATTGTTCAGCTTTCATACCTTGTATCAGCAAATGTCAATGAGGCCACATGATTGGAGCGAATACTACATCCGAGGCAGAACGATGAATTGCTGGATGTGTGTTGGACCTAGTGGGACGGTGGTAGACATCCCGAAGGCCAAAGATGCGTGATCTGTTCCAGAGACATTACTGCTGGACACCTTGTGGAGACCCAAACACCAGGTTACCATCCTGAAGGAAATGCTGAATGCTAAGGAGATGTGTCCTAGACGGTCATGATTTACATGAATTTAAATCAGTAGGCTTGAATAAAACCCTGTATACAAGATGTGTCCCAGGGCGTGAACTTATGTGATATGATGGATTAGTCAGGGTCAGACGAATTTGTGGGAACAACATACACAACATGATGTAGAAGATCATGTTGTGTATACAGTATGTTGGGCACAGACTCTTGAGTATTATTATTTTTTTTAGCTCCAGACAATGATTATATCCAGTTGGAGGAGATCAAACATATTTGATATTTTGAAATGATTTTAGAATACAATGTTTCATTGCAACGATGCGATGGTTCTGTGATTCGTTGCCATTCGGATTCCTCATGACTAGAAAGTCTGGTTGTTGCTTCCCGTTTCTTCTTAACCATTACAAAGTTGGAAAAGCGTTTTCTTCCTTATGATGCCTAATATTTAAAAAATGGTTTAGAATTTAACATCTGTGTAGTTTCTTCAGGCTTCAGTGCGGTTTAGGCAATCCTAACAGAGCTCACTGACATACAGAACTCTTTAAAGGCACAGTAGCAAACACAACCTGTCAAGGCAGTGTCACATTTTCCATAGCTTGGCAAAATTTTGCTGGCAAATCCAGTCATTTCAATAGGAATCTATGAGATTAGGAGATTCATGTGAGGACAAAACTTTTCCCTAAGAATATATCGCTCATATTCAAGCTGGTCACACAAATCTGCCACACTGACCAACAGAAAGCTGATTGGTGGACCTTCTTGCGAATCTTTTGAGATCTTAAGTTATACGTGTACTCATCTGTATTTTGTTTTGGTCTTGAGTTTCATCTTTTCTGTCACTATATATTCTTTATGTAATTGCGTAGGTTGATTTATTTCTTTTTTTACTTTCCTTTTTTAAATCTCCTTATCTTTTGAGTGGATCTTGGGCTTTATTGAAAATAGTTATCTTTTAAAATGCGTTATAAATAAAGAATCAAAAGAAAGAAAAAGCGAGCTGACTGGTTGAAAGTACAATTTGGAAATTTGGATGCATATTTGAATCTGCATCACTGATTGTGTTAGTTTCCCGTTTAATACTGTGAATCTGAGAAGCGCAACTTCTGTGTGAGCATTGCTTCATGCATTGCTACACTTTTGAGAATAGACCTTTATTTGCGGCAAAATGCAGCTGAGATTTTGCTAATGTGACCAGCTGCACATTTAGAGTCAGAGAGAGGGTGGGGGGAAAAAACTGCTTTTGGTGCAATAAACTTAAATGCACATTATTAGTGCTACAAAAGTGTCTCATAGTTGAGTCTTTTGAAATCTACTCCACTGTCTGAGAGCGTGATCAAAGCATATGCACTACCCAGTGAACCCTTATTTAAGCAAAATAAGTATATGTTGGGTTTCATTGATGGAAGTCAGGCTGACCTGAGAGGTGACCTGGTGCTGGTCAAAGTGTGAGAGGTGCTGGAATTTAGAGAAAATGTCTTCAGCGGTGGGAAAAGCCTCTGGTTTACTCCTCTTCCTCTTCTGACCTTCCTCACCTCCTGAGGACAGAAAACAAAAGACAAAGATCAATGAATAGACAGCACACATGAAAGAGAGAGAGAGAGAGAGAGAGAGAGAGAGAGAGAGAGAGAGAGTGAGAGACAGAGAGAGAGAGAGAGAGAGAGAGAGAGAGAGACAGAGAGAGAGAGAGAGAGAGAGAAGAGAGAAGAGAAGAGGTGAGAGAAGTGAGGAACAGAGAGGGAGATGAGAGACGGAGGAGAGAGAGAGAGAGAGAGAGAGCCCTTAGAGGATTTCAATCAGATGAAATACGGAGATTGTTATTGAAGTATAAAGTGCCCTCATCCAGCATCCATCAGTCAACCACTGTCTGAGGCCACTCCGTCAAAAGCTTTTTCAGATTAAAAGCTCCTGGACCGGTGACTTATTCACGCACAGAGTTGGCACGGGGTGACGGGTTAGTGTTTTTGTCGTGCTTGAAATATTAATAACTGTGGGTTGAGCCATTTAATGTCTCAGGCTGCTGCGAGGGAAATAATGGGATGTTCAATTACACCTCCATTAAAAAATGAAAGCAAATGCAGGGCTGCACTTTCTGACCCAGTCGGCAGCTAAGCTTGAATATAATAGACCATGATTGCAAATTAGCATCGAGATGGGGCTACAGCTATAAATATTCAATGACAGCAACAGAGGTTCAGTGCTATGAAAGGCTGTTAATAATGGAGAAAAAATGGGAAAAAAAGACTAATGTAATTGAGCATTAATGATGAACGGTCTCTATTCGGCCCTCGAGGAGAGACAGCGATCTAAATGTGTCACTCAGAGCCGAAAGGTGAAGCTAAAGCACACAACTGCAGTCAAGACTGATTGTGACTGAAAATGATTTGTGTTACATACCACAGCAATAAAAGAGAGCGTAAAGATCTCAGTAAACAATAGTTTGGTTGCTAAAAAGCTGCAAAAAAGATTCTTCAAATAAGTGAAATTTTGTGTTTGATAGACAAAACAACAGCATACTGGTTTCTAGCAACATGAGGGTTAATGAATGACTTTGATTCCTTTGCAAATAAATTTCAAGAGGAATGAGTAATACAGTCATCCAAATCTGTCGGTTTGAGTTGTGTTCATCGCCGCACCTGTCTCTGCTGTACTCTTGCGGTTGAGAACCTTCAGGATGTCTTTGGTGATCTTCTTGATGGCGTGGCGAGCTTCATCTCGCTGTTTGCCAACCCCATAGAGAACCACCAGACGCTGGTTACACTCGTGACTTGCGCTCTCCTCCTGAAAAACAACCAGTTTAGTCACAATATTAGTCACATACATCAATCAAAACGTGGGGATTGTTTTTTTTTTTGTAAGATTTTTAAAGGGTGGTGGGGGGGGGTCTAATGCTATTTCATGCATTCCGAGTTATCCACACTGTTAAAGAGTTGGATCGTCATGCTAAACATGGCCAAAGTTTCAAAAAACGATTTGGATATATGATATATCACACACACATCAACCATCGGCAGTGCTGCACAGGACTTGCTCAAGAAAAATGTCTCTAAAGGAGTGTGTTTTTGGATGTGAGGGAAAGAACCCAGCATTATGTGAACAGTGGATGCAGTTTGTTTTCCCAGGGTGAGCAACGGATTTAAGGCACTGGATTTGCCCATAGTTTGATACCGAAAGATGGAACTGTCCCAGCGATAAAACATCGCGGTCGTGAGTCGGAACCGCAGACGGTAAGTGAAACCGCATCAAATTTCTGGGTTTTGTTGGCAAGCGGCGTGCAAGTGCTCGTGACTAGTGGTCAACCGATATATTGCCAAGGCAGATATATCGGCTGATATTTGGCATTTTTCAAATATCGGCATTGGCCGATAAGTTTTCCTGTTTGGCCGATACGTTCGAGGCGTTCTTTTATTTTGACGGCACTGAGAGCGGCAGCCCTGGCGCACAGTGCTCACATTCTCCATCTTGTTCGCCGTCGTCATTAACAGTTCTGTCTAATACGGATAGAAGTCTGTCTAATAATCAGATAGAACTGTTAAACAAAGGAATTAAATTGTATACAAAAAAAGTATTATAACGATTGCTTTTATATTATTAGTAATAGAAAGGCAAACATTATAATACTTTCTTGTTTGCCGTCAGCATTCAGCAAATACGCATTTACATCATTTAAACAAATCTTTGAATGGCTAATGAAAATGTAATTTCACAAACCTTGCAGACTTAGTCAAATCCATCTGTGAGATCTTGTGAAGTGTGCATTTATATCCTGCATGATCGCGTGTACTCTGCATTACTTTCGGTCTGTGTAAATTGAATGCTTTAAACATTAAATTAGTGATTTCAAATTATGCTGCGCTTTATGCATTTGCCCACTGTCATATTCATGTCATTTTCACTGTGTGCTGTATTCAAAATGAGTGTGCCTGGGCTTTAGTTGAAAAAATATGTCCCAATGTACACAAAAAACTTCCCAAGAAGTTTTAATTATATTTTTTATTAAATATGTATTTATTTGTGGAAAATGCTTTGTCATCTAAAGTATGTTTATTTTACAAATTTATTTTTAAATCCATTTTCAAATGATTTCAAATTACTTAAATATTAATTAAATAAATACAATTATATCGGCTTTAAAGCACCCTGCTTTCCAAGATATCGGCATCGGCTGCCAAAAAACCAGTGGGGGTTGTGGAGTGGGGATAAACAGTTTACAGTTTAACTGTTTTTTTACTGTTTACCATAACGTTTTAGTTAATTTTTGCTATTTAGTTTTTTTTTTAATGCTATTTAAAAAAGAAAGGGGAAAAAAAAACCTCCAGTACACTTCTGTCTAGGGCTGGGCGATATGAGCAAAAATTAATATCTCGGTATTTTTTGGCTGATTTGCGGTATACGGTAGCCTATATATCTCGGTATTTTGTATTTGGATTAAACAAATAAAGTGAATGTAAGCATGTAGGCATATATTATGTGCAAAAAAAGGGTTAAAAATCACATTTCATTGTAACATTGCAATCTAAAAACAAAAATAATCCTTTTAAAGCAGAAGTTAAAGTTACTAAACTAAAAATGAAAATAATAAAAAGCACAGACTAATTGAGTATAAAGGCTATTTTGATTACCCCATTACACTTTACAGTTAGTGTTATCATACAAATACACTTACTTGCAGGTTTAAAATTCTACATATGTCACATTTATTGTCCAACTACAAATATTTCAGCAAAATGTATATTTTAGTCAGTTATTGCGCTCCTATTTCATTGAGCTCTGTCTGTTTGGCGCGCATGCGTGCAGCAGCGCTCGTTCTAAATGAAGTCTGTGGAGTTTAGCGGAGAATCGCAAAGCAAAAGCTCATGCACTTCTGACAGCAAAATGGAAATATTTCCATGGCTTTTTTAACATTTACAGATGGAGAATATACCTGTGAAATGTAAGTTATGCATTAAGGAAAACAGCACATCTCAAACACATTAAACAGCGCGTCTCTGTCAGCCTCACACGCAACCTTTCTGTCAGAGCGAGCGCGAGCCGGTTTGAACTGAAACTATAAACTACAGGCTACTAGGAGAGAAATAAAACGCAGAAATTATTTAAATACAAAAGCAAAAAAAAAAATGCTCTGATTGGTTGAACTCTTCATCTTTTTCTGTTGCTTGTTTTGAATACTGCGCGTGGACAGAGGCGTCACTAGATTTTTGCGTAGTTTAGAGTGACAAATCGTACCAGCGTACTTTGAGGACAAAATGCGTAGCCGCTACACAAAATACGTACAAGTTGGCAGGTCTGTATTAATAAGCAGCAAATTAGGAGTTCATTGAGGCAAAAGCTGCAGTTAAAGCTGCAGTCCGTAAGTTTTGCCTCTTTGTCGCCATCTCTGTTTGAAAACCTGCAAATGCAGCTGTGTGCGGAATTATCTTCCTTACGTGGATTGGGCCAAACCCGGGGGGCACGGCTCCAGCGCGGATTAATCTAATGTTTTGAGGAGTATGTGTATGTGGCACTCAGTCACCGCACCGGTGTGGATACTGTACTTCGCAATCATGCACAAATGTAGCCTATGTCTTGGAATATATGACTCAAATAAGCATTTTCACCGTATATTGCCATCTGAACAAGTAACAAGTCTGCCACGTTTGTTCTGACCAACGGAGGAAAAAAGCATTACCATAAATCGAGCTACCAATGGTGATTAAATATAAAGATCGGTTAGCTCATATCAAATTATTATTATTATTATACTTTCTCAAATTATTAATGTTAACAACATCAGCATTCCATGCCTAGGAGTATAGTGTGTATTAGCGTGTAGATTTCAATTTCTGCACAGTCTAATCTAATTGTCATACCACTCGAATTTCATATTAAGAAATTCTTTTAACCCAAAAAGCAAATTATTCTTCCTTCGAACTGGTTGTCTTTCAAAAAAAAATTTTTTTTTAATAATCTGTGTGTAATCCATGGCTATCTGTAATCAGAAGCACATTTAAACTGGAATATAATTTAATTTCATTAACATGTGTTTCATAAACACATAATCCAAAATTCTGGATTACAAGCTGCCATCAAAATGATAAATTTAATGATTCCAGCTGCTGTGAGAAAAGGCTAAAAACGATCCGTCACCTGCAGCATCCTCACATGCGATAGCCTAGTAGCCGGGACAACTTCTTTATGTTTACAGAAGTGACGTAATGACGCAGCAGCATGCTCGAATTTCCCGCGAAAACCTACCCGTACCACTCAAATTAGAAAAAATTATTATAAGATAACCGTTGTGAATCTGACAAATATTACATCATGTGTGAAAACATAATTTCCCATCAGTCCTGCGCGAGCTCACCTGAGGAATGGGGAAGTGGGTGGCGTACTGTATGTGACGTGGCTGCTCGTAAACCAGCGGGAAGGCCGGGTCCATGCCCTTATCCTTGGCAGTGCTTTTGCTCTCCTGTTCTGAGGCAGGTTTCTCCGGGGAAGGACTTCCCTTTGACTCACAGTGCATTGGAGGGGAAAACATCTGCTGAAGGTTGACGACAATACATTTAGTCAATGACTTCGGTTAGCAAACATAGGTACTATCGCTACTACACTGCAAAAAATGCTTTTCTTACTTAGATTTTTTGTCTTGTTTCCAGCCAAAATATCAAAAAAGTCTTAAATCAAGATTTTCAAGACAAGTAAAAATTATTGTCTTGTTTTCAGAAAAAACAAGCCAAAATTAAGTGAGTTTTTGCTTGAAACATGCAAAATAATCTGGCAATGGGGTAAGCAAAATAATCTTGTTTTCTGTTTGAAATAAGATTATTTTGCTCGTTCCAAGCAAAAACTCAGTTAATTTTGACTTGTTTTTTTCTGAAAACAAACAATAATTTTTACTTGTCTAGAAAATCCTAGATATTTTGGCTGGAAACAAGACAAAAAAAATCTAAGAAAAGCATTTTTTGCTGTTTACTAAACAGGCAAGTGTAGTGAAATACTTTCTCCAACCTCATCAAAGTTAGCGCTTGAGTTGTGATCTATCTCCATTGACTCGGACATACCAGTATCCTAAAAAAAACCCAAATAGAATTAATAGCAATAAAGTATGACCAATCATTTTCCACCACATTGTGACCGGGAAAAAAAAAAAGCTACTTGCCTCCATTTTAACACTGCTTCCTGCATCCTGCTCTTTGCGCTCTGATTCGTCAGAGGGCTCGTCGCCGGGGGAACGTGGGCGGGGCAGATGGGAGTCGGAGGCCAGGTCGCCACGGGAGATGAGGGTGCACATGTAGATGTTGTGTGAGAAGACGTCATGACGGATGAGCTCGCAGAAGAGGAGCACGAGATTGGAGAACTCCACTCGCTCGCTCTCGTTCCCGGGCTCAGCTTCACAGGCACACAGAGAAGCATTTAGATTTAGTTCATTTATACCTCATTTAAAAGCGTAATCCATCTCTAAAGTGGTTAATGGAACTGGAAAGATATTTATTTATGGCTGTCGAACGATTAATCGTGATTAATCGCATCCAAAATAAAAGTTGGTTTATGAATACGCACAAACCAACATGCTATATTAAACAAATATTCATGCATATGTATATATATAGAATTTATTTCAACATTAGTTTATAAAAAAATTTATTATTTAAAATTAATTATCTATATAATTAGCATATCTTTTCTTTCAATTATAAGCAGGTGTGTGTGTGTGTATTTATAATAATAGTATATATATATATTATATAAGACACACATAATAAATATACAACCGGACACACACATATACTGTGCAAACACAAACTTGTATTTTGGATGCGATTAATCGTTTGACATCCCTAGTTTTAATGCCATATCAGCAACAATGGCTATATTCATGCCAACATTGAAAGTATCATTTTAATACATCATTTGCAATAATCTAAAATTTCTTAAGCAATCACTATACAAAAACATACAAGTAACAACAATAGTACTGATAAAAATCATATACAATCTTTCAGTTTAATCAGTAATTAAAATTCTAAAATTCTTCCAGGAGAGACCTTTTTAAAAATGTCTTTTAGTATATTTTCTGAGTAAAAACATTGTCCAATATCATTTAAAATTGGACATTCTATTAAAATATGTTTCACACTAAAAACAATCCTATACAACTCACAAACTGGTTTCTCTTCCCCTTTCAATAAAAATGAATGAGTGAGTCTTGAATGTCCAATTCGACATTTTATATACACAACCTTGTCATATCTATTTTCAAAATAATAATTACTTCTTTCATTTACTACTGGATTCACCTCATATAGTTTGTTGTATATGCATTAATTTAATTCGCCATTTATTATTAATGTACAGATTCAATATAGGTTTTACATCAGATACAGGAATATTACATTTTGTTACTTCCAACTGAAGAGCTTCCTTAGCCGCTTTATCTGCCTGTTCATTGCCGACCAATCGCATATGGCCGCGTATGCAACAAAAAATAATGTCAGAAAAATTAAAAAATCTTATTTCTTTAAAGAGACAAATTTTTCTAGTATGCTAATAATTGTAGGATGTTCAGTTTTCAAAAGACTCAAGTGCTTGTAGGCAGGACATAGAATCTGTGCAAATTTTTTTTAAATGACGTTGTTGTTCCTTTTGTATTTGTTCTAGAGCTAAAAGTAATGCATAAGCTTCAGCTGTGAAAATGTAGCTTTGTCCAGGGATTGGAACTGGAAAGACCCTACGGATGTTAAAATATGAACTCACTGAGCACAGGAGCTTGTGTGTCCAGGAACTGCAGCAGGACGTCCTGGAAAACAGGCAGAGTGGCAGCAGACAGAGACCCCGAGGACACAGAGCCCTTCTCATCCACAACCTCCGACTCTCCACAACGCTAAAAACATACAGGAACATATCACTGTGAAAACTGTGCAGCTGGATATAATGAAACCATATTCATAATACGGTTGTGACGATAGACGGTAGTATCGCCTGTTGCTGATGCCTTTCACGAAAGTAAGACGATTACTATTATTATTATTTATTGTTCACCAAAAATAGACTAGGTGCCTATCTTTAGCGATGCAGCATGGAGAGCCGCTTCTGGGTCGCTTCAGAAACATAACGCGGTGCAGCTGGTATTAACCGAATATATATATATATACAGTGGGTACGGAAAGTATTCAGACCCCCTTAAATTTTTCACTATTTGTTATATTGCAGACATTTGCTAAAATCATTTGTTAATTTTTTTAACTTTTTTTAACAGCACCCCATATTGACAGAAAAAACACAGCATTGTTGACATTTTTGCAGATTTATTAAAAAAGAAAAACTGAAATATCACATGGTCCTAAGTATTCAGACCCTTTGCTCAGTATTTAGTAGAAGCACCCTTTTGATCTAATACAGCCATGAGTCTTTTTGGGAAAGATGCAACAAGTTTTTCACACCTGGATTTGGGGATCCTCTGCCATTCCTCCTTGCAGATCCTCTCCAGTTCTGTCAGGTTGGATGGTAAACGTTGGTGGACAGCCATTTTTAGGTCTCTCCAAAGATGCTCAATTGGGTTTAAGTCAGTGCTCTGGCTGGGCCATTCAAGAACAGTCACAGAGTTGTTGTGAAGCCACTCCTTCGTTATTTTAGCTGTGTGCTTAGGGTCATTGTCTTGTTGGAAGGTAAACCTTCGGCCCAGTCTGAGGTCCTGAGCACTCTGGAGAAGGTTTTCGTCAGGATATCCTTTCCTTGGCCGCATTCATCTTTCCCTCGATTGCAACCAAGTCGTCCTGTCCCTGCAGCTGAAAAAAACACCCACACTAGCATGATGCTGACACCACCATGCTTCACGGTTGGGACTGTATTAGACAGGTGATGAACAGTGCCTGGTTTTCTACACACATACCACTTAGAATTAAGGCCAAAAAAAGTTCTATCTTGGTCTCATCAGACCAGAGAATCTTATTTCTCACCATCTTGGAGTCCTCCATGCGGGCTTTCATGTGTCTTGCACTAAAGAGAGGCTTCCGTCGGGCCACTCTGCCATAAAGCCCCGACTGGTGGAGGGCTGCAGTGATGGTTGACTTTCTACAACTTTCTCCCATCTCTCGACTGCATCTCTGGAGCTCAGCCACAGTGATCTTTGGGTTCTTCTTTAAATCTCTCACCAAGGCTCTTCTCCCCCAATAGCTCAGTTTGGCCGGACGGCCAGCTCTAGGAAGGGTTCTGGTCGTCCCAAACGTCTTCCATTTAAGGATTATGGAGGCCACTGTGCTCTTAGGAACCTTAAGTGCAGCAGAAATTTTTTTGTAACCTTGGCCAGAACTGTGCCTTGCCACAATTCTGTCTCTAAGCTCTTCAGGCAGTTCCTTTGACCTCAATGATTCTCATTTGCTCTGACATGCATTGAGCTGTAAGGTATTATATAGACAGGTGTGTGGCTTTCCTAATCAAGTCCAATCAGTATAATGAAACACATCTGGACTCAAATGAAGGTGTAGAACCATCTCAAGGATGATCAGAAGAAATGGACAGCACCTGAGTTAAATATATGAGTGTCACAGCAAAGGGTCTGAATAATTAGGACCATGTGATATTTCAGTTTTGCTTTTTTAATAAATCTGCAAAAATGTCAACAATTCTTGTGTTTTCTGTCACTATGGGGTGCTGTGTGTACATAATGAGGGAAAAAAATTAACTTAAAATGATTTTAGCAAATGGCTACAATATTGTTAAGAGTGAAAATTTTAAGGGGGTCTGAATACTTTCCGTACCCACGTAATATTCCTTTGGTCGTGATGTAAATGTTCTTTGCTCATTTTCTGTAGCTGCTTTTTGGATAACTGAGGAAATGTAAGCATTATAATTAGTAATTACAATGTTTTTATTAAATTGTTATCATTTTAAATACAAATTCAGTCATATTTAAAAAAATATATATTAGGCTGCTTTTAGCCTTACGCTGGAGTTTGATTCACTTTCCGGCAATGAAACTAAGTAGATAATTAAATAAATTAGCATGATAATATCGTGTATCGGCGATCTCACAGGCTGACAATAGGACAATGAGACAATGGAGCCATATCGCCAAACACTAATTGATAAGGAAAAAATAATGTTTCCCCAGAAGCACCTCTTGACTCAATCTCCGTCTGCCTATTCTCCAGGAGTTTGCCACCACCATGGCTCTGGCGGCCCAGACCTTTTACAGGAACAGCACACTCACACAGCACGTCACCACCCATAGTCGTCTGGACTCATCTACAGTGACCAGCACATTACACATCAAACATCTGATCCAGCTAAAACACCGTTGTATTACATAGTCATTACATATTTACATTGATATTACAATTAAGTTGATGCACAGCTGTCCAAGCATCACAGCACTTATGTGTCTGATTACAATGAATAACTGTCCATTATTAGTACGCTACCATTTAAAGATTTGGGGTTGGTAAGACGTTTTCAATGTTTCTGAAGTCTTTTAGGGTGTTTTCACACCTGTAGATCGATTGCTTTGTTCCGAAACAGGGATTAAAATTATTACAATGTTGCTTTTTATTCTTGGTGCGGTTCGATTTCACATGGCAAAGTTTCTAAATGGACCAAATTTGTTAATACAAGTCACGCACGAGAAAACTGTGCCACGGTTTATTTTCCGGGATTCCACTTCGCTGTCACGGCTGTCATCCGTCAGGATGGAACGACAACAGCTTCGTCGGGCTTATTGTTGTTGTTTTTTTGTAGCTGTCGTTATATTAATGAATCACTTTGAGCAGGAGTCCAGGAATTATCGGGAAAACATTTTTAAAATGTACCTACTAGGAAGAAGAGCAATAAGACTGCATTATAAAATGAAAAAAATTCGCTTTTTTATTTTGAATGGCGAAGACATGCTCACCCACAGACATTCACAGGTTCATTTTGAAGTATTATCAAAACAACAAAGCTAATGCTTTTCATGGAACTTACCCAATTACCCATCATACATTGTGATATAGCCTGGTTCGTTGGTCCGTTAGATTGGATTGCTTTCGCACTACAACCGAACCGCTCCAGAGTTAGTTTTCAATCGAGCCGAGACCACCTCGTTCAGGCGATCTCGGACCGATTGTTTTGGCGCGGATCTGAGCGCGATTGCCGTGTTCACATATTTTTTTGATAATACAAATACAGTAAAAACAGTACAACTGTGAAATATTATTAAGATTTAAAATAACTGCTTTCTAATACGCTGATTTGCTGCTCAAAAAAACATTTCTTATTTTTATCAATGCTGAAAACAGTTGAGCTGGAAACCGTGAGATATTTTTTCAGGATTCTTTGAAAAAATAATCATAATTTGAAATCGGAATCTTCTGTAACATGAATGTCTTTTACTGTCACTTCTGATCAACTCAATTTCTTATTAATTTCACTTCTTACTAATAAAAAAAAAAATCAGTGAAACCCCATAACAACAAATCAAAAACACAATTGTCTGTACCTCGTGTCCATCTTTGCTCTGTCCCGAGCCAAAGATCCGGTTATACAGCGAATCCAGAGAATTGCTGAAGTCAGACTTCTCAAAGCTGTGGTTATCCAAAACCTCCAGCGTATGCAGAACCCGGCTGATGGTGAAACCTATCGGACATACCACAGATGATATATTACACAGGCTTAACCAGGATAAAACAAGTCCTGTCCATAACTGAGATGCTGAAGAGCTCATGCATGCCCACCTGCTGTCGTCTCCTGACACTTATCGAAAGACCAGCGAAACTCCACCGCTTGTCCTCTCTCTTTGATCTGCTCTTCAATCTCCCTCACCTTGGCACGAACCTGAGAAACATCACACTCCTTTAGATGAAGTGCTGTGATCAGATGAAGTGCCAGTAGATCAGATCATGTACAATCAAGAAGTCAAACCTGCTGGTTAAAGCTGCTGTTGCCCCCCGGCATGGGCAGGTTAGAGGACGCGATTGGCAAGAGGTCTAATGGCGAGCCGGTCTTATTACGGCTATCTGTCAGAGAGTAGTGCCAGACCAGAGCGCTGGGACAACACAACACGATACTCTACAGAGGGACAAACAGAATAAAACCAGTGTCAAGAGAAACTCAATGACTGGAATCACTAGAATATATACTAGAGATGTAACGGTATGAAAATTTCTTATCATGATTATAGTGACCAAAATGATCACAGTATTGTTAAAATGTGCTGGAAATGTTCAAAAACTACTGACACATAAATCGTTTCACCAAGTTTTATATTTAAAATCAGCAAACAACAAATACAATTTGACTTTTTGTTTTCATAAACACTAAAACATTACCAATAATGTCTGGATTTTAAATAACAACCCAGGCTGACAAGAGTTTAATAACTAGGGCTGGGTACCGAAACCCAGTACCAATATGGCACCAGTAACTATGTAACCGGTATGTACTAGAACCGAATCAGAACACAGATTTTGGTGCCATGCCTGAGCGATCGATTGAAATATTTGTCCTCTGGGTCTCCGAAACGGATGTAAGCATCATCATCAGTGGCACCGCACCTGAAAAATACTTTCCTGACTGAGAAAATGCACGTGAACTCAAGTTGGAAAGCTCTAATAATACAAATCCAACACATCTTTGTAGTACCGAGAGTGTCCATGCTGTTTTCATATTCCGACTTAAAAGCACAACTCGGGAAACGAGAGCATCGAGGAGCGCGTGAATGCAGTAATTACACTTTCTCTGATGGCAGCAGGTAGCCTTCCGTTAACTAAGCTAAACATGCTTAAATTAAAATGCCTAAAGCTAAACCTCCCTTGTATTCACATTTCTGGAACAGTAGAATTACAGCTGTTTCCCGTAACCTCCGTGAACAAAGCAGCATTGCGATTAAGAACACTACTTTATTAGGCATTACATGGAGCGAAGATGAAAACAAAACTCCATCGAATCATTTCTGAAGACAGTCAGAACCTTCAGCGACGTCATATATTCATTTGTATAATTCCCTTAGCACTCTTTTAAAACATCCCGGCTTTTCCATCATGTTTTCTGTTACATGAGACTGTTACTTAAAACTTTGCTTTATTTATGCTGGACAGTATTTATTTATCACAAGTTGCTCAAATCGCGGTAATCTAATACGGTTATAGTGATAATTAAAATACGAAACGGTAATACTAACCGTGGGGAATTTTATCATGAATAAACATGAACATACCTAATGTATGCCATAGGGCTGCAGCTATCGATTATTTTAGTAATCAAGTACTCTGCAGATTATTCCATCAATTAATCGAGTAATCGAATAAGTGATTTTTCTTTATTAAAGAGCAATACTAAATACGCAAGAGATAATAAGATAGATCTCTTAAAATAAACAAATAATTTGTTTTCTTTTTAGAAAAATTAAAATATTTATTGCTGAAATTGCATACATTAATAACCGTGAAAACTAAACCCATTTAATGCCAAATTACATTCAAAATGCAAATTCAAATTATATCAATAAAAATGGAATAAAACAAATAAATAAAAATAAATAAATAAAAATACAAAAATCAATTTCACATGTTGTCAACCAAATCTATTTGGGATGTTACCAAACAAATGATATCAGTACCAACAAAATTCATCATTGCAATGCAGAGGAAACACAGAAGCTACATCTGAAGAGGCATTTAGATGTAGGCCTATTTACACACTAATCAACTCAGCTCAGAGGGACATGAATGCATTAAACCTGCAGTTACAAATACATAAATAATAGTGTTATTTTTTTTTTTTAAACATAAAAAATGGAATACTGAATTTACAATTATTCTAAAAGATGCTGTAAGTGTGCATTCATTGTGGGAGGTGTCTCGTTCCTGAATGAATCAAAGTTTAAACAGGTTGTCCAATTCGGTCCTGGAGGCCAGTGTCCGCAGAGTAGCTCCAACCCTAATAAACACACCTGCCAGCTAATCATGCTATTACTAGCATAGAAACTTCCGTCCGGGGTGGTTGAGGAACGTGGAGCTAAACTCTGCAGGACACCGGCCCTCCAGGACCGAGTTTGGACACCCCTGATTTAAACAGTTGATTCATTCAGGAACGAGACATCATCATGTTGCTCAGAGATGCAAAACAGTGCTGTGGCTGTGTTTGGAATTATTTTCTGTTGGTGAAATAGAGCAAAAACAGGCAATATGGAGTCAAAACTCAAGCCTCTTAATATTAACTTCTTGTTTATTGAACTGTTGCATAAAATCAGTGTCGCATTTGTAATCACGCTGATTTTAGAGGTGAAAACTGGCACTCTTCGTGTGATATTGACTAACTTTCTTTCTGTGGTATTTTTATGCATAACTTTATGGGGAGTGTGTCAATAAACATGAATGGTGCTTAGTCTTTCACAAAACATAGCTAAAGTAGGGACATCATAACTAGCCACCATATTGATTTACGGTCTTAAATATGTCCAGCGCTTTTTTTACAATCTATGATCCAGCGTTTATCGGGTTATGCGTCAGTAATAATGGTCCGTGGAGAAACACGGTGTTCCGTGTGTAGTTACAGAAGATGGACTAAACGAAGCCTCGAGGCAAATAATTTCCCTCTATGATTTTTTGTATTCGAGTTACTCAAGGTATTCGAGGAATCGTTTCAGCTCTAGTATGCCATTACCTGCAGCATGCAGCTGAGTCCAAACACCACGGGCCTGTGCTGGGTGCAGATGTAGAAGTCTGTGAAGGGGGTTTGAGGCTGGTTGCCCCCTGCAGGCTGGGAGGTTGGGGTCGGAGGCAGAGCGTTCCCTTGCTGTGCTGAAATGCCGTGGGCCGGGTGTCCTCCTGGACCTGGTCCGAGACTGCCATCGCTCAGCAGCAAATTGAGCCGGCGTGTGCAGAAATACGCCAGCCGTCTAGATAAGTAGGCTGACTGCACAAACTCTCCCGAGTACTGTACAAAATAAAGACAGGGGTCAAAATAATCACGATCCATTCTGAAAACGACCTTGTCAAGACAGACTCAATTCTTTATGGGTTCTCTGCTCTGATTTTGGGAGACAATCTGCAGAAATCTCTGGTAAAACTGTGTTGAACTAAGCTGAAAGAATTATACTTTTATTGTTCATTCTTAGATCCCAGTTTCTCTGGAAATGAACAACACAGGGCCTTAACAAACAAGATGCCAAAAGGAAAGTTTGATCAGACCCTAAATCTAAAAGGGTATTAAGATATCTTTGATAGAGGTCGTGGCCTATTGGTTAGAGAGTTGGACTCGTAACCCAAAGGTTGTGGGTTCGAGTCTCGTACCTGCAGGAATTGTAGGTGGGGGGAGTGAATGTACAGCGCTCTCTTCAACCTTCAATACCACGACTGAGGTATTGAACCGAACCCCCAACTGCTCCCCGGGATCCGCAGCATAAATGACTGCCCACTGCTCCGGGTGCGTGTTCACAGTGTGTGAGTGTTCACTGCTGTGTGTGTGCACTTTGGATGGGATACTGCAGAGACGAATTACGAGTAGGTCACAATACTGGCCACATGTCATTCACTTAAAATATTACAGATATACACACAAATAATTATGTAAACAAAAACTTTTATTTTTGTACGCGATTAATCGTGGACAGCACTAATATAAATACATTTACTAATCAATTAATATAAATTTAATGTTATACAATTATAATGTATTAATTCGCCCATGTTCTCTCTATTACATTTATAATTTTAAAAACTTTCAGCTAGCTGCCAAGGCAATATTTCTCATATTCAAGTACTAAAATAACTAAATCTACAGTAATTAAAATGAAAAACTAAAACTTAAGCTATATAAAAAGCTGGGATGTTACGATTAACTGCGAGCCGGTTGAAAAACGATTCAAATATGTGACGATTCAAATAGGTTGAGATGCCAAACAAATTGCGATACAATTGGAGTAGTAGTTTATATGAATGTATCTCTGAGGGGAACTTACTGTCTTTAGAAACGTTTAGATGGTATTTTTTCTTTTCCTCTTGCCTCTGTAAAATGCATATTAAAGTTCATAAGTGCAGCGCTGCTTTGTTTACAGCAGAACCAAGGAAACGCTTTAAGCGCCACCTACTGGCAGAGAGTGAATATGCGTCTCATTCAGCTCATCCGCTGTTTCATGCAGATATTATGTATAGTTTCACAAAAAACTTGAAAGTCAAATTTCTAAATTATACAATCTAATTTAGATTAAGAACTGCTCATGGTGCATGTATGCAGCATCTTTGTTTGGATCATGATTAAAAGCAGTGGTTGCCTCTAATTTTAAATAATAGAGCACATACAAAGCCTTAGTTTTTCTTTTTATATGAAGAGATTTATTTTATTTGTGTTACTTATTTATTTGATTTGAGGCTTGTTTTAAAATTTCAATTTAGTTTTGTTATTTAAATTGTCATTTAGTAGACGCTATTATCCAAAGCGACTTACAAAAGGACAACAGAAGCAATCAAAACCAATAAAAGAGCAGTAATATGAAGTGCTATATTAGTATATTATTATAGTTATATTTCAATTTCACAAAGAAATGTGCAGCATTTTGTCCAAGCAATAATAAAAGGACACATTTAATTTATAATTGGTCTTAAATTTCTTTTAGTAAAAAAAAAAAAAAAAAAATCGTGAATCGAATCGTGAGTTGAGTGAATCGTTACATCCCTATAAAAAACTAAAAGATTTGACTGAAAACAGAAAAAAAAGAAAAGAAAATCACAATAGAATTAATAAACTAGCATACCAATGATATTATCAGTCCAATAAACAATTTAGCAATGTGTAAATTTAACTGAAATATGTAATCAATTAAAACACAAAGGGCCAGGGAGTGTGCAGACGTCACGCTGCGTTTACTGACCTGTAACAGGAGCGGCAGCAGGAATCGCAGAAGCTCGTCCTCTCCAGGTCTGATCTTCTCAAAACACTCCAGCACCCAGGTGAGGAACTCGTGTCTGTCTAACATGCCATCCTGTTACACATGTACACATACACACAATTAATAACCCCACCAACATACACAAAAACACTCCCCTTTTGATAAATGACCTAAAACATTGTGACAGTGGGCAGTATGACATATCTTTAATGTGGCATGACAACTGATCGTATCAATTTTTCGGAGACAGGCGAAAATATATTAAAAACATCTTATCATAAAAATATCCTTTTCTCTGGCTCACTTAAGTCCTTTTATATGACTTGGGATCCCTATATTAAAGGCCTACCTTTTGCACCTGTAACTGGCATGGCAACATGTAATATTTGTCATCTGTTAGAAGGATTTTTTTTTTTGCTATTTAATTATATAGTAGTTCATTATATCCATTTTATTCCACTTGTTATTATTTATTTATTTATTGCTTTTCTGCCCATCTGAGACAATATGAACGGGGGGATTGTGGAAGGGATTAATAATGGACAATATCTTAGTGTTTACCTTGATATCGTTATTTCAATGTGTACTGTCACAAAAACCACCAATAAAAAGATTTGAAGTAAAAATATCTTCATTTGTGTTTCAAAGATTGGGTTTGGAATGACGAGGGTGTATAAATGATGACGCTTTCTAATCTTTGCGGGACATAATTCCACGTTTCTTTGTTGCACTCAGTGCAAACTAACAGCCCTCTGTATTACATGAAGACAGCAGCACCGCATCTGTAAATAAAACTGGGCTCACCTACCTGAAACATGAACATGGCCAGCTTCTCGTTGTACTCCCACTGTTTCATGGCGGTTTCCACCTCAGCAGGAGGAGCAGGCAGAGGAGACCCACAGCCCTGGCTGGGAGACTGTCTGTAAAACTCTGCCACCTTCTGCAGCTGCTCCCACAGGTATTTAGTAATTATCTGAGTCCATTCTGCAGAAGCCAGATAAAGCCAGTGAGGCATTGCAGCACAAAGCACAACTACACAGCACAACAATCTTCATTCACAGATTAAACGAGGACAGCGCTGCATGTTTGATTATTATACGAGCATATAGAGCGATGCACAATAACTACACTAACCTATGCAGGGGTCAATGACGTGCCTCTTCTTCACCTTGGTTTCGGTTATGGCGGCGTGATACGCACACGTCATTTTAATCATCCAAGCAGATCGCATCACTGGCACACAGTACTTGGCAAGGTAGCCAAACACTTCCTCTTTCTTGCTGAAGATGGGAACCTAGTGCACACACACACAGCAATTAGTCAAGCTTAAAAACCATTTGACCTTGTAATGTGAAATGTAGTAATGCTTAGAAGTTTTTGTGTGCTGTTAACCACATGTTCTGGATCTGCACAGGTGCTCTGTTCAGAGTTTATACACCGCAGCGTGGCAAAAGCGAACCTTTTTAGCGAGCTGAGTTAAGGGTTTGGTCCCGGCCAAGTCTGTGAACCAGTTATTAATGGAGCTCTGCGACCGCGCCGTGACGAGCCAGAAGTTGTCCTTCTGATTGACCTGCGGCTTCCTCTTGCCGGTGTCTGGAAATGTGTTGCAGCGTAACTTCTCCGCAATGATGCTGCTGAAGTTTGAGCTGATCTGAAAAGCAGAAGGTAACAGGAATGCCAAGTGAAAAAGAATGAGGTTGGTGGGTTGGTTGGGGTTTTAACACCACGCCAGCTTCCTTGGTTATTTTCATAGTGAGTAACAAGTTGAAATAGTATAAAAGAGCAATTTGTCAGGTTTTTTTATACTTAGATTAAAGTTTATTAGATTAGAGTTTTAGATTAAAAATGGATTCGGGGTTGACTTCGCCTTCAAGATCTTCATTTGATATTAAGCACTTGTGTTTTACTTAGTTTCTTTTATATACATATGTGACCCTGGAGCACAAAACCAGTCATAAGTCGCTGGGGGATATTTGTAGCAATATTTGTAGCCAACAATACATCGCAGGGTAACAAGTATGATTTTCTTTTATGCCAAAAATCATTAGGATATTAATTAAAGATCATGTTCCATGAAGATATTTAGTAAATGTCCTACTGTAAATATATCAAAACTTAATTTTTGATTAGTAATATGCATTGCCAAGAACTTCATTTGGACAACTTTAAAGATGATTTTCTCAATATTTAGATTTTTTTGATTTTCAAATAGCTGTATCTCGACCAAATATTGTTCTACCCTAACAAACCATACATCAATGGAAAGCTTATTTATTCAGCTTTCAGATGATGTATACATCTCAATATGAAAAAATGGACACTTTATGCGGGTGTTGGGTAGGGTCACATTTATCCATCCATTCATTATCATATAATCACTTTAATGTTCCATTTAATCATTTATAATAATAATTTAAACCATCTGTATACCTGTTTAATTAACTAGCCATTTAAATGATTTTATTTGTATATTATTTTCCATTGTTGTTTAGTCTTATGATTGTGGTTTTAAGGGCTATTTGTCTTCACAAGTAAGAGATATGTTTTTTAACGTCACAGGACGATGTTGTGAAGCATTGCTATTGCTTGCGGTATAACAACGCTTGTTGCGGGCCAGATGAAGTCTGAGCACTGAAACATGCACAAATAAGATTATTTAATAAACTCTGCACATTTTTTTATATCTCCTGCTTTTGCTCTTCTCTGGCTTTACTCGGTAGACTTCTCAGCTGACTGAAGATTAATACAGTTTAGGGTAGCAGAGTTATGAAACACTTTTATTATCTCTGAGGCAAATATCGTTAATATTTGTTTTTTTTTTCCAATAATTTCCTTGGGACACCACAATGACCCGATATACCCGACAAAGTTCTGTGTTTCCGACAATTTGTAAAAGAGTGAGTATTTGACTGATAACATGCATGTATGCAGATAACCTCTGCACTGATAAGCTTACCTTTGAAGGGTTGAAATTGACATTTTTAGCGCTGCCATGCTCATCGCCTGAAACAGCTGGCTGGTTGTTAAATCCTTGCTTGACGTTCAATGCCGTCAAATCATCCTAACCATGAGAGAGTGACAGTTTCAGTTATTAAAGGACTCATGCATGCATATCCAATTCTCATTTCATTGTGCTGGAGGGTTACTCAAACGCCAGAGACTTAATCACTCATTCATCAATGAACTCTCAAAATGCATCAAGACAAACACTGAATTCAGAAAGAAAAATCTGCACGAGCAATTATAAGATGCATGATGCACTCTATAAAATGAAACAGATATTCAAATATACTTTCATATGTATTTTCTGTTGCTGACAACTGAGACTGTGTCTAGCTAAACCGCACCTAAAAGCATTTTTATGCATCATAGGCACGTACATAATTTCTTCTTTTTCTGTGCATGAACAGATCATTAATGTACAAAATGTTTTAGGAGCCCATAGGTTTTAAAAAGCATGCATGAGAAACACATCAATTTAAAAGGAGTTGTCAACAAACATACACATCCCGACAGTACTAGAGGCTATTGGGACTGTTTACATCTTTAGTGTTTATTTGCAAGCAATATAGATTTATTTATTTTTTAAAATGCATAAAATAATGATTATTATTTTTCATGTGTGGCCCTTTTAAATGGCACTGTAACGATGAAAGGGCTTTAAATAAAAAGCACGGTTAAATGCGGATTCTTAAAGCTGGGTTTCACAAATAAAATAACCCTTTCCACTCTCTAACCATCTGCAATAACAACCACAGATGAAGACCGAAATCATTTGAGGCATAACTGTTGTTTTTTCTGTCCTGCTAACCGAGCCGCTGGCTTCATTGTTTATTGGACGTTAGCTGACGGCGGGGCCTGATCTCAACAGCCCTGAAAACACACTTTAATTCGCTATTTAAATATTAAATGTCGCTACAGAGGAAGAGAGAAAGTCGACTAACCTCCTTTTGCTTCGGGTCCTGCGGATAAACGTCCGGAGGACCGAGTCTGGGCCGTTTGAGAGGCCTGTGTTCGTAGCTCAGAATGCCGAAGGCAGCCATCATCCCCGCGGCATGTCAGCCGGTGTGTGGCCGATCCTGAGCGCTGCTTCTGCGGCTAGAGCTCCGCTGCTTCACCGCTGCTTCCGCTCCGACGAGAATGATGGGTAAATACGAGACAACATAAAAGTCCCTCCAACACAACAAGTTTTTTTTATTGCAATTTTTAGAACGACGAATGTGCGAGGGCAATAATATAAATTACACGAAAATATATATAGTAAAAAAACAACAAAGACAATTAAAAAAATTATAAAATAGGAAAAGCAATAAGAAATTCACATGTCCATAAGCAGTGTTGGGGAAAGTTACTTTTAAAAGTAATGCATTACAATATTGCGTTACTCCATATAAAAAAAAACTAATTGCGTTACTTAGTTACTTTTTATGGAAAGTAATGCGTTACGTTACTTTTTAAGCTGAACAGGGCTTGCTTGTTTGTTTTTAAAATAAAAAAGTTATATTTTTGGCAAATATAAAAGCCTTTTCACACCAAAAGTGAATAATCGCCTCAGGCTGAAGGGAAAGTAAGGTACGTCCGTACAGTGATTGCCGAAGAAAGCATTTCAACACACTTCAGCAATACAAAAAACAGAGTAATTTTGTATTATTAGTACGGTTGAACTGGATCAGCGAAGGTCAGAAGCAAATGGGATTAAATACATAAAGGATATTTGTGTTGTTTAACATTTAATTATTGCAGGTTTGCGTCATATTCTGAGTTTCATTATTTTTATTCATTTTGAGGAATACTGAATCGGAGTGAGATGAATTAATGCATATTCATTTTTATTTTAGAACTACAGTAACATCTGATTTCTCTCAGCATGTGGACAGGAGAGCTGACAGTCAATAAATTGGAAAAAAAAAATTAACTTGCGTTACTTATCTGACAAAGTAACTCAGATATTCTCTTGTAAATTAAAAAGTAATGCGTTACTTTACTAGTTACTTGAAAAAGTAATCTGATTACGTAACTCGTGTTACTTGGTATGCGATTCCCAACATGTCCAGACTATTAACAAATAGTTACAAATTATTCAAATAATATATATAAGGTTTCAAAATCATTTTTGGCTTTGTTATTTCTTGTTTATTTTAATTTCTATTTTAAAATGAGTAAAATTAGTTTTTTTCACTGCCCGTTTACATTTGTGGATGAAGAAGTTTCCATATATAATGAGTAAATTCACTATATACCATATTTTGAAGTCAACAGTATGCTCATAAAAAATAAAACATCATTTTCTTTGAGTTGCAGTTCAATCTCAGTATTTTGTTTAACAAAAAAAGCCAAATCACACCAAAATCACTTTGTCAAATCAAAATAAATGGACACTACTCTGTTTCCTCTTTACAGAAAACACACTTCAAGTCAATGTCTTTACGAAACTTTGCAATGACCTGTTTTACAGGATAAACACGATGAACAATTTTAAATGATGCCTAATTTTATTTGTGATACAAAAACGTCTGGAGATCTTGAAGGTCTCTTTCCAGTTGGCATCTTGAAATTGTGATCTCCAAAAACCGATGGCTAAAGGAACACTGGAAATTAGCATTTTTACTTGTATATCAAAGGAGGTCCCACAGCGTCGTTCCGGTTCATTTGCTTTGTGGTGTTTTTGATGAATGATTATATTAGCAAATGAAAAATGCTTTTTAAGTTTACTGTTCAGGATGATACAAGTCCTAAGTGAGTGCCATGGATAATGAGTAATATTTCATACATAATGTTTATATAACGTTTGTCTTTATATAATGTATGCCATGTCAAAAAAAAGTCCAGACAGGTAAAATAACGCATAATGTAACCACATTGAAATTGACTGCCAAAAGCATTAAACACACACACACACACACACACACAAGCACACCCAACAACAACACACACGTTGGGTTGCCAGTTAGATTGTTAACTTTCCATACACAATTTATCTGTACAAACTGTATATTTATACCCCTTAACCCTCACAGAAACATTTATTGTCTTTTTTTTACATTTTCCATAAATAATATATTAGATTTATAAACTGTTTCCCCAAACAGTGTCCACCCCAAGGTCCATTTTTTTTTAAAAGGTTTACTGTACACACACAACACAAACCCTTAAATGTATACATAAATCTTGAGTCAAAAGCATGTTTTTGATAACGATCATAAAACAAGTGTCACCAAACTATAACCTGGATCATACGACAAGGCAACTCTTAAAGATATTATACATACTAAGTTTTGGGAACCGATTTCCTCTTCAATCTTGAGAGTTCCAAGATAACAGATGCTGCACGGTATGGGCATAATTTAATTACAAAAAAAATATATTATAATATATATATACCAAGGTCCTTGCATAATTCAGGTACCTAAATGTGCAATTTTCATCCTGAAAAATAAAAACAACCAAGTCATCCATTCCTGAAGAGATCACACAGTGTAGTCTTGATGTGAAGTAGTACAGGCACTCCTCGAGAATGAATGAGATATTTAGCATGAATATCTTCCCAGCCTCCACGTGTGCATGAAACTACCTTGATTTCTGAAGTCCCTTTAGATTTCATGAATCTTCTGAGAATATAATCAACCCAGCATAATGAAAAACACCACAGCAGATGTGATACAAGATTACACAGAAATATGCACTTAGAATACAAATAAGAACAGCACGGTCTCGTTGAATTATTGCAAGAACTCACATTGCGCATTTTTGTCACTAAAACACTATTTGCACAATGCTTTTGACAGATATGTAACAGCAGAGGCACAAAACGTACACGGTATGAGTAACAACGAAAGCACAAGGAAATGCTACAAAATCATTCTAATAAAAATAAAAGGTTTTGTGCAGAATGATTGATACGATTGATCTTTGGTTGGATTCATATATGCCTGAAAATGCCAGATAAAAAGAAGGCAAATCAACAGGTTACCTTACGGTCGATACATATCTTGCATACTTTTATAAAGCAAAAAAAAAAAGCTGAACGACAGGAAAACAAATACATTATCAGTGTGCAAAATTTACTTCGACCAAACACAGGCAGAAGGGAGTCGTCTTGTTGGGGACTTGTTCAGACTGAGTCCAGATGCTTCTGCGGCAGGCCAGTAACACAAATAAAGTGCCATCAACATCTTCTTCAGGACATTATACATTATATATAGTCTCTCTGTGTGCTAACTATAACAATATCGTCATCTTAAAGTACAACAAACAAACTGACAATCTCAGTTTGAGCAGCTTCAAGGATTTCAGTCTGGTGGCTCCGTGTCTTCAGTGCCTGCTGACTTCTTACGGGTGGCTAAGTGTTTCTTCTGCTGCCACTATCATGGCACGAAAACGTGAGTTTTCATCGGCCAGCAGGTTTGAAGGGGTGTCAAACTCCAAAATCTATTTCAAAAACAACAAGACATGACTTCGACTTACTGTATATAATCCATACTGCATATATATAATATATAGAGAAATATTAGGTGGCTGCACGATTATGACAAAAATCATATTTGTCGATTATTCCCTTGAAATTGTATTTGCGATTATTAATTACGATTATCACATTTGACATTGAATGATTTTTATACCACTGTTTGATGCAACTGCATGCCGTATTTTTATATGAAAATAAACAAGCTGAAAACACTAACTGAAAAACCTTTAGTGCTTTTCTATAGTATTAATCCTCAAATGTCAACTATACATCGGACTGGTTTCTTTTAAATTATAAAAAAGTACAAATATGAATGGTAGTATAATGTTATACTAAAACTAAAATGAAAATAATGGGAAAAACCCTTAAGATAACATGTAGAAAGAAAAAAATAAAAGCATCTTAAGCACGCAGAATAACATGAGTGGACTTTGAACGATTAATTGCCATTTTGAACAATTACGTAATTGTGGCATTTGTAATTGTAATTGCGATTAGAAATTCGATGAATTGTGCAGCCCTAATATATAGGCATTATTTTGACACAAAATATCAAACCAAGTCCAATCTCAAAGCATAAAGGGGTCATATGATGTGATTTCAAGTTTTCCTTTCTCTTTGGAGCGTTACAAGCTGATTGTGCATAGATAAGATCCCTGAATTTGCAAAGACTAAAGTCTCAAAACCAAAGAGATTTTTTTTTATCAAAGTTAAGACTCTGCCACGGCCCCTAAAACCCGCGTCTACTAACATGCCCCCACATATCTACCTCACTAATGTGGAAATATTTGCATAATGCCGCCCAAATGTTCATGCAAAGAAAGAAGGCGTGGTTTCAGTAACCGCAGTTAGTGTTGAAGCAGCATGTCAGGGAGACGCTGTGTGTTTCTAGGTGAAAGCTAAAGCACTTTATTTGGCCTTCTGGAATTAGATGCATTTAGGAATCTTTAAGATTTTCTTACAACAGAACAGCAATGCATTTTTTGGATGACCGTTTCGTGAACCTAGGATAGGAGGTAATTCTGATTTTGCTATGACAATCTGGCACTTCTGAATCAGCTACTGTTTTGTTATTAGTTTAAGTATTTGCTATTGACTGTTCAAATGCAGAGTTTTGCGCATCGTGTGTGTGTGTGTGTGTTTTGTTGTGAAGAGAGAGATAGAGCGGAGGGAGAGAGAGAGAGAGAGAGAGCGAGAGGAGGGGGTCACATCACAGTGGAGTCAGCTGTCTTAACCGTGGCTTGTGTACTGCAAACACATACCAGCTTCATCACTGTGTCTGTCACGAGACTCTGTTCCCCTTTCGGGCTTGAACTGATGGTAAAGCTAATGACATTATTAACTGTCTTGATTTTTACTTTGAAAGCTGAAGCTCGCGATTTTGTTAAGGGGCGTTACATTTCCGACGAGTGCTTGAGGTGTTCAGCAAATCACAATGCACTGGGTCAGCTGGCCAATCAGAGCAGACTGCGCTTGTCGGAAGGAGGGACTTTGTAGAAAACGAAGCGTTTGAGAGAGGCGGGGCAAAGAGGACCTACCCTACTTACGAGTATTGAAAATAATTTGTTTTTTGAACATTAAAGCATGTCAACATATTCTGTTACACCAAATACACAAAACGATGATCTTTAAAAAAGCATCATATGACCCCTTTAAGATTTTATAATACTCACACTTCACTGTTCTGAGTCAGTTATTCTACACATAAAACGAATGCATCAGATAAATGTACTTACACTTTGAAAACATGACACTGTTAAACATTTAATTGCAACTGCATATGTTAATGTTAGTTTGACAGCTCGCTCTCTCTCTCTATGTATATGCACAGCAGATGTTAAATATTTAACAATTATGTTAACACATTTACATCTAATTTGACATTTAACTAATTCATTACGCTCTGCGAGATTTCTACAGACTGCACCTTTGGGTTAGATTATCACTTTAACTATGAACATGAACAAAGCATTATATCTATGCTTATTTTGTACATTATATCTATACTTGTATCATTTAAAAACTAACAAACTTGTGTTTTGTGGATGTTTTCCCCCTAAAATGTGTGCTTGAGCTGTTTCTTATAAATGCCACTTGGTTTAATGTTTTGTTGTCTATGCACTTAAACATAACGGTGAGCAATATTGACAAAAAACAATCTCAACACTTTTGGGGAAATTTGTCGATATATGAGTAACTAGACAATATTTTGCTGTGTGTGTTTTTATGCTGGTAATTTAGGCCTGTTGTGACTCCCAATGTTTTCGTATTCATAGTGACCCTGGAGCACAAAAGCAGTGTTAAGTTGCTGGGGTATATTTGTAGCAATAGCCAACAATACATTGTATGGGTCAAAATTATAGATTTTTCTTTTATGCCAAAAATCATTAGGATATTAAGTAAAGATCATGTTCCATCAAGATATTTTGTAAATGACCTACTGTAAAAATATCAAAGCTTAATTTTTGATTAGTAATATGCATTGCTAAGAACTTCATTTGGACAACTTTAAAGGTGATTTTCTCAGTATTTAGATTTTTTTCACCCTCAGATTCCAGATTTTCAAATAGTTGTATCTCAGCCAAATATTGTCCTATCCTAACAAACCATACATCAATGGAAAGCTTATTTAAATGGTGTATAAATCTCAATTTCGACTGGTTTTGTGTGGTCCTGTTCACATCTTAATATGTGTATTTTTTAGGAAAAAAGTTCACAGCAGCGACAGAAATAACATGTTCACTAATGTGTGATATTTGCCACCTTAAATAGATTTCTAGGGACATTTTTACATTTTTCACAGGTGTGTTTGTTTGTTTTTCAGAGCGAGTAATACAGTCTACTTGTCAGCTTCCGCACTGTTCAAACAACTATGATATTAGCTGACACATATCGCTCACCCCTGCTCATAAACTCTCACTGTATCATTGTCATTAAAACAGCAGCAGATGAAGGAGGAGACCCACCTGCCCCTGGTCCAGGACCATGATCCTGTCACAGTTCAGCACAGTGTTGAGGCGATGCGCGATCACGAGAGTGCTGCAGCCACTGAACGAGGTGCGAATGGTGTCCTGTACGAGGCGGTCTGTCTCTGTGTCAATCGCAGCTGTTGCCTCGTCTAACAGCAGGATCTGAAACACATGTCACAAGATCACATGCAGCACATGAATCACAATACAAATCTGTTTAACGGCCAGTTGTTGTTGTTGTTTTTTTAAATTAACTTCTAGACCCCATGAAATGGTTTGAAGAGCACAGGTTTTTTTCCTGTGTTGACTTGTCTAATTGACACTGTGGCAGGACACATCGAATGGCTTGTCTCGTCATTTTTAGAACAGCCAATAGTCACAAAACATGATTTTTGATCAGGTAAATACAAAAACGATTCAGTAAAAAATTGTTTATTATTTAAACTGTAACATTGTCTAAATCAGTGGTTCTCAACCAGGGGACCTCAGCAGGATCTTACAATATGACAAAACAAGTATTAAAATAAGCTGAAACGACAAAAAATACGATATTTCTTAATTCACCCCCTCAACGACCGTTTTGTTTGAAGAACCAGTATTCCCACTGTCCTGGAAAACCCGGAAATATGAGACAGTCTCATTTTAAAAGTGATTTCTACTTTCTTTCTTTCTAAATAAATAACAAAAAAACAAAATTTTTTTTTTTAAATCCTTAGGATTATTAATAATGAATACACATTTTTCTAGTCATGCCATGCTCTAAATTAGAGTACAAACTGTATGTAAAAATATTTTTAAATCACAAATTAAATGTAAGACGTAAATTCATTAGCTAAAAAGAGTGGGATCCTTGAAAAATATTCAGCTCCTAAATCTTTTGGAATCCTGAAATGTAATGATTTTAATTTTAATTAAAATCATTTTAATGACTTATTTTAACTTACAGAGACTAGGAGTGGCCATAGTTGATCAAACACACCAAGCGTTGGGGGCCTTTTGATATTTTTGTGCAAAATGTGGGGCCTTGGAGACAAAACACTGAGAACCACTGGTCTCAATTTTTCCCTGAAGAGGAATTATATATCTATGTGTCACTGACATAATTCATGTATTCTATTGTAAACTGTGCTGTACAGAACGTTACATCATGTCCCATTCACAAATCATTGCACATATTGTGCAAAGCATCCCATGTTTACATTAACAACAAGTTAGGAAAAAAAATAAAAATTCACATTTGTGATTTTTCAATAGTCATTCACTGTCTGCCATGTGGTGGCAATGTTTCACCACTTTAACACAGCTGAGATTCACCAGTGCATCTCAACAGCAGGGGGATAACAATGATGAATGCAAATAACACACTCCATCTAACCATATAATCAAATAGAGTCAAAGCAGCTAAATAAACTGGTTTATCCATTTTAAAGGGGGAGAAGAAAGCTGTAACTTTAGTTGTTTCTCTTACTTGATAGAGGCTAGTCAAATTAGGCAGATGCCAACAATGTACACAGGTCAACATTTGAAGTGGATCGAAAACCTTTCATCAAAGTTGTCCCATAACCAAAATGCGCTCTCGTCTTAGGACAACTTTGATGAACTTATTTGATCCACTTCAAATTTTGACTTCTGTAGTTCCTGGCCACAATATAGTTCCTGGTAGTATTAATATGTTTCAAGATTAAATTTTAAGGAGCGGGTTGTTTACTTTTGTAAGAACAGTGGGTTTAAATCTGGCTGAGAAGCAGTGCTGGAGAGCGTATCTGAGCTCAACAGTTACCTTGCTGTGTCTGAGAAGAGCTCTGGTCACACACAGCAGCTGTCTCTCTCCCACTGAGAAGTTCTCTCCGTTATCCGTCACCTCTGAATGCAGTGAATTTGGCAGCTGGATTACCTGAAAATAAATCAACATGTGACTAAATCACAGCTACTCCAAAGCCAATACGAAGTCAGACTTTGGAAAATCATACCAAAACCTTCTGCTCTTACTCACCATGTCCTTAATGTGCGTTTTCTCCAGAGCTTCCCAGATCTGTGCATCTGTATATTGATCCCAAGGATCCAGATTTGATCTGTTGGTGATATAAGCAACTTAGTCAACATAATCTGACCCTAGTCTTACTGCGCACGGTTCATCAAGCGGATGTTATTCTTGAGAAAAAAAAAATGTTTGTCTTTGCAATCAAAATGCAATAACTTGCTCAACTTTTGAAATGAAACTGCCGTTCAAAAGTTTGGGATTAGTAAGATTTTGAATGCTTTTTATAAAGAAGTCTCTTCTGCTAACCAAGGTTGCATTTATTTGATCAAATATAGAGAAACGAACAGTAATACTGTGAAATATTATTACAATTTAAAATAAGTGTTTTCTATTTGAATATATTGTAAAATGTCATGCTTAATCTTTTTTGGAGCCTGTGATACTTTTTTCAGGATTCTTTATTAAATAAAAAGTTAAAAAGAACAGCATTTATTCAAAATAGAAACCTTTCCTAACAATATAAGCCTTTACTATCACTTTTTATCAATTTAACACATCCTTGCTGAATAAAAGTAATTTTTCTCAAAAAAAAAAAAGAGAAAGAAAAATGTACTGACCTCAAAAAGTGTGACCCGGTCATGTATGTGTTACGACGATTTCTATTTTGAATAAATGCTGTTCTTTAACTTTTTATTTATCAAGGAATCCTGAAAAAAAGTATCGCAGGTTCTAAAAAAAACTTAAGCAGCAAAAACTGTTTTCAACATTGATAATAAATCAGCATATTAGAACGATTTCTGAAGATCATGTGACACTGAAGACTGGAGTAGTGATGCTGAAAATTCAGCTTTGCATCACAGGAATAAATTACATTTTAAACTTTTGAACAACAGTTTATATAATGCCCACTTTTCTCAATCCAATTGATTCTAGATGGATAAAATGTCTAGTTCTACTTTTGTTTCTTGTTGAATATCCTGTTTCACATTGTAGTACTGTATGTGACATTGTGTAAGTGAAATGGGTTGCATCATTTTGACTCCAGGAATGATAACACACGGCTAGTCTTGGTAAAGTGACGTGGACCGTACCTGACAGTACCAATGAAAAGAACCGGCTCTTGGGGGATGACTGACAGCTTGCTCCTCAAGTCCTCCAGACCAATGTGAGCGATGTTGACACCATCAATGATGATTGATCCTCGGCTGAGCTCCGCTAGTCTGAAGAGTGCGACGCCCAGTGAAGATTTCCCTGAAGAAACAGCCCACCTGTGTCACAATCTAATACGACCCGCAGTAGAGACGAACACAAACGACATCTGAGAGGATAAACAAGCCAAGTAGACAGGCGTACCTGAGCCCGTTCTGCCAACTATCCCTACGGTCTCCTCTGGAAGTACACTAAAGGAGAGATTCTTCAGAACCAGAGGAAGGTCATCCCGATATCGCATTTCCACATTCTGGAAGGTGATTCGTCCTTCTTCTGGCCAGCTGGAAGCAGGAGCGGAGGAGCCGCAGATCTGTCGAGGACCTTCGCTTTCCAGGTTCTGAGTGAATAATGATTATCTGCATTATTTTTCATGTAGGAGCAGGTGTGGCTATTAGTAACTTGAATGTGTGAGGCTTTTGGTGTCAATCACTTCCAGTTATTTTAGCTGTACAAAATAGTCTGTTATACTGCTTGATATCACAACCATTTGTTTTCATATTATTTCAATGCATAAATATAAACACACTGGCTTGTAGTAGGTATGTGCGAGAATAGTCGATTAGACGATACTGCTGCTGCTAGTCAACATTGGAAATACTAGTCATTTTTTTGCACCAATTTGTTTTGATGTTTATTTGTTCGAAGGCTTGTTATACTACCAGTTATGCAGGCCAACACTTGTTATAATTTGTTTACCAGTTTAGGGGAAGCATTATAAAAAAAAATTTACTTGATGACAACAATAGTTGCTATATCAAGTTCAAGTTCATTTTATTTGTACATATATACAACAGCCACCAGGCTGACCAAAGTGCTTTACAGAAGAGCAAGATTATACCACATACACAGAAAACAGGACTACCAACAAAGCCTGGTCACAGGATCGCAGGCTTCTAGACAGAGTGTAGAGATGAAGAAGTTCAGAGAGGTAGACAGGAGCTAAGTTATGTAGGGATTTATATACAAAGAGTAGAATTTTAAAGTCTATTCTCTGACAAACCAGCAACCAGTGTAGAGATCTAAGAATTGGGAGTGATGTGTTCATGTTTATGACACTTTAAAAGAAGTCTGGCTGCAGCATTTTAGACGAGCTGAAGATGCGCAATTTGAGACTTTAGATGTACCGCAATATAAAGAATTGCAGTAATCTAGATGAGACGTAACAAACACATGAACAGCCATTTCTCAAGTTTTAGGAGTGAGAAAGTTTTTAATTTTAGACAGTAAACGAAGCTGATAAAAACTGGATCCGATAACAGAAGAGATATGTTTATCAAATTTTAAATGCTGGTCAACAAGAACACCTAGGTTCCGCACCCATGAGGATCTAAAAACGGATCAGCTTTCCAGCTCAGGGCTTATACACAGAGTTCTCATTTGGGCCAATTTTCCTTTGGTCTTGTCTTCATTTAGGAAGAGGAAATTTTGGGCTAGCCATGGTTTAACCTCCTCTAAACATTGCAGAAGAGAAGTAATCGCAGTGGAATTGTTTCTTTTGATTGGTAGATAGATTTGAGTATCATCTGCGTAGAAATGAAAAGATGCACCATGTTTTTTTTAGAATAGAGCCCAGAGGTAGCATGTAAATAGAAAACAGAGAGGGAGCTAAAATAGAGCGTTGTGGAAGGCCACCGGTCAGAGGTGCAGAAGAAGAGGTGAAATTACCCAGCTTCACTAAAAACTTTCTGTCAGACAGGTATGACTGAAACCATTTCAGAACGTTTGCTTTTAGACCTACCCAAGACTCTAATCTAGATAATAGTGAGGAGTGGTCTATGGTATCAAAAGCGGGTGATAAATCTAAAAGAATAAGAACCACAGAGTCTCCGGAATCAGTAGAGAGGTAAATATCATTTAACACTCAAAAGGGCGGACTCAGTGCTGTGAGCAGACTTAAAACCAGATTGAAAAACCTAATAAATACAATTACTTGTCAGAAAACGTTGAAGTTGATTCAGCACAATTTTCTCCAAAACTTCTGAAATGAAAGGTAAGACAGAAATTGGCCGAATTTTCTTTTTATCAAAATCCTTACGAATAAAATACCTGTAAATAATGCATAGTTGCCAGTGCACATCAAGCTTTTCTTGCGATTTGTCATATTTACAGGTACTTTACATACATGAGAAATGTGATCAAACAGCAAAGGTAAAGCTTCTCCAAAGTCCGATTTGGTGAACTGATTCAACTCGTTCACTAAAAAGAACCAGTTCAAAAGAATGATTCGTTTGTGAACCGAACATCACACCAGTCTGTTTGTCTGAGGCTCTGGATTACAGGTAATAATGTTGTAAATAATGTTCAGTTTCTTGCACAGACCGATCCTTTCGCTTCTTAAGACCTCGATATATCATCAGGAGCCACAGGTATTCATTTTGTGCTCCTTGATATGCTTATTTTTTTATTTTCAAAAACGGGCAGCAGCTGACTTGACTATGAATCACCAAGGACCACGGTTTCAGAGCTAAATCTCTTTACAGTTCTACCTACATGTACATCTTGGATGGCCAGAGGGTGAGTAAATTAACAGCAAAAAAATTCATTTTTGGGTGAACTATCCCTTTAAGAGTGTACAATGATCATAATGCAAGGCAAGCATGTTGACTGTAGGCTATATGACCTATTTTTTTTGCAGTATTCACTATAGGATTTTACTGTTTGATTCACAGAGTAAGCAAGCTGTTTTCAAATGGATCAAACAGTTTACTGCACTTTTTTATTCTTACAGTTACTAACCTATAGCAGCTTACTTTTGCATTGCAAAATAAGCTGAATACTTTGTACTTCAGAACTCAGCGAGACCATTATTGGCTTCATTAATCACTGTAAAATGCTCTCTGCCACTTGGGCAGCAGCTAAGACAGATGTACTGCTCTACTTTGATAAGAGCCTCCTGAAACAAGCTGTGTCATACGCTATGATGTTCTGTCTGGCAAAAAACGCATCCCATGAAGCCTGCTGAGTGGGATGTAGCAGGCTCACTATGCAGCGTGCTGACCGCTGGGCTCAGCCACCTGTGTAAAGCAAAGATCTAGTGTCTTTTGTGTGCTGTCAATTGAATAACAAACGGTCCGTCCCTTTCTATTTGTCATTGACACAACCAGCACGCATGTGTCACAGGAGCTTCTACCTTTATGTAATGATTGATCCGCTCCACTGATGTAAAACGAGCTTCAGTTTCAGAAAGCAGCCTCACGGTGAACTGAAACAGGCCGGTTAGCTGGATGTGGGAAGGGAAAGAAAACGAGGAGTGAATAACAACTGTGCAATAGTAAGCAATGCAAATTAATGACGGCACAGTAACGGTCCTGCCCTACAAGGGTCCCCACTCATATACAGTGTGTGAGAGCAGCGCACCTGTACGGCGTAGGAGATGGCCAGACCGGCGTAAGCAGGAGGAATGCGGCCATGCATGAAGACGATGAGGAGGGCGACGGTGGTGATGAGAGAAATGCTGATGAGGTCCAGACGCACAGCCAGCCAGCGCATAGCACAGCTGAACAGATAGTGACATGCTTGATTTGTATCAAGCAGGGCTTGATTCCTGGTGGAATATAACCAATATTTAGCCTTATTTAAGTCCTTACTTTGTAAGTTTATTCATAACATACTTTTAATCTTCTACACACACACACACACACACACACACACACACACACACATATCATACATACACACACACACACATGCACACACATGCGCACACGCACACACACAATCTATCTTACAATATAAGTATTTTAATGCATTATCAAAGTAATTCTTAATTATATTTATTATTAGTTTTTATTTAAAATTTAAACCTCTTAGTGTGAATTTTTCTTGAAAAGTGTGTATACTAAAATTTCTTTAAAATAAAAGTCACTAGGTTCTGTGTTTTTCATGATTTTCTGATGCAGTGCCCTTTGTGAGTGTGGCATCTATGCACTGTTTGAACTTTGTGCAAACTTTCCGAGGCCACAGTACAAGCAGACCTCAAGTAAAGTTTCACTGCAGTGTTTGTCTCAGAGAAAAGTTCTGCAAAGTCATGGAGGGCATTCTGCTGTGTGAATATTACCTGTGTATGAAGTCAGCACCCCTGCCGTAAGCATAGATAGTGGACAGGCCTTGCAGACTGCTGGTGATATGAGAGGTGAAAGGGGATTGGCTGATATTTTCCAAGCGCTTCAGCTCACGAATGAGAACCCTTTGGGTAAAAAGGACAATCGGAAAAGTATATTTATATATTTTTCTGTCCCTGACAAAAAGTCAGCCAGTCTTAGAATATGAGTTTTGATCAAAGCTCTGGCTCATCTCATCTGCTTATCTGTGTGGCTCACAGAGCTGCCTGTGATGTGACAGGTTAGTGGCTTATGAGATGGAGGCCCACAGGGGACAATAACGGTGAGACTGAGGGGATCTTCCTGGCTGAGCTGCAGTCATTTCTGGCTTCTGAACTGATTTATATGGGGCTTTATGGGGCCTGTCACACGTCAGCGCTAACACAGGCAGGACAGCAGAGCCAGGCCATTACTGATGAGCAATCAGGCTGATTTCAGCTTGTAAGTGCATATATGAAAAAGGCATTGCATGTGAATAATGTTGTTAATGATTCATATTTTTCTTAAAAAGAGGGCAAGCGAAGGAGGACAATCATGCCCTTGACATGCTTTCTCTAAGACAGATGCTATGAAAATATATTTATAAGTGTGGTTCTTTTGTATTTTTAGCCATATTTAAAAACAATATTAAGAAGAAAAAAAAATAATAATAAACTATATATATATATATCTAGTAATCTATATATATAGAAAGAAGCCTCTTCTGCGCACAAGGCTGCATTTATTGATAAAAAACAAGTTAATATTGTGAAATATTATTAAATTTAAATACCTGGTTTTCTATTGCAGATATGTGTAAAATGTAATTTATTTCTGTGATCAAAGCTGAATTTTCAGAATCATTTCTCCAGTCTTCTATATCTCTATATATTATAGAGATAGTATATATATATATTATATATATATATAGTATATATATATATTAATTAATTTTTTTGGCTATAAAACCATTTATTTAAATTATTAGCAATTTTACCAAAATTATTATAACAATATACAAAATATTAAAAACATAGATAAAATTAAAACATAAATATGTACATTTTCAAATAATTAACTTAGAAACGTATAATAGATATATCTTAAGAGAGGTGGTAATACATAGAATAAAACACATTATACATTTTAATTAAACAATTATATTAGAGAAAACTAACTATAGCGTTAACTATAGAGAATAGAGAAATAGTTTCTTATCTTTATTATCTATTTGTGAAATGTTTTCCTTGAAAAGTGTGTGTTTTAAAGTTTCTTTAAGATAAAAGTCACAAGGTTTGATATTTTTCATGGTTTTCCGATGCAATGTCATACTGTTTGAACTTTGTGCAAACTGTTAGAACACATATTAGTCGATTAATCAGTCTGACCTACATATATTTGGTTCTACTTTATACAATGACACAGCTCAACTATCTGTTTGACCCAATAAATCTGTAAGACCAAACCTGGAGATGCGGTTGACGATGAAGAGGAATGCCCCTAAAGGAATGATGGAGAACAGGAACCAGGGAAACACAGCACCCACCATTCCCAGGCAGAACAGCACTAATGTCACATTCTGCAGCAGCATTTCGGCTTGCATCGCCAGACGCACGTCAACTACGCACAGAGGAAGAACAGAGAGCGAACGTGTGAGAGAGCGAGACATCAACACGCTTCGAGACGCCCCCGTCATCCTGCATGTGAAAGGATTTGTGAAGAAAGATAGAGAGAGGTTCCTTACCCTCATCCATGTCCCTGGAGAATCGGTTGAGAATGCGTCCCAGGGGTGTTGTGTCGAAAAAGCGCATGGGGCTCAGAAGTAGAGTCTTAAATAGTTTATCATGCAGAACCGAGGCTGCACGCACAGTGCACTGCAAAAACAACACAACAACACACACAACAGTGTTAATAATGCATGCACCCAGACATAACCAAAATGCTAATAAATGGGCCGGTGATTAAAAAAAACCCTACAAAACTCTTTAGTTAAGGTCCATAAAGCAAACAAACAAGTCAGGGATGCACACAAACATTTACACAGCCATAATAGCTAGATTTATATGGAGAAAACCTTGGCAAGCATACAGGAATGCTTCTGCTCTGTGAGGCCCAGCCTGAGACGTCACACACATCCTCAGGAAAAAAGGTGAATTTCCTATTTGATAACAGATATTCACTGGAATAACGACTTTGCATGGCCCCTTTCAGAATAGCAAAACAGCTTCAACACTGTTCACTGTTGTTCCCTCCTCTGGTTAGAAACAATAGATGGTTTTAATTAAGAGGCCAGAGACCACTTTACCAGCTTTTTTTTGGTGCAAATTAAAGTTATTTAAACATACAACATATTTAATATGCGTTGGGGAAAATTACTTTTAAAAGTAATGCATTACAATATTGCGTTACTCCCTTTAAAAATAAACTAATTGTGTTACTTAGTTACTTTTGCATTGCATTACTTTTTCTCATCTGGTCTGGGCTTGCCTGTTTGTCTTTAATATAAAAAAAGTTATATTTTTGGCAAATGTAAAAGACCTTTCACACCAAAAGTGAAATGAATAAGCCTCAGGCTGAAGAAATTGAATACATAAAGGATTTATTTTACATTTACTTGTATTTATGTTTACCTGTATGCATTTACAGTAGCTAAAGGTTTTATCCAAAGCACCTTACATTAGAGGAGCATTAGTAATTTGTCACGTAGCCAACAATATTTGCGGCACACAATGTCATGTTTATAAGAAAGCTGGTTTAGGAACTAGACAGAACAGAGGAGAAATGGAGAAAAAAGAAAGAAAATGATTTTTTTTGTGTGTGCAAGTATATTGGTTTAGTATTGTGTAGTGGTTAAGTGAAAATGTGTGTTGTTTGAGGTCAGTAAGATTTTTTTTCCCCCTCTAAGTAATTCATACTTTAATTCAGTGAGGATGTATTAAATTCAGAAGTGACCGTTAATACACTGATAACATTACAAAAGATTTCTATTTTAAATAAATGCTGTTCTTTTGAACGTTCTATTCTTGAAAGAATCCTGAAAAATAAAGTAGCATCACAACTGTTTTCAACATTGATAATAATAATAAATGTTTCTTAAGCAGCAAATCAGCATATTAGAATGATTTCTGAAGATCATGTGACGCTGAAGACTGGAGAAATAATGATGAAAATTCAGCTTTGATCACAGGAATAAATTACATTTTAAACTATATTAAAATTGAAAAGGGCCGGGGGGGGGGGGGTGCCAGGGGGGTGGGGGGGGTTTATTTTAAATTGTAATAATATTTTGCAATATTACTGTAATTTTAATCAAATAAATGAAGCATTAGTGAGGATAAGACTTCTTTTTATTAAATTAAGACATGAATGATACATTGTGTATCTAATACATTAAATCTATAAAAAAATACAAGACATTTATAAATAAATTCATTTAGTCATTTTAAGTCACGCAGGGAAAATAAAGTGGCTGGGATTGCTGTGCAGTGCATTAGAAATAGAAAAGAGTCATTGTGAACTGTACTGTGAGCAGACAAAAAGAGCACTTCTAATGTAGACCGCTTCGTTAATTATGAAGAAAGCGATCTAATTTTGGCCTAATGCACAGACCGTACCAGCGTAGACAACATAATGTCACTTTAGCACTTTACACAACTAACACACACGAGGCGTAGTAAATGCATGGACGTCATGACTGCAGCACATAAAAACACACGGTTACACAAGTACAAATATTCTCAAACACATGCCAGGAGACCATATGCCAGACATGCCTTCATAACAAAACTCCACATAGGAAAAAAAATTTACCATTTGGATTTGATGCTTTCTGGCACAAGGGAACAAATTTCTTCCATTAACAGAATATGTAAAGTTCCCAAATTTGCAATCTTACCTCTGGGTAAAAAGAGATTAGCCATCATCGAGGAATTAGTGAATACAAGTGGCACACAATTACACAGACACATAACCTCTCTAATGTGCTGTCGGCTCTGCTTAATGGAGAAGAGGGCACGGGGTCCTGAGGGGACACATATACTCAACCCCTCCAGCTCAAAGTCAAGACACTGGACAGATAAATGGATTTAGCCTGCACGCAATTTCAATTAAAGAGACAGAAAAGCAGACACTTGGCAATGTCATGGATTGCAGAGCAAGGATTTGTGGAAATTAAACTGAAACTATGGAAAGTACACTGTTCTAGATTTTTCACTTCACAATTATTGTGGCCAAAAGAATTCATAGTAACAATATATCACGAAATCTATAGAAGTCTTGGAAAATAATAAAAATAATGAAACAATCAAATTCTTCTTTATTTTAACAAACAAAACAAAACAAAGTTTGCAAATTTATAAAATAACGTTATACAGACACTTCATATGTGATGGTATTTCATGACTTGTTTATTGCATTTACTATATTATACTTTCAATAAAACATTTGCATTGGGTGTGTAAAAGCTGTTTTATAAACATTTTCGGCCTGAGTTTTTGTTGCATTTACAGTTTTGACGAGCAGGCATCATCAATGTGCGATGTTTGGAGCGCTTCGAAATAGTAAATAATTTTGCGAAGCAATTGGTTCAGTTCATTCAAAGCTTCAAAAAGGTTTGTTTCTCCCAACACTGCTTAGTACAGCGACAAAGTACAACAACATATCAGAAAAACTACATATTTTTACTCCAACTGTGTGTTAATCTAGTTTTTTTAAATTAAATTAATTAATTTAATTTTAATTAACTTCCTTCCGTGAACTGATGTGGCTTCTTATCACAGAATGAGGCAGAAATTATATTATTTTATAGTATTCTGTATAGGCTGTGTCAATTACCATTGTATTGGAAAATGCCAGCGATGACTTGAAGAACACCGATAAACCAAATACTGTTGCATTCGGGTGTTGATTCTCTTTATGTTTCATCAGTCAAAGTATTTCTTTGTACATTTTATTCAGCTACAGCGATAGCTGGACAAATTAACGTGTGAGAGTTTAATGCGGTGTAGGCCTACTTTAAATTTTTTGGTGCATGGTTATCACAATATATTGCCACACCACTAATTAACATGATAATGATATAACATTTTTAAACATCACAATTGTAACCCTGCAGCACAAAAGCAGTGTTAAGTCGCTGGGGTATATTTGTAGCAATAGCCAAAAATACATTGTAGGGGTCAAAATTATTGATTTTTCTTTTATGCCAAAAATCATTAGGATATTAAGTAAAGATCATGTTCCATGAAGATATTTTGTAAATTTCCTACCGTAAATATATAAAAAAAACTTAAGAACTTAATTTGGACAACTTTAAAGGCGATTTTCTCAATATTTTAATTTTTTGTTTCACGCCGGGTCAATGCCAGATTTTCAATAGTTTGGTTGTATCTCGACCAATATGTGGGTCTGTGGATCATAACAAACCATACATCAATGGAGAGCTTATTTATTCAGCTTTGAGATGGTGTATAAATCTCAATTTCGAAAAATTGACCCTTATGACTGGTTTTTGGTCCAGGGTCACATTTATGTCAAAACCGGTAATCCACCACGCCACAGTCAATAAAATATCGGTTTACAAACACTACACCACTGTGGGAAAAGGCATTAATTGCGATGCCCCCTTGACAGATTAACCTGCTACTCTCAGGTAGATTCAGGCAGTGATGAATAGTGAATGAGCAAAGAGGAAATGCATCTGCCTAAGGACCCAAGTGTTTGATAAAAAATTCAGCTGTGTGTAATGGAGACAGGAAGCCTGAACAGAGGAATCTGGTGCGCTGACAAATAAACTCCAGATTACCTTGACGAACACCAGCCCTCGCACCGTCTTCAGGAAGAGCGCCGCCCCCATGGATAAGACGTACACCCTGGAGTAGTACTGTATGTGCGGATTCAGTCGCATGCTGTCGCTCTCAGCGGTCTGGTTTGCCTGCAGCAGTGAGGAATTCTGCAGGGACAAAAGAACATCACCTTGGAAACGTGATCCATCCCTGGAGATTCCCAACAAACCAGCTGAACTGTGTGCACCAATCCCAGTCTCAATTATTTTACAGAATGCCAGTTAACTGCAACATCTGCTGCCGTGATTGTCCCTCTGAGTAAATCGTGTGGAGTCTGGCACTTCTAATTAGTTTCGGGATTGATGTTCGTTTCGGCTAAGCATCAAAACTCGGCGATTAAAGCTGGTGGTTTGTCGCCTTAAAGGAATAATTCGCCCCAAAAATGAAAACTGGCATAATTTTTTTTCTCACCATCATGTCATTTTCCAAACCTCCCTGCTGAAAAAAAAGACACCATCACAAAATTTGTTATTGTTTTACTGGTTATAATGGGATTTGTATTGGTTTTAATGGAAACTGTAATGTGGGTCTCTATTGGTAATTGGTCGCCTTATATTGGTGGCTTGTTAAAACCACTAAATCCTAATGGGATATGTCCCAAAACACACTACAGAATACCCTTTTTAATGGTTTTAATGGTTAAAAGTTGATGGTTTGTAATGGTATTTGTAATGGAAACCATTAGAATTTCTGTGATGGCTTCTGTTGTTTTTTTCAGCAGGGCTGTGAAGACTCAAGAAACTCAAAATGAGAGATTCTGACCCGTTTCTGTTTTCCTTGCAATTATAAGGAATGTGTAAGCTTTCAAGCTTTTTATACCCTTCAAAAAGGGTATAAAAGAACCAAAAAAGTATCATGGTCAATTTTAAAGGGTTATTTTACTCTAAAATGTAAATTCTGTCATCATTTACTCCCCTCTATGTCATTCCAAACCCATAAGAAATTTTTTCAATTTCGTAACACAAATTAAGATGTTTTTAATCAAATCTGTCTCTCTTCTGAAAGTCTGTTTACCCAAAACTCTGATGCTTTCAAATATTTGTAAAGATATAAAAAAAAGTAAAATCAAGCAAATTAATAAAAGTTTTCTGGAGCCACGATTAATAATAAAACTAGCCAGCTAAGCCAGTAGTATTAGTAGTACTGACAGTGTCATGTAAACATGGAGTCATTTATGCTGGAACCGCTCCGACTGATTCAAGCTCAAATTCGTGACTTCGATCTTTCAGTTCAGCAAGTGGGATATATCGCCCTCCGAAGGGCACTTTGGAGTGAAAACAATCATGGCCGCCATATTGAAGGGTCGTTCCAAACCGAAGTGCTCAAAACCGGCCCTATCAAAGGGACCTTCGGAATGAAGGATTTCGAAGGGTACAACTTCGGGCCCCCATGATCCTTTGCACAGGAAAGTTGTTTGGCGTCACACCCGCTTCCACTTCGAAAGTGCTCATCCCTATACCCTAATCCTTCAAAGGGTGTTACCCTCCGATGTAGAGCTTCGAATGGAGTAGTGGTCATCGGGTGAGCCCTTCCGAATGGAACGCAGGGCGGAACTTCAGAGTGAGTTCGCGAATCATTTGAATTAGATCGGGATTTCAGAATACGAATCATTTGATTTAGATCGGAACTTCGGGGCAGGTTCACAAATTCAGATCAAGACTTCGGAGGATGTATCGCAAATCGTTTGATTTAGCTCGTAACTTTGGGGTGGGTTCGCGAATCATTATTTAGATCGGAACTTCGGAGCAGGTTCGCAAATCATTTGATTTAGATCGGAACTTCGGAGCGGGTTCGCAAATCTTTTGATTCAGATCAGGATTTCGGAGCGGGTTCGCAAATCTTTTGATTTAGATCGGACTTCCGGAGCAGGTTTCGCAAAATCATTTGATTCTAGATCGAAACTTCGGAGCGGGTTCGCAAATCTTTTGATTTAGATCGGAACTTCGGAGCGGGTTCGCGAATCTTTTGATTTAGATCGGAACTTCGGAGCGGGTTCGCAAATAATTTGATTCAGATCTGAATAATGATTAGCGAATCATTATTCAGATCAGGACTTCGGTTTAGAGCCAGTGAATTGTTGTTTATGTATGTGGAATTTAGCTAGCAGGAAACGCAAATTAATTTGAAGTTAATATTCCTGATATTTCAGTTTGGCAGCAGTCAAACAATCCAAAGAAAATATCAGATCGGGGTAAACACTGGTCTATGGAATCCCCTACTTTATAATACATTATAAGGGTATTCTTAAGGCATTATAATGAATGCATAATATAAGCATGACCATTTTAATTTTGGGGTGAACTAACCACTTATTCACAAAAATAATTGAAATCCACCCTAATTCTCTTTAGTACATTGATGAAAGATCATGAGCAAGTAGCGAGGAAACAAATGATTCTTTTGAGTCAGATCATGTCAATGAATAGGATGATGGGAATGATTCATTCAAAGATTCGTTCATACTGATTAGAACGTCTGCTTTTCTTTTCCTCAGAAGAAAAAGTGTTAAGAGAAGATGACCGAGTTGCTATTGTTAGCTGAATAATCACTTTGTCTTACCCCGCTGTCCTGCCTGATCCAGTGACTGAGCCACCAGTTGCTGAAGGCGATGCTGCCGGTGGTGAAGAGGAAGAGGAGGATGTTCACGACGAAGGCCAGGGGCCCTCCGGCAGCCTTGATATAAGCAGTGTACACGGGCCAGGCCACGGCCCCGCTCCCCTTTTCCTCCGCCTGCATGAGCTGATCTGTGAGGGGCACATCAGACAACAGAAAGAGAGAAGAACAACAAAGAAGTGTGACTCATCCACCGACTGTTAAACCAACGCTTCCCAAAACAGGTCACATGGTGGCTAGCCTACGACCAAACCAGATCAAAGAAATCAGGCAATTTATTTGCTGGGTGATGTTCCAGAAGTGCTTATATGGAGTATAACAGTCCTGGGATGCTTGAATGGCTTAAGCTTGTGTTTGCATCGTTTCAAAAGATCAGTGCATTAAGTGAGGACGTTTGTTGTGCCAAACACAATGGGCCTCATTTACGAAACGAACGTACGACAGAAAATTGAGCGTACGGTCGTTTCAACGCAAAATTTGGAATTTATCAATATGGACGTGAGCGGTGGCTACGATCAAATCTCACGTCTGGTCTCAGCTCGTGTACGCAAGTTTTTGAGTTACCTGAACTTGTGCGCAGCATATAAATATGGTGGAGATTTGTAGAATGACAGCATTTTGTTCATTTTTTATTTTCCTGACCGTCAAACGAAGCTTATTAGTTGATCATTAACCAGTAAGATTAGAATGTCTCTTTTTGGTTGTTTTGTACAGGGTTTTAGCTTTATATGCGCGAATAGCAGCATAAACGACCATGAGGATATATTCAATCGTCGCATCATGCACCTGCAGCGCTTCTGTGAAAGGAGAAAAACTGAAATTAAGTTTCTAAAAGGGATAAAATCAATAGGATCACACAAAATATATAATAGGCTATAATATAATTAAAAGATTAACAAAAGGGGGGGGGGGGACATTGTGCAACAAGTATAGGCTATGCTCGTTTTTGTGACACTAATGCATTTAATTTATTTTCTTTATATCTTTATATCTTTATTTGATTTAATCAATCTAATCGCACAGGCGCCTCACACACACACAAACAACACTAGTTCTAGCGTTGCCTGACATTTCAGCCATTCATCATCAAACTAAAATGCAGTCAACCAAACATAAGTTACACTGTTTATTTGAAAAGGTCCTCTGTAAAATCAGCGTGCAGCGCCCAAACAATAAACATTTTTGCACATGTGAAGGATTTTACACGGATATTAGAACATGAGTGAAGTATAAAGCCATGTTTAGGCTGCGTAATGAATAATAGTTATGCAAACGAATGTTACAAATATACATTTGGATTCTTGTGGTATGAGGCAGGCTCGTGAGCCCAATGCCGTTTCAGTTTTGCTTGACATTTGTATGCTGTTTATAATGAATGCCTCTATAGCCTAATTTGTGTTTTATTTTGTATTTTATAATTTTATAACTACTTATTTTTCATTCTTGTTCTGTTCTGAATACCGTTAATTTTAAAATATTTGTTGTAGAGTGAGGGGAACTAAATAGGCTGTTTATATTTACCAGTATTTTAATATACATATAAATTACATAAATTAATGAAGCCTAATTGTTTGCAATTACGAGGTTAACGGGTGTTTTTGGAGTAAGTTCAATTTCTCTTTAGCGAGATTACTTGCTCTTTTTGGCCGGGTTTCGTTTCTCACTGTTGTAAACTCTAGGGCGAGGCTTCTAAACAGGGTGTTTTTAGGGGCGTGATATTCAAAATGACGATTGTTTTCTTCCGCCACATTTATCAACGTGCAATCATTAGTACGATGAGATTAGCGGCATACGAATGTTTCATAAATCCACGGAACTCTGTCGTAGGTTTTATTTGGTGTGCACGGTAAGATCTGCGCTGTTTCTTACGTTTAAGATTGATAAATGGGCCCCTGTGTTTTCATTCCTTATGATAAATATTACCCTATTTATATACAGTATCTTGTATTTCATATTGTAATGTAAGTTAATTTAGCGTGGTCTAATTAAATGAACCACCAATGCACGTTTGTTTAGTGTCAATTGGTATAGGCAACATTCAGATAAATTATATATATACAGTATATATAATATATATATATATATATATATATATATTATATATATACAGTGGGCAAAAAGTACTTTAGTCAGCCACCATTTGTGCAAGTTCTCCCACTTAAAAAGATGAGAGGGCTGTAATTTTCATCATAGGTACACCGCAACTATGAGAGACAAAATGAGAAAAAAAATCCAGAAAAGCACATTGTATGATTTTTAAATAATTAATATCCATTTTATTGCATGAAATAAGTATTTAATCACCTACCAACCAGCAAGAATTCTGGCTCCCACCTGCAGCCTGTAACAATCTTCTTTAAGAGGTCTTCTCTCTGTTCCTCACTAGGTTCCCTGTTATGGCATCTGTTGTTGAACTGTTTGTTTTTTTTATCAGTAAAACATAAAACACCTGTCCACAACCTCAAACAGTCACACTCCAAACTCCACCATGGTCAAGACCAAAGAGCTGTCAAAAGACACCAGAAACAAAATTGTAAACCTGCACCAGGCTGGGAAGACTGAATCTGCAATAGGGTAGCATCTGGTGTGAAGAAATCCTACTTGTGGACAATTATAGAAATTGAAGACATTACAAGACCACTGAATAAATCTCCCGCGATCGGGCTCACACAGCATCTCACCCCGTGGTCAAAACATGATCACAGTAACTGGAGCAAAATTCCCAGAACCCACATCGGGGGACACCTAGTGACTACCTTCAGAGAGCTGTGACACAAAGAACAAAGGCGACCAGCAGTAACACACGGTGCCGCCCGGGACTCAAATCCTCAGTGCCTCGACGTGTCCTCCCTTCTTAACCAAGACATTCCAGGCCCCTGTCTGAAGTTTGTGCTATCGAGAGGCATGTTTGGATGATCCAGAAGAGGATTTTGAGAATGTCATATGGTCAGATGAAACCAAAATATGACTTTTTGGTAAAAACTCAACTTGTTCGTGTTTGGAGGAGAATGGATGCAACTCAGCATCCAAAGAACACCATACCTACTGAAGCATGGGGGTGGAAACATCATGATTTGAGGCTGTTTTTCTGCAAAGGGACCAGGACGACTGATCCGAGTAAACGAAAGAATGAATGGGGCCATGTGTCGTGAGATTTTGAGTGAAAACCTCTTTCCATCAGCAAGGGCATTGAAGATGTGGCTGGGTCTTTCAGCATGACAGTGATTCCAAACACACCGCCCGGGCAACGAAGAGTGGCTTCGTAAGAAGCATTTCAAGGTCCTGGAGTGGCCTAGCCAGTTCCAGATCTCAACCCCATAGAAAATCTTGGAGGGAGTTGAAAATCCGTGTTGCCCAGCGACAGCCCCAAAACATTACTGCTCTAGAGGAGATCTGCATGTAGGAATGGGCCAAAATACCAGCAACATGTGTGAAAACCTTGTGAAGACTTACAGAAAAACGTTTGACCTCTGTCATTGCCAACAAAGGGTATATAACAAAGTCTTGAGATGAAATTTTGTTATTGACCAAATACTTATTTTACCGAGGAATTTACCAATTAATCTTTAAAAATCCTACAATGTGATTTTCTGGATTTTTTTTCTCTCTCATTTTGTCTCTCATATTTGAGGTATACCTATGATTAAAATTACATGCCTCTCTCATCTTTTTAAGTGGGAGAACTTGCACATTGGTGGCTGACTAAATACTTTTTTACCCCACTGTATACATATATATATATATATACACAAACACACACACATATAGTTGATATACAAATGAATTAATTTGTAGTTGATTTAAATAACATATACAGTGGGTACGGAAAGTTCAGACCCCCTTAAATTTTTCACTCTTTTTTATTTTGCAGCCATTTGCTAAAATCTTTTAAGTTTTTTTTTTTTCCTCATTAATGTATACACAGCAACCCATATTGACAGAAAACCCCAGAAGTGTTGACATTTTTGCAGATTTATTAAAAAAGAAAACTGAAATAATCACATGGTCCTAAGTATTCAGACCCTTTTGCTCAGTATTTAGTAGAAGCACCCTATTGATCTAATACAGCCATGAGTCTTTTTGGCAAAGATGCAACAAGTTTTTCACACCTGGATTTGGGGATCCTCTGCCAATTCCTCCTTGCAGATCCTCTCCAGTTCTGTCATTTTGGATGGTAAACGTTGGTGGACAGCCAGTTTTAGGTCTCTCCAGAGATGCTCAATTGGTTTTAAGTCAGGGCTCTGGCTGGGCCATCAAGAACAGTCACAGAGTTGTTGTGAAGCACTCCTTCGTTATTTTAGCTGTGTGCTTAGGGTCATTTTCTTGTTGGAAGGTAAACCTTCGGCCTTGTCTGAGGTCCTGAGCACTCTGGAGACGGTTTTCATCCAGGATATCCCTGTACTTGGCTGCATACATCTTTCCCTCGATTGCAACCAGTCAACCTGTCCCTGCAGCTGAAAAACACCCCCCAGCATAATGCTGCCACCACCATGCTTCACTGTTTGGACTGTTTTGGACAGGTGATGAGCAGTGCCTGGTGTTCTCCACACATACCGCTTAGAAGAGGGCCCCCCAAAAAGTCTATCTTGGCTCGCTCATACCGAGAATCTATTTCTCGCCATCTTGATCCTTCAGGGTGTTTTTGCCCATCCATCTCGGGCTTTCATGTGTCTTGCACTGAGGAGAGGCGTCCGTCGGGTCACTCTGCCATAAAGCCCCGACTGGTGCTGCAGTGATGGTTGAATTTCTACAACTTTCTCCCATCTCCTGCCTGCATCTCTGGAGCTCAGCCACAGTGAGCTTTGGGTTCTTCTTTACCTCTCTCACAAATTCTCTTCTCCCCCGATAGCTCAGTTTTGCCGGACCGCCAGCTCTAGGAAGGGTTCTGGTCGTCCAAACGTCTTCCATTTAAGGATTATGGGGCCACTGTGCTCTTAGGAACCTTAAGTGGAGCAGAAATGTTTTTGTAACCTTGGCCGGACCTGTGCCTTGCCACAATTCTGTCTCTTGAGCTCTTCAGGCAGTTCCTTTGACCTCATGATCTCATTTGCTCTGACATGCACTGTGAGCTGTAGGTCTTATATAGACAGGTGTGTGGCTTTCCTTTTCAAGTCCAATCAGTATAATCAAACACGGCTGGACTCAAATGAAGGTTTAGAACCTTCTCAAGGATGATCAGAAGAAATGGACTGTACCTGAGTTAAATATATGAGTGTCACCGCAAAGGGTCTGAATACTTAGGACCATGTGACATAGTTCAGTTTTTCTTTTTTAGTAAATCTGCAAAAATGTCAACAATTCCGTTTTTTTCTGTCAATATGGGGTGCTGTGTGTACATTAAGGGAAAAAAATTAACTAAATGATTTTAGCAAATGGCTGCAAAAAAACAAAGAGTGAAAAATTTAAGGGAGACTGAATACTTTCCGTACCCACTGTATTGCATTATACAAAACTGAGCACGGAAGCTGATAGATCATGTATAATTTTCGAAAATTAGCTTATAATTACATATAATTTAAATTACCGCCATATATAAAGTATGTATTAAATTATATATATATATATATAGAGAGAGAAGAGAGAGAGAGTAGAGAAATAGATTTATAAGTATTAATATATTTATAATAAGTTAACAATTGCATAAATGCATCAACACAAAACTTGACAATCTGAACAGGTAAAAAATAATTAAAATTCTGCATACTGCAAACTGCATACTTTTTTCGTACTAGTTTGCTATTTTCAATGTTTGATTTCAAACATTTTCACCTTTTATTTGGTAGTAAGTTATGGCTATGGTAATGAATCTCCAGAGTCATCCAATATACAGTCCTGAGGACAAAACAAATGAGAAGCACTGAATTAAACCCTCACCTCTTTTCTTGCTCTCAGTATGCGGCTTGGCTGCAGGGCTGACATGCAGGGACTGCGGGCTGCTCTCTTCCTCGGCCCTCTGCTTGTTTTTCAGGTTCTTCCTCACTAGGTTCTGGATGAAGGATGAAGAAAAAGAGAAAGAGCGAGACCTGGTAAAGAGCAACCCGCACCTGATTAACAGAACAAATCAGCCAGAACAATGGCTGCTGGGTCATTAATACAGAGATCAGTGACAATGTCCCTCGGCTGTTACTCTCACAGATCAATTCACTTATAAATTACAAAAGCACGGCATGAATTAACATTTCAAACCAGTGGCTCTGCAGCCCCTGCTTCATGAATTTTGCAGTAGGTGATGTAGGATGTTTTGTGAACGTGTGACCCTGGTGTTTTCCCACAGGGCAGCGTATCGCACCTCTTGCTGCACGCTGTTGAAAAGGGCAGCGTAGTCTCGGTCTTTCTCCATCAGCTGGACGTGTGTGCCGTGCTCCGCTATCTGACCGTCCTTCATTAACACCACCTCATCACACTCAGGCAAGTACTGTAGAACAAACACACCCGCGGGAAAAGACACAGAGCGTCAGAAAATACCATGAGGAGACTTTATGTTACATTAACCCAACCCTAAGCACATTAATATCACATTAGAAGGCATTTGCTCAATTAAAAAAAATGTTTTAAGGGACATTTTTGTTCTTTAAATAGGGATGCATGACATTTTTTCTTTATCAGTAACAGTAAATATATGATATATATCCCCAAGCATATTAATATCATATTAGAAGTCATTTGCGCAGTTAAAAAAAGGTTTTAAGGGACATTTTTGTGTCTTTAAAAAATGTTAATATGAATGCATGACATGCCATCAGTTATCAATCTTTTTTTAAATATTTATGATGATTTTTTATTTATTTATCCGTAACAGTAAATATTGGATATTCATCATAATACAGTATATGTTGGCTTTTAAATGATGCTTTTTTCGATTTTTACATGTCCTTTAGATTACCTTTCCAACATCTAATGTAGAATTTATGATATTTTAGGATAGGTTTTTTTTTTTTAAATGTCATTTAATATAATATAATATAGTATATATATATATATATATAATATATATATAAATATATTATTATATATATATTATAAGATATATATATAATGATTGGCAACTAATCAAAATAAATAAAGTTTAAGCTGAAGTACTAGCATTACTTAACTGAAATATTAATTTAAAAAACATCTTAAATTAAGCTAAATCGAAAAAAAGATTAAAAAAAGACAAAAACACAAACACATAAAAAGTTTCTAAAACTTGAAAAAAAAACGGAAAATCATAAAAATAAAAAGATTAAATATAAAATAACAGCCTATGCCCAAAGAAATAAATGTGTATTCGAATTATGGTATTGGCCTAAATTTGTATATTTTCAAATATTTAGAAGCACCAAAAAGAATTAAAGCCCTACTGTGTATCAAATAGGAAAGGCCCCCCCCCCCCCCCCCCCTAACAATGGCCTTTGCAATACAGCACGGCCTCTCGGATGAACCGTATTCAATTCACAAACGTATATAATCTCAGTGAAGCTTGGTGGATGAGCACAATGTCTCCTGTCCCAGTCTGTGCTGTGTCTATGCGGTACATCACATGCATTCATAGCCTCTTACCTGCAGCTGGTGTGTGACAAAGATGACAGTCCTGCTCTTGGCCGTGCGGCGGATGGCGCTGTGGAATAGGTGCGATCCCACGCGAGCGTCGACGGCGCTGAGGGGGTCATCGAGCAGAAGGACGGGTCTCTCGCTGTACAGCGCACGGGCCAGACTCACTCTCTGCCGCTGACCGCCGCTCAGGTTGGCTCCTCTCTCTCCTATCTACAGCAGATCATTCACAGCAGCCACAGTAATCATCACACTGCATTTTTTCAACTGAAAACTAATATGTGACCATGGACCACAAAACTAGGCATACTGGACAATTTTTTGAAGATTGAGATTTATATATCATTTAATATTAAATATATATATATATACCGGTGGGTATGGAAAGTATTCAGAGCCCCTTAAATTTTTCACTCTTTGTTAATATTGCAGCCATTTGCTAAAATCATTTACGTTAATTGTTTTCCTCATTAATGTACACACAGCACCCCCATATTGACAGAAAAAACACAGAATTGTTGAAATTTTGCAGATTTATTAAAAAAGAAAAACTGACATATCACATGGTCCTAAGTATTCCGACCCTTTGCTGTGACACTCATATATTAACTCAGGTGCTTTCCATTTCTTCTAATCATCCTTGAGATGGTCCTACACCTTCATTTTAGTTCAGCTGTGTTTGATTATACTGATTGATTGGACTTGATTAGGAAAGCCACACACCTGTCTATATAAGACCTTTACAGCTCACAGTGCATGTCAGAGCAAATGAGAATCATGAGGTCAAAGGAACTGCCTGAAGAGCTCAGAGACAGAATTGTGGCAAGGCACAGATCTGGCCAAGGTTACAAAAAAAAAAAATTCTGCTGCACTTAAGATTCCTAAGAGCACAGCGGCCTCCATAATCCTTAAATGGAAGAAGTTTGAGATGACCAGAACCCTTCCTAGAGCTGGCCGTCCGGGCCAAACTGAGCTATCGGGGGAGAAAAGCCTTGGTGAGAGAGGTCACGAGAAACCCAAAGATCACTGTGGCTGAGCTTCAGAGATGCAGTCGGGAGATGGGAAAAGTTGTAGAAAGTCAACCATCACTGCAGACCTCCACCAGTCGGGGCTTTATTTATCCTCAGTGCAAGACACATGAAAGCCCGCATGGAGTTTGCTAAAAAAACACCTGAAGGACTCCAAGATGGTGAGAAATAAGATTCTCTGGTCTGATGAGACAAGATAGAACTTTTTGGCCTTAATTCTAAGCGGTATGTGGGGAGAAAAACAGGCACTGCTCATCACCTGTCCAATTCAGTCCCAACAGTGAAGCATGGTGGTGGCAGCATCATGCTGTGGGGGTTGTTTTTCGCTGCAGGGACACGGACGGACTGTTGCAATCGAGGGGAAAGATGATTGCCGGCCAAGTACAGGGTATCCTGGACGAAAAACCTTCTCAGAGTGCTCAGGCCTAAGACTGGGCCGAAGGTTACCTTCAACAAGACACATACCTACGCACACAGCTAAATAACGCAGGAGTGGCTTCACACCAAACTCTGTGACTGTTCTTGAATGGCCCAGCCAGAACCCTGACTTAAACTCAATTGAGCATCTCTGGAGAGACCTAAACAATGTGTTTTTTTTTTCGGTCCACCAACGTTTAACATTCCAACCTGACAGAACTGGAGAGGATCGGCAAGGAGGAATGGCAGAGGATCCCCAAAATCCAGGTGTGAAAAACTTGTTGCATCGTGCCCAAAAAGACTCATGGCTGTATTAGATCAAAAGTGTGCTTCTACTAAATTCTGAGCAAAGGGTCTGAATACTTAGGTCCATGTTATATTTCAGTTTTTCTTTTTTTATAAATTTGCAAAAATGTCAACAATTATGTGTTTTTCTGCCAATATGGGGTGCTGTGTGTACATTAATGAAGGAAAAAATTAACTTAATTTTAACAAATGGCTGCAATATAACAAAGAGTGAAAAATTACGGGGGTCTGAATACTTTCCGTACCCAATGTATATACTCTTATATATATATAGATATACTATATATATATATATACTATATATACGTACAGATCCAGTAAGCAAAATGACATTCATTTTAACCAATCTGTCCCAACAGCGCTTAATATAAAGGAAATCGCCCAGGCGATTCCCTCAGAGTTGCAGAGATTTTGTTTATCACAATTTCGAGAACGCGTTTTCGCTCGGAGCTTCTTATGTCGCTATTTATTCCAGCCTCTCACATTTTCGGGTTTCTTTGCGTTTGTTTCCGACTCACCACGAGCTCTGTCAATCTGTGATGCCTCTTGCCAACCGACGGCTCGCTTTGAGCCATTCACTCATATCGTCACTATCTACTGCGCTGTGTTGTACCAAAGAAACCGACTGAACCCAGCTTTCGTCAAACTTAATATGCATTTCGTTCTGTATGCTTTCTTCATCTTTATATTTTATCAGCTTGTTTTGCCACCGTGTTTTATGAGAACTCTTGACGCACTGATCGCACATTGTATTTATGCACAGGCATTTCCGTATATTCAGGTTGTTTCCACACACATTCACGAAGATGTTTGGATTTGTCTTGTGTATGTTGCTGTGTCATGTGTTAGTTATTCTGAATGGATCCGTGTACTGTAGTAGATATATGCAGTCAGCAGGCGATTGGTTTTTTTGGCATCTCCATGTGGTCATGTTCAGTATCGCAACTTGGCTTCTCTAAAATGTATAAAAGCTCTTTGCTGTTGCACTGTACACATACTATAAAATTAAGTTTTTTTTATTTCATATGTGCTTATATGGGCTCCTTATATCTTTTGGTTCTTTGGTGTCCTTTTTGAGTTTCTAAGTGTCCTTTTTTGGAAAGATATCTAAATTTATCTTGAAAAAAGCTTGCAGAAAATACAGATTTTTGAGAATCACCCTTCAGTCTTTTGGTTTACATTGCTGGATATAGCAAATGATGACAAAATAAACATTTGAAATAAGATAAATGGTCTATGCTTAATTTCATGGAGTGTGCGATTAATCGTGATAAAGAAAAAGGGTGTGATTAATTAGATAAAAAAATTTAATCGACTGACAGCCCTAATATAAATCTAATTTTTTCTTATTATATACGATATCCCAATCTGTCCAATGATGTATGGGATTGTGCATAGACAAATAGTTGGTTGAGATACATCTGAGATTTGAAAATCTGGATAATTTTCTGGGTGTCTTGGGATGCACAAAACATTTACACTTTCCCTATATCATAGTCATTTATATTGAGAAAATCTTCTTTAAAGTTGTCCAAATGAGTTCTTAGCAATGCATATTACTAATAAAAAAAAAAAAAAGTTTTGATATATTTACGGTAGGAAAAGTACAGAATATCTTCATGGAACCTGATCTTTACTTAATATCCTAACGATTTTTGGCATAAAAGAAAAATTGACCCATACAGTGTATTTTTGGCTATTGCTACAAATACACCCCAGCGACTTAAGACTGCTTTTTTGCTCTAGGGGCCACAAATGGCGCTCCCCCAGACCTTTGCGACCATCTGACCCCTTTTCTCTTGTGCTATGATTGTGTTTGTCGAGGTCAGAGATTATATTACGAGCGCAATAATGCAGATACCTCAGTCATATCACCATATGGCAGCTCAATAATATCGGGAAATAAACAGCAGGCTTCCAGAACTGCGTTGTACCTGGTGAGAGACGAGCAAAAAAACTTGTTTAATTTTAGAAGAAAGGCCAAAGTCATTTTTATGCAGAACTTATGTATGCATGAATACAGCTCCCTACTTCTCCTCAATGTATTTTTTTCCAAACAGGATGTTCTCCCTGAGGGAATCGTTGAGGATCCAGGCCTGTTGAGCAACATATGCGAAGTCTCCGTTTACAGCTACTGAGCCGCCCCCAGCACTGGCTCACCTCTAGACGGCAGGCGGAGACAGACTCAGACACCTAATACCTCTTGCGTTCGTCCTGCTGCACGAGGGAAAAGCTGTTCAGTCCAGGCCAGCTGCAAGCTATGCTTAGAGGAGCCCGTTAAACGGCTGCCCCGTCGCGCTTTATCAAACACATTCATAAGGTTGTTACCCATTACCCCTTTACTCTACAATTCTCGTGCCCCCACCCCATATCCTGGCTTGTTACTCGTTTTCAACACGCTCCAGCCCGCCACGCCCTCCATAACCCTAGGAGAGAAACACTCATCCTTTCTGTAGAACAACAGCTGTCCAGCTCCAAAAACAACAAATACCGTAGCATTGTACCGGTATACTCGTCTTCCAAAGTCATACGGTAACTTTTTGTGACTGGAACAAAACTGTAAACAGACTGGAATTTAAGGCGTTATTCACTAACGATCGTCCCCAAATCAAAATGTGTCCTTTTCTATGTCAGTTGTGATTACATCCTTGATATAGTAAATACATAAACCACAGAATTATCCATAGACAAAATTTAGAAATGTTACCAACTTTTAACAGTAAGTGTGCATGATAAAACATTTAATAAACAAGTCTCTTATGCTCAGAAAGGATGCATTTATTTGATCAAAAATACAATAAAAAAAGTACAAATATTGAAATATTTTTACAATTTTAAATAACAGTTTTCTAATTGAATATATTGTAAAACATAATTTATTCCTGTGATCAAAGCTGAATTTTCAGCATCATTACTCCAGTCTTCAGTGTCACATGATCCTTCAGAAATCATTCTAATATGCTGATTTGCTGCTCAAGAAACATTTCATGTTGAAAACATTTGTGCTGCTTAATATTTTGTGGAAACTGGGATACTTTTTTTTCAGTATTCTTTGATGAATAGATGAAGTTCAAAAGAGCAGCATTTATTCGAAATAGAAAAAAGTTTTCTAAAAACTTTTAGAATGCTTTAACTATCATTTTTGCCCAGTGGAATGCATCCTTACGGAATATAAGTATTAATATCTTTCTTTCTCCAAAACAAAACAAAACAGCATTCTCACTGACCCTGATCTTTTGAACAGTAGTGTATGTAATTCCTCACCTGTCCAAGTAGAGCAGATAGCAGCGAGCTCTTCCCACTGCCGACTCCTCCACTAACCCCAAGCAGCGAGCCCTGGTGTACAGCGCAGAAAACAGGCCAGCAAATTACATCACAAGTATTTTATGGAAGTAGAGTGAATTTAATCCTGGTTATGTTAAAAGTTCTGTAAATAAATGATGCTGCGTGCGAGACTTGAGCTTCCCATGAAAACCATGTTTTTGTCTGAATATAATGAGACATGTTGACACTGTGCTATGTAAAGAACGTAAAACCGCACATGGAGTGGTAAAAATGTGCCGCTGATGTATCGCAGTACCTTCCGGATGCAGAGGTCTATGCGGTGCAGGGTTTTGTGCAGCGGAGGTCGGATGCTCTGTGTGGAGGAGATGGTGCTCTGTGGGCTCTCCTGCTCCATGTGTGTGAGGAGGTGCTCTGCATTGGGTTCCTCGCTCTCCCCTTTGCTGTCTTCTGCGGTGATGTACAAGCTCAGCTTCTCCCTCCTCAAAACTCTCTTCATGCCTCCTCTTTTCTGCTGGGCTCGGCTCTTTTTCCCCAGTGAGCCGCAGGTCTTCTCCCAGGCCAGTGTGGCATCTTTAAACTCCACTGCATTATAGAGATCTTCTGTTCTGTTTGAGATCAGCTCCCTGTCCTCCATCATAAACAGCTTCTGTGGGCGTCAGAGGAGGCATTAAAATGGAGAACCCTGAACTTGTTTAGTAAACACTTAAGGAAACACTCTCCCATAAGAAAAAATGCAGTCATCATTTACTCACCATCATGTTGTTCCAAACCTGAATGACTTTCTGTGAACACTTAAGGTAAATAAGCGAAATCCAGGCTCTTCCTTATAATAATTGTGAACGAGGATTGGCACGGTTAAAGGGATAGTGCACCCAAAAATGATACTGTGGAAGTCAATGGGGACCAATACTGTTTGGTTAACAACATTCTTCAAAATATGTTCTTATATGTTCCACAAAAGAAAGAAACTCATACAGGATTGAAACAACTTGAGTGTAAGTTAGGGGCTGTTCACACGGAACGCGTTTTTTTTCATTCCAATGTGCTACTTTTCCATTGTTTTCTATGTGAACACGCTAGACGGACGTGTATGACCGTTGCGCTTGCGTCTTGTGTCTTTTGCAGCATCTCGCACATGAGTGCCACATTTTTAAACAAGGACACAATGGGCCCTATCATACACTCGGTGCAATGCGGCGCCAGGCGCGACGCAAGTGTTTTTTGCTTGTTTCAGCCCGACGCAGCTGTCATTTTCCCGTCCTGCGCCACGTTGTTTAAATAGCAAATGCATTTGCGCCCATTTGTGCGCCCATGGGCGTGCTGGTCTGAAAACAAGGTGTGTTCAGGCGCATTACAGGCGTGTTGCTATTTTGAGGCAACTGAAAAAGACTACGCCATTGACCAACAAAAACCTGGTCAAAAGTCAATGGCGCAGTAGTTTTTTTTTTGTTATTTAAAGAGCGCTTTAGTAATATGCGCCTATAGGTGGGTGCACAACACGCGTACACTTTGCTTATTACACACACAGGGACGCGCAGCAGCACACAAACATTTTTACAAATGAAAATTACATTCCGCCATGTAAATGGTGAATCCGCCATGGCGCGAGCACAACTGGCTTTTAAAGGGGATGGGAGATGAGACTCTAATTGGTTTATGGCATGTTACACCCAAAACACACCCATTACTCATTAAGAGAATAGGGAAACCCCGTTTAGACCATGCGTGCCGACCAGTTTTCCCGTCGTTAAATTAGCAAAAGTGGATTCGGACATGTGCTAAACGCAATTGCGCCGTGTGCTTTAGACCATGCGCTTAGATCGTTAAAATAGGGCCCACAGTGTCAAGTAGGGTTGTGCCGAATGACGATAGTTTGAGATATCACCTGTGGCTGATGCCTTTGACAATAGCAAGGCAATTATTAATATTATTATTATTATTATTATCAGGCTAGTAATACCATCTAATTAATATTAGGGCTTATTTGTTCCATTATATATTTTTTCTGCATTTTTACAGTGTTGCACATTATAACCAAACCAATCACATAAGATTATATTGAGTTTATGAACGCAATGGCCAATCAGAGGCGTTCAGATGAGTCATCGATGAAACAGCAGAGTTTTGTTGTTCAGCGTGCACTGACTGCATTCTGACTCATGAATTCTCTCATCATCTCAACAACAAAGTGCAGATGTATGTGCAATATTAGAATAAGAGATTTATTCATCATACACTGTAGACAGCTTCACTGATTTTATCGGGAGTGTTTTTTATAGTGCATAAACTCACGCTAGACTGAAGTCAGTGATGATGTTCTTTGCTCGTTTTCGGTAGCTGCTGTTTGAATAACTGAGGAAATGTAAGACTAAAAATATCAAATGTATTCTTACGTTTACATGATAAAAATCAGTAAAAATGTAATAGCAAAAAGACACATGTACCTCATCCTGAAGGTGGATGTTTTTAGAATGGTACAACAAAGATCTTTCAATCAGAAGACAGAAGGCATGTAGTAGATTGTTACAACAGGGTTTTCAGCAAAGTTTGATCATGTTGATCATTTAGAGGACTTGATACTGTAGGTTTAAATAATTTTCGGTGTTACACTATCGCACAGGTTCAGAAGACTTATACATGGATCACTTTTATAATACATTTATGCTGCTTTTTGTCAATTTTAAAGTCCCAAGTCCTATTTTTTCAGTGTATTGGAAAAGAGCTGCCTGGATGTTCTTAAAAATTTCTCCTTTTGTGTTCCACTGAAATTAATTCACATTTTAAATAACACGAGGGTGAGAAAATAATGGCAGAAGAGTCATTTTTGGTTTGTTTGTGGATGTGTTTTTAACCTGAAATCGTTTCACGGCCACAGAGCCTTCGGATAAAGCACGCACTGCCAAGGGCGTGACCTTTAGAGCAAAGGTCATGGAGTTGAAAACAGCAACGACGGTGAAGGCCTGCAGGTTGTGACAGAAACGAAAACAGGTCTCCGTGAGTTCAGTTGTTTACGAGCTTCGGGCAGAAAGCGAAGTGCAGAACTATGGCTGTACCTGTGCTGCGGTGAGATCATAGCCCAGAGCCATGTGAAGAGTGAAAGTGCACACGCTGGCTATCACCACCACCACTGGAGCCACACCCACCGTCAGGCTCTGAACACAGCCGGCCCTCTCCAGGATCCTCCTCTCTTCTGATCGAACGCCTGGAGACACAACAGAGGAGACGTCAAAGCAGCAAGAGATGGTTTTCTGTTCAATGACTGCATTCACAGTACAACTAACAGGTATGACTCTCTAAATGTCCTGGAGCCGCTTGCATACACTGCTTAGACTAGTCTTACAAGTTAGTCATCCAGTTTTTTAGCTAGTCTAATTTGAATCTGAAAAGTAAAACAGATTAATCCTTGGCTGACTTAACCTAGCTGGTCAGACTGGTTTTTAAGAAAATGTGCTGTATGTGAATTTTTTGACTGTGTTAAAGCAAACAAACAAACAAAAACACCTAATAGTTGCAGATATTAGGAAATGTAAGTTCACACACTTGCTTCTCTGAAAAACAACACTACAGCCAGTTATTCTACTTTGAAATGTGCGTTCCGTGTCGGAATGTCTGTTTTTGTTTTGGTCTGCGTGACTCTGCCCACTTCCAGTTTAACCAATAGTATTTCGATACCCCAGGTTGCCAGTTGGTGGAAAACACAGCGTATTGCAGCCATGGAAGCCAGCAAATGAATGATGAAAACCATCTATGAAGTTACATACATTACTACATATTTATTTTTTTTATTTTTTATGTTAATTTGTCATTTAGAAGATGCTTTATCCAAAGTGATTACAAATGAGGACATAAAGCCGTAAAAACTAACAAAAGAGAACAATATATAAGTGCAAAAGACCAGTCGCGGTTAGCTACGCAGTAACGGTAGCCAAAGGTGTATATAATACACAATACAGAAATGATATAGATTATACCACACACACACCCCCCCACACACACCACACACACACACACTTATACACCAATAAGTCTGCACAGATAATCTTGGTCAGTAAAGGCACGTCGTAATCAGCGGTAAATCTCATCACGGCTGCTTTCACATGAGCAGCATTAACTACCACAGAGCGTTTGTATGGTTTTGCGCAGCTTGTCAGTCAAAATGGCTAGTGTAGTTAAGCTGATCAAGTGAAAGCAGAACGTGTGGAATGTTTACGCGGATTACAGAACCGGCTTACTGCAAGATGCGCATTAATTATGCAGCGATTGATGTGCAACCCAACCCACACAACGACAAGAAAAAAACAAGTAGAAAGCATAGGAAAAAAAGAGAAAGCTAGTGTTTTGTTTGTTGTGGTTTTTTTTAATAATAATCAAAAAATAAATATAGAAAAGTGAATTCTAATCGAATAGAAAGTGTTAGAGTGAGAGGGGTCAAAAAAAAAGGTGGAACAGATGTGTTTTAGTGGTTTCTTGAAGATGGTTAAGGACTCAGCTGCTGGGATTGAGTTGGGCAGGGCATTCCACCAGGAGGGCACCATTATGAAAAAGTCAGTGAAAGTGATTTTATGCCTCTCTGAGATGGCACAATAATACATCGTTCACTTGCAGAACGCAAGCTTCTAGAGGAACATAACTCTGAAGTAATGAATTTAGGTAAATGGGTGCCAGAGCCAGTGGTGGTTTTGTAGGCAAAAATTAATGCCTTGAATTTAATGCAAGCAGCTACTGGTAGCCAGTGCAAATTGAAGAACATGCGTTCTTTTCGACTCATTAAATATTAATCTTGCAGCGGCATTTTGGATCAATTGCAGAGGTTTGATAGAAGTGGCTGTAAGACCTGCCAAGAGAGCATTACAATAGTCCAGCCTGGACAGAACAAGAGCTTGAACAAGGAGTTGTGTGCATGTTCTGAAAGAAAAGGCTGGATCTTCCTTATGTTGTATAAAGCAAATCTGCAGGACCAGGCAGTTTTAGCAATGTGGTTTGAGAAATTCAACTTATCATCAATCACAACTGTTTTTGAAGGAGTTATGGTTGATGAGCCTACGGGATGGTGAAATTTTGATAAAGTGATGGGTTTGGTGAAACCACAAGCAGTTCTGTCTTAGCCAGGTGGAGTTGAAGTTGATGGTCAGTCATCCAACAAGAAATGTCTGTTAAACGTGTTGAGATGTGAGCAGCTATCGTCGGATAATCAGGATGGAATGAGAGGTAGAGTTGAGTGTCATCAGCATACCAGTGATAAGAAAAGCCATGCTTCTGAATGTCAGAACTAGTGAATATATCTATATATATACATACTATAGTTGGCACCCTCACCTATTTAGAAGAACACTTCAGTAATTTGATTATTGTGCTTTTTGTCATTTTTGGATTCCAAGTTTTCATTAATTTCATTTTATTGTAAAAGAGCTGCATGGACATTCTTTAAAATGTAAAAAATAATAAAAATAAATTAAGCACACACTTATCTCAGTCCAAAAAAATGACATTTCTATTTCGCATTTTGCTAATTCATTTTTTATTATCAAAATGATAACTTGAAAAATTGCAAAACATTTAACTGCTACATTTTATTTCATCCAACTGAATGTCAATGTCTCAGTTAAATGACAGATGATTAAAAAAAACTGACGCTCTCAAAATGAAGATAAGGCACTTCTAATGTATTAGTTAGGGCTGCACGATTATGACAAAAAAAAAATCACAATTGTCAATTATTCCCTTTAAACTGTAATTGCGATTATTAATTGCGATTATCACAATTTACACTGAATGATGTTTATACCATTGTTTGATGCAACTGCATGCCGTATTTTTATATGAAAAATAAGCTGAAAACACACTCTTTTATAGTATTAAGCCTCAAATGTCAACTATACATCGGATTGGTTTCTTCTTTAAATTATAAAAAAAATAAAAATATGAATGGTAGTATAATGTTATACTAAAACTAAAATTAAAATAATGGGAATAATGGGAAAAACCCTTAAGACAACATGTAGAAAGGAAATAAACGCATCTTAAGGATGCAGAATAACATAAGTGGACTTTGAACGATTAATTGCCGCTTTGAACGATTACGTAATTGTGGCATCCATAATTGTAATCGCGATTAGAAATTCGATGAATTGTGCAGCCCTAGTACTAGTTATTATATTTTTTAAATTCGAACAGAACCATATTTATCCCTCCAAACAAGACTGAAAACCCACTGTCTGAATGTAGCCATATTGTGTTTCCATCCTACAACACAGTTTCTAATTTACACGAGCCACACTATGTTCAATCCGGCAGCAACAGTGAGAAATGCGACTGTAACGGAAGACAGATAATAATCATAAATGGGATGTTGCAGTAGATGGGGATGCTGAGGCACTGGCTGGTGTCCAAGTGCCCCATTTCGCCTCCCTCTGCTGCACTAATATTTGTCTCCCGACTGGCTGCAAGCTGGCACATTCATTCAGCGCCGCTCTCTGGCTTACAGCCAAAGTGTTTTGCTGCTGGTCTAAACAACCAGAAGCTCTGGACGTAATCTCTGAAAACATTGCTGGATCTACATAATTCATACATAGAAGATGTTAATCTATGCAGGTTGTGATATTTTATTCATAAGTGCATGCAAAAAAAGGTGTAAATAGAGGAAAGAAGGCCATGCATCCTTCATTACTGCTCAGCTACATAACAGAGAATATCTGAGGTAAAAATGGATTACTAGAGCAGTGCATCCCAGTTTAAATGGTTAAATGATCTGTTTTCTCCATATACAGTGACCTCAAAAGAATTTAAGACACAAGCTAAATGGTACGTGGCTGGATATTTTATATGTAATGAAATGGCGTTCAGAGATTTTATTTAAAAAAAGGATATACTAAAATACTGTTCAAATTTAAGACAAATATTATATTAATATTCAATGTATAATATTCATATTTGATTTATGTCATGAACTACACCTGATTGTTTTAAAGGGTGATTTGAATACTTTTGGTATAGTATTTTTTATTTTTTGTAAAACTTTACAATAAGGTTCCATTTGTTAACTATATTTGATGCATTAAGTAACAATGAGCAATACATGTTACAATATTTATTAATCTTTTTAATGTTAATAAAAATACAGCCATTCATTGTTTGTACTTATTAGCTCAGGTCCATTAAAAAGCATTAGATACAACTTTTGAATTTTATAATGTATTATTAAATGTAGGAATCAGCATCAATGCTTTAGAAGTATTTTATGTTAACTAATGTGGCTTACTAATGTCAACAAACTAAACCTTATTGTAAAGTGTTACAGATTTTTTTAAAATGTTTTTGAAAGAACCTCAAAGGCTGTATTTAATTGATCAAATACAGTTAAATGTTGCATTGTGAAATGTTATTATAATTTCACAATATTAACCACAATATCATTTAAAATCTTTCTGATATGCCTATTTGGTGCTAAAGAAAGTCATATTTTCAATGTTGAAAACAGGTGTGCTGCTTCATGTTTTTGTAGAAGCCATGATAGATTTTATTTTTTAGGATTCTTTGATGAATAGAAAGTTGAAAACAACGACATTTATTTGAAATAGAAATCTTTTGTAACATTATAAATGTGTTTACTCTCACTTATGATACATTTCGTGCGTCATCGTTGAATAAAAGTATTCATTTCTTAAAAAACTTCTTGTTTTTTGAACGGTAGTATAGATCCACATCACCCAAATTGTTCTTATTTAACATTCAACAAAGTCAAACCGTCCCAAGGCATTATAGAAGAAAGAGCGCTGAATGCTTTTGTGAGTTAATCTGGAAGCTCAGAGACTCTCAGGACATTCAGTGACGGCGGACAGAGCCAAGACAGCGGATTAGGAAACTTGTTCCTTTGAATGCAGTGCAAAGCCACAGCGATGATCCTTTGATTTCCAAGGAGACCATGACATCTGAGCGCTCAGTCGCCATCATTATACACTCACTTCCAGTTTGGCTGAGTCAGTGCTACTGTGTGAGTGGGTGCAGCCGAGTGCTGTCTTACTTTGGATGTTGTTAGCAAACGCCGTCTCCCAGCAGTACATCTTAATGAACTTAATGCAGCCCAGGATCTCGTTCATCAGCCGGACTCGCCGGTCCGTAACCGTCACACACCTTTTACGGAAATACGCTGTCAAGCGGGAGGCCAGCATCTGCAGGAAACAATTTAAATGTGAAGAACAACCTGTACAGTCAGACACAAGACTACAGAAGGGAAATCCTATGAGTAAAATTGTTAGTGTATGGACCAAGGCAAAGTATAGAAATTTTAGGTATCAATTTAGATTGGGGAACATTATTCAACGTTAACTAGTTGCTTATTAGCATGCACATTGGCTGCTTATTAGTACTTAAAAAGCACATATTAATGCATGACCGCATTCTAGATCCTTTAACACTGCCTAATACCTAAACATAACTAATACAACAAACACTCCCTTACCTTATTAATAAGCTGCAGGTATTAGGGTGTCACAAAAATGGATGAAAAAAAATAAATCGCATTTTGCCTTTACTCAACTTTCGAATTATATGCGAATTTAAAATGCATAATTTCAGTTAGGGTGAAGAAAAGCTTTTGGCTTCTCTTCTGAGGCCACAAGAGGGCGCATCGGAGCACAATATTACGAATGCATGTTTATTCAAACGTGATAAGATAACAATGACTACTGTGAAAACCGCCCATAAGTTATATTAACTATTCTACTTAAGTTACTTAAAAACTATAACAACAAAACCGCATCGTGTATGTCTGCATAGTTTAATAAAAGGAAGAAAAAGCAATACACAGAGTACATGTTTCATTTAAAACACGAGATGCGTGGGAGATGGGAAAAAACCCTCCATAACGTTCGATATCTGTTTTTTTCACAGTTAAACTTGCATTAATTTTACATGGCTTTCTAAATAAAAGCGATTGCTCTTTTGTGCGAGACGCGAGTGCAACAGTGATAGATGTCCCTCTAGAAAATGTGTTCTGTGTGAACAGCATGGTTTCAGTTTTGATGTGAACTAGATCTTCTCCGCATTGATGTTCTTTTTCCCCGGCAATATTTTAATGAACGTAGCAGCGCCGCATCTAGTGGCTTTAACTGGATAGGCTTACAAAAACATTATAATGCAACGACACCTACATCGCCATCGCATCTCGTGCGCCACTGATAAATCTGCCTCCTTAACGCACACCTAAAATTCGAATGCAATGTTTCTTCATTCGAATGTGGATTTTTATTTCAGGGCGAATCTTCCCCGAAAATTCGAATTTGTTTGACAGCCTGCCGTTTATTGAGGGAAACTCTAGTTAATACTGAAACCCTACTCTAAAGTGTAACAAAAGTTTTTTTTATTCTGAAAATGACTGTTTTGCTAGAGAAAAAAACTCTTATTGTGCTGGGGTCATGTGGAAGTAATTTGAAGCGGACTGATAGGGATTTGGTCTGTACAAATGGCTCTACGTGGTCTGTTCACTTGCATTAGATGGAGACAAATTTTCTGGACTGTTTTCCTGCAAAACCTTAATTCTCTTGGCTGAGAAAAAGTCATACACACCTGAAACAGCGCCTGGGCATGAGTAATATAAGGCATTTTTAGATATATCTGTCTAAAATCACAACGGAATCACCTGCTGCATCTTCCCTGCCAAACCCATCATAAACATCATAGTTAATTGAACTACATCTATTTTGTTACGAAATGACTAAAAGAACCTTTGGATTTCAAGTCTTAAAATATGCAGAAGTATTTTATTTACCTTCTTGTTCATTACTGAAAAAAAACATATAATTACCAGCTAAGTTGCGTTTTTGTCTCCATCTCAGTCTAGTCAGGGTGGTCTTAAACCAGCAATCAAGTTTAGGCTGGTTTAAGCAGGTCAGCAGTTTTATTCATGATAAAGCACGGCTATGACCGCTTCACCCATAAACAATCACTAATATAGCCTCAAAACTGTGCAATGTATGTATTTCAGCAAGATTAACTGCTTGTTATTTATTTAATATTACTGTATTTATTAGTTTTCTGTTTCAGGTATGATTCTGTATGTCCATCAATTTACACTGTAATGACGCCTGCAAACTCAAATCGTTCTGTTTTAAACTAAAAGATGGAAAACAGATGTTTTCTCATGCTGAGAGATAAGCAGATGTATGTGTCTGAGAAAATTTCATTGTATTAAACTCTGTGAATGTGCGAGACTTCTGGTTCATTACTGCTATAGGGAAATAAGAAGAAGAATAACAAAGTGCAGTAAAGAGTAAAACTGTTCGCGCTACAAACCAGTGTGTTCATAATTAAGATAATACATTCAAATAATATGGTCAAAAACACCAGTGCGCAATATCAAGCAGCAAAACGAGACGTTTTGCACTGCTAAAAATAGCTGGAAGCGAATGACTCGAAGTCAGACACATTAAATTTACAAATGGCCATGAGAAAAATAAGGTGGATTCTCTGTTTTTATTTGAGCTCTATTAGTTGATTCTCTTGCCGTTCACTGTTGCTGTCAGGAACTAGTTTTTTGGGCAGAAGGACAAGATTTAACGAACTTGAAAAAAAAAAATTTTTTTTTTGGTTTTAATATTTTTCATTGCGTGGTAACTGTTTTAGAAAAGCAATAAGGTAATCAAGGCGTGCCTTATTGTGAATAAATCACGGTTGAAGGGGTTGCAGGCCTAACAACGCACTTCAGCCGTGACTTATTCCACAATACAGCACGGCCTTCATGCCATAAAATAACACATATCAGATCAAAAGTGAAAACGTCAGATTCAATGTCTTAAAAAAAAAAAAAAGGTTTGGGCCATTCAACAGCACTGGGAACTTGGCCTCTGTAAAGGCTGTTCCTTTTATGAACAAAAGGTTTAGATGTGCTTATCTTACCATGGTGGGATAGAAGATGACAAAAATGGCCGATCCCACGAGTGCAGTCGGTCCTAAGAAATAGATGGTGTATGACAGACCCAAAATCCCAACGAGAGGCCCTCCAGCCAGCAGACAGCCCACCGAGACGGCCTCGTACAGACGCTGTCCATCACTGGAGCAAATGTTTACCAGCTGAAAGAGTAACAGGATGAGTCACCCAAACTAAAACATGGCACGCTTAACCCGCATCAGTGCTGGCACAGTGCATTAGCGTCATACAGCACTCAGGCCTCACAAACACAAGCCCAGTTTGGTTTTAAAGAGCCAAAAGGTCACATGAAAAAGTGAGCTTAAACTACGCAAAGACCTGAACCCTCTCAGATGTCATGTTCCCTTTACATTCAAGTGAATAAGGCATGACCTGAGAAGCTGTTCGAAGCTTGTTTACAAAAGTGCTGCTCCTAATGAATAGTTTAGTGTTTATTACGGGAGTATTAGCACACGGTTCACCTCTCCTGCGCTGATGTCTTTAGTGCTGCGTAGTCGCAGGATCTTCTGGAAGGCGAAAGTGAGCGCGGCTCCCCGGAGGCGTGCGGCCGTGCGATAGCTGACAGCCCACACTAAAGCCAGAGACCAGGAGCGTGTCAGCTCCATGAGGAAAATCCCGGCGACCAGAGCCAGACCGTACAGCAGCTTCACCTCTGCGCACTGAGAGTACTCCAGCAGGGCTCGGATCAGCAGAGCCTGAGAATAACAGCACACAACCAGGATGCTGAGCGAGGAGACAGCTGTAAGACTTCACTGAGTTTTTGTTTTTATTTGAACAGAATCAGAATTACATGAGGAGGGATTCAGAGGTGAGCTTTGAGGTTTTATGGTATCAGAACATCCTTTGACTTGCGCTGGGGTCGTGGGATCAAGTGCTGCTTCTAAGAAAACACTAGAAAACTCAAACTATTCTCGTTCTAATTATAATACAGGTCTGGTCCTGGAATGCTAATTGTTCAGTACAGTTGCACTGCGCATCCTATTGCTAAAAACTGAATTAATAAATAAAGAAATTAATAAAAAATTAATTTGTCATCCTCAGTCACTTTTCAAATTGCTCCTATGCCACTGACCAAATGAATTTTTCATTTTTTGAAAAAGATAAATACTTTTATTCTGTAAGGACCTATTAAATTGTTTAAAAGTGACCAGAAAAGACATTTAAATTTACTTTTTTTTTTTTTTACATAAATGCTGTTCTTCTGAACTTTCTATTCAGCAAAAAATACAAAAAAGACCTTATGCCCTATTTTTTAAAGAATAATAATTTTATTCAGTAAGGACCCAATAAATTGATCAAAAGTAATGGTAGAAGACATTTCTAAAAATATATATTTTAAATAAATGCTTTTCTTTTGGACTTTCTATTAATCCTAAAAAACAAAATTGAAATGGAAAAATTATTTTGTCATCCTTAATCATTTTCAAATTGTTTGTATGCCTTTGACCACTCCCTTTTCATTTTTTTGAAAAAAGATAAAGACGTTTATTCAGTAAGGATCCATTAAAACGATCAAAAGTGATGCTAAACTTTATAATATATATTTTAATAAACTGCGGTTCTTTTGAATTCCTTAATCAAAGGATCCTGGAAAACTAAAACATACCTGTTCCACAAAATATCAAGCAAGCAAAAAAACTGTTTTCACAGAATAATCCATTAGAAAGTTTCTTAAGCACCAAAACTTTGCCATCACACAAATAAATTACATATTAAAATTGCACATCTTACTGATTTATTTATTTATTTTGATCAAATAAATGCAGCCATGGGGAGCATAGGAGACTTCTTTCAAAAAATTCTTACTGACCCAAACTTTGGAAGGTAGTGTAGCATGACTAATATGTGAACCTGCAGCACAAAAGCAGTGTTAAGTCGCTGGGGTATATTTGTAGCAATAGCCAACAATACATTGTATGGGTCAAAATTATAGATTTTTCTTTTATGCCAAAAATCATTAGGATAATAAAGATCATGTTCCATGAAGATATTTCTTAAATTTCCTACCGTAAATATATCAATACTTAATTTTTGATTAGTAATATGCATTGCTAAGAACTTCATTTGGACAACTTTAAAGATGATTTTCTCAATATTTAGATTTTTTTGCACCCTCAGATTCCAGATTTTCAAATAGTTGTATCTCTGCCAAATATTGTCCTATCCTAACAAACCATACATCAATGGAAAGCTGATTTATTCAGCTTTCAGATGATGTATAAATCTCAATTTCGAAAAATGTACCCTTATGACTGGTTTTGTGGTGCAGGGTCACATATCTGAGTATTTACTTGAAGCCATGGACAGGAGTAGTGAGGACATTTAGAATTTATGACATGAAAAGAGTGCTAAAATGTACTGCAAATAAACATAAGAGCTGCTGAGACTATGGCTGACCCATGCAACACTAAACAAATCAACGCAAGGAAATACAGTAAGCGTGCTATTTTGTAACATGTAATCCCTGATAATGCTATTAAGCGAGTGCTGTCAGGGGCATGTGCGGCCTTGTGTGGGGAAATAAAATTAACAGCTGCGTTCCCAACAGCATCGCAGTAAGAAACTCCCAGCTACACCAAAATAAATCCCCTCATAGTGAAACTAATAAGATCAAAAATGTGTGCGTGTGGTTTTTTTTGGAGAATTTTTTTAATCCGAACTCGAAATCACTATTTGTTGAATAAAGATCTAAGCTCATTTGGCAACAGAAATAAAGCAGCAGGCAATAACATGAATAATATGAATAACATGACTCCTGGACCATGGAAAATCCAGACACACGTCACAATCCTGTGGATTAATACTAGTTTGAATTACGAGAAGGTATGAAAAATCTCTTTTTTATATTACGATTTTAATTTTGAGCCTGCATGAGCTGCAAATATAATCTCTCGATTGATCCCTTGAATATAAAACTGTTCATAAATGTGTGCAGGTATGTTTTCTGTGTGAAGCAGGAAAGTGCTGAACCATCACAGTGTTGTTCATGCGCAGTTAAAGTGACAGTTCATCCATGAATTTACTTCCTGTAATCGTTTTTGCACTAGGGGTGAGCGATATGGACAAAAATATTATCACAATATTTTCCCCATATCATACAATATCAATATTTATCACTGTATTCATTTACCATTAATTGGGAAGGAAATGCTTTCCACATGTTTGTTAGACCTCGAGAATGAATGTAAAGATAATTTGTTTGTTCACAATGAAATGCCACAGAGCTTTTAGTTTGGCCCGGGACATCGGTTTATTTCCACTAAATAAAGTTTTACATGATTTATTATTCTCCCCCCACCCACCCCGGATTACTTGTTTATGATTCAATACAAATTTCTCATAAAAAGGGTGTCTAATTAAACAAATTAATAACTTTAATTAAAAATGTAATCAGTCTTTTAAAATGCAATAAAATTAAAACAATTTACAACAAGCATTTTTATTTTTTGTCAAATACGATGCTGCACAACAGCGCTGATAATGTAAATTAATGAAGAAATCTGCTTGCCATGAACATTCTTTAAAAACATGTACTATTACTGTTATTATTACTTTGAGAATTATATTTTAGTACACAATAGTATTATATTTCTGTAATAATTTCTTCTAGTTAAAACAGACTTTTATTTTGACGGGTTTCAGTTTAACTTTCAGTGTCGGTGTGTTTTTGACTGTAGTTTTTTTCTGCTGTAAAGCTCTGAAGGGGACCCTAAGAGCCAGCCTCGGACAGAGATGAATAGAGTTCATGTATTCATGTCCTCATATATCAACTTACATTTTATTGCGATCTCGATATCATACAGTTTATTATAGTTGTACCCAGCCCTGTTTTGTCACCCCACTTGATTTATTTCGTGACACACACAAAGAAAATCTTCATACAGTTTTTTTAATTCAACAACGATTCATAATGATCACAAGTTGCCAAGCTCCAAAGAACTATTGCATCAGAAGACTTAAATATAATGCACACATCATAACAATTTTTATGTCTAAATAATGCTTTTTGTCCTCTTGGTTCTTTTAATTGAACTATCCCATTAAGACAAACAGTTAGGGTCTGGATAGGAGAAGCAGGTCAAAGAGCAGCATGCAACCCAACACTTATGTCAGAAAGAAAATGAGGACAACTCACAGGTCCAACAAATCCAGCCACCATGGTGATGAGCAGGGAGAAGATGGCCACCAGCATACGGGTCTGACAGAACCTCCAGAACACCCGGGACAGAGACGCCGCGTCCTTCCCCCGTCGCTTGAGCTCCTCGTGCCACAGCCACTCCAGTCTGAATGATGCATCACCAAACACAGAGTGTTTAAACCACATATGGACTGTTAGTGTATAACATGAAGAACTGGGTACGTCTTTATTACAATCTTTTATTAAAGGGATAGTGCACCCAAAAACAACAATTCTGTTAGTGTTGGGAGATATGACCAAAAATTCTTAATTATACCGGTTTCACGGTACATGACGGTATTTTTTTTTTCCATGCATGACCGGGTGTTAACCATATTTTCTACTGATTGAAAGGAAATACTGCAGTATATTGACTTATTTTACTGTCATGATGAGTGAATATTGTCAAAAAATACCACACTAAATAGTGACTAAACACGACCCCTTTTAATACATGTTAACCAGGAGTCACTCATTTATAATCGCGGCATCGTCTGATAAAATCAACATGCATCTACACTAAAGAGTGGCTATGCGGTGGTTTTGGCTATGTTACTTTTTTGTCTCATGCAGTGCACTGCTTGCGTCTGATTAACAAACTAAAAACACAACAAACAAAAAAGTGCATGTGATATTAACAGACGAACTACGCTCATATTTATAATTCCAAACAATCAGCAAGAGACAGGTGCTAGGAAATGCTGTTTTGCACTCATTTATTGACGAGTCGGCTGCGCTGCTTCTCTGTATTAAAATTCCTATCATTACAAAAAATTAACACCGGTATTCGGTATGAACCGGTATACCGCCCAGCACTAAATTCTGTCATCTTTTACTCAGCCTCAAGTTTCTCTCTTCTATTGAACATAAGATGATATTTTGTAGAATGTTGGAAACCAGACCGTTTCTGGTAGCCTTTGACTTCTATATTATGAAGAAGAAGAAAAAACCCAATGGAAGTCAATGGCTACCAGCAACTATTTGGTTACAAACACTCTTCAAAATATCACCTTTTTAAAAAAAAATATACTCATACAGGTTTGTAACAACTTGAGGGTGAGTAAAAGTTCCTTGTTGGCTGTTTATCCTCTTAAACTTGAGTTTAAGACTGTATTCAAGTCTATTGATGTCTTGTAATTACCCGTTTAAAGTATAATATATTTAAAAGTCAGCATGAAATGAAAACTCACCCTATCGATTTTCTAAATGCATGTTATAGATCTTATCATCAAAATCAGGTGTTTCATTTTTTTATTTCTTTTTTGACTTTGTAATGATTAATCAAAATGTGGTAACTGCATCTTCTGGTGATCTATGCAGGATTTCTCCAATCATTTAGTCCACTTAAACCCATTCCTGCAACCTTACGTTCAGGCGGCGAGATTATAACAAATTTGTAGTGGTATGATGACAAATTATGTTGAAAATTGTAGTCAGTGATGTAATTAAGATCCATTATAGGTAATGTATTGCGACTACTTTTGGATTACTTTTAGATTACTATTGACATAACTTGTTTATAGGGGGACTTAAAGTAAATATTTTATGTCAAAGTGGTTTGACTGACAAAAAGTTTGGGAATCCCTACACTCACTCACTCACTCACTCACTCACACACTCACTCACTCACTCACTCACTCACTCACACACTCACACACTCACCCACTCACTCACACATCCCTCACTCACTCACCCACGCACTCCCCTACCCCTCCCACCCTCCCTCATCCCTCCACCCCTCACCCACTCACTCCCCACTCACTCCTCACCACTCCCACCCTCCTACACATCACTCACACACCACTCACTCACACCCTCCACACACATCAAACTCACCAACACACTCATCACTCACTCACACCCACTCACTACACCACCCTCACTCACACACCCATCACACACTCCTCACCCACACCACTCAACACTCTCATTCACTCACACACACTCACACACACACACTCACACTCACACACACACTCACACACACACTCACTCACACACTCACTCACACACTCACACACACACAAAGAGAAAAAAAGAAATAGGGAGAATCAATGAATTAACTGCCACTGTGTGAATAATTTGTAATCATGAAATCCATAAAAAAGTAACTGTAATCTGATTATGATTTATGAGCATTTTAAAATGTAATATAATCTAACTACAAGTACTTAATTTTTGGCATCTGATTAGGCTACATAACCCAGATTACATGGGTCACTACCCTGCACTGCTCGCATTCATCTGCCTCTACTTTCGAGTGAAACACCAACATCAAAACATCCAGTCAACAACCAATGCAGAAGAACCATCCTTTTTTTATTTTAATCTGTTACACTCCAATGTACATCACACTATGACAGCAAAGATTGGTTGCTACTTTAATTTCATTGCAACTTTAAGAAATTAACTTCCTAAAATGGTAGACCAAACCAAAATCAAATCTACAATATCACAATTACATCAGCCAAAATGCTTTTGCCACTTTATTAGAACATGCTCTGCAGTGCTTGATTCTGATTGGTCAACAGCAGCATTCTGTGCTCAAATATATTTGAATGATGATGCTCAATTGTATATTTGATTGTTGTTCCTGGCAACAAATTTCCTAGTTGTGCTAGTTTTATTTCTCTTATGTATCACTCCACTGTGTCTTTCTTCTCACACAATAAAATATACACAATAAAACACCTTCTGAATGATATAAGGTACTTTCTGCTTTTGATCACCCTGCTTTTTTGGGGATATTGGCAACTTGACTAGATATAATCCCCTACCTCATATCTAAATTAATAAATGTGGGGTATTTAACTGTTAAACTTCTATATTTACACTCAAGGGTTAAACAGCCCATCATATATTTCTGGTCTTCGGGTAGTAAATCTTGTTTTGGGCACACATTTAGAAGCAAAAACTTCCATACGTTCATTATAAATCATAAATGATGTTCAATTTCTCATAAATATTGTAATGCAAATTCTTGAAACATCAGAATGAACAATCAGTCTGAAGGGCCAAGGCTTTGAGCGTTCAGTTTCCAAGCCAAAGACCACTCACAGCTTTTATCTTTCACAAGGTAACACGTGTTGAACTGTATCTTTTTTTTTTGGATAAATTTTGAGGATTTTGATAGATTTTGAGGATAACACTTTACATAAGTGTTCCAGACCCCATAAAATATCCATCCCAGCGCAGCCCTCACACTAACAATTGCTCAAGCGTCCCGGCTATCTCTGACACAAATCCAGTATCAGGAGACACAGACCCTGAGGACAAACACTGAAAACGGACACCGCTTATTACAGAGCCACTGAGGCATAGCTGTCAGGCCATTTGGACGGCAAATACAGGAGCCTGTATTTAAACACGAAAATTGATCTCGCAACAAAAGAAAGCACAGCCAAAGTCTAATCCAACTCATCCACCGACTGTGGGCTAATCTCAGATCTGTGATTAGGCAGTTACAGATTACAGGTGTTTTTCTATGCTCCCCTGTCCTTGAGGAAACCCTTTGAGCCCCATCAATGAGCCAGCTTAGTCGAAAGGGACACGGGCTGCGATCTGACATGTTAATGACATAACCGTCCTTCAGGAAAGGTGCAGACTGACTCTCTCTCTCTCTCTGATGTCTAATCCTTGCTATGAATAACACCCACCTGCCATAACTCTCTGGGCTGTGTGAGCGTGGGAGGTGAGCATCTTCCAATCCCCACAACGTGACTCGAGGGATCCCCACACCAACCTCTTGTTATCAAGGCGTCAACTGTGTGAGACCTTGGCACAGGAGATGCTTTCTAATAGTTCTGTTTGTTCACGGTTCAGCTTTGGCGCATACGAGAGATGCCTAACTTGCGCTTGGCTCCTGGGTAGGGCTGAACGATTAATTGAAATCAAACTGAAATCATGAATTGGCATTTAGCAAATGCTGCGATTTATTGTTTGCCCACAGTATCAAATTAACATTAACAGTATCACAACATATATTCAGGTTACAGAATGTACAAAGCTTAAGAGATAAGAGGTAACAAATTAATGAAAAAAATGTGCTGGGATTTTTTTTATTAAATATATACACATCCTGCCTCTGTATAATGTATATTTAAGTAGTGCTTATACATAAGGTTTAGCTACATAAGGTCCATAAAATGCATCTCAAAGGGGTCATATGATGCGGTTTTCCTTTGTCTTTGGAGTGTTACAAGCTGTTCGTGAATAGATAAGATCCCTAAAATTTCAAAGACTAAAGTCTCAAACCCAAAAAAGTTAAGACTCGTCCACGCCCTCCTAAAACGCCTCGTTTAAACACCCCCCCACATGTCTACGTCACTGTGTGGGAATAGGAAAGAAGCGCCTTTCTTCGCTGTTAGATGTTGCCCGTTCAGGTCGTGGAGGGGCGCTGGTGTTCCAAATATGGTAAGAGGTGTAAAATTTCCGTCACACGCTTGAGGCATTCAGCCAATTAAAACGCACTGGATAGCTGGCCAATCAGAGCACACCTCGCTTTCAGACGATGAGCTTTGTAAAAATCAACGCTGTTCAGAAAGGCGGGGCATAGAGGAGAAACAATAATGTTACAGTATGTGGAAAATAATGTATTTATTGCTTAAACTGCATAAACACATTGCATTACACCAAATACACAAAAAAATTGTATTTTTTTAGCATCGTCATACGACACCTTTAAAAATCAACACACGCCAAACATCCTCCCAAACTAAATAAGAAGCGTTTATAAACCTGTTGGCCAACAAAAGAGAACATTTAATAACATGATTTTACTCCAAAACATCAATCAAGTGTGTGAAATAACTGCAATTTTCTGATCTGGATTCTATCCACAGAACAGCAGGCAATGTTTTCTTCACTGTCATAATTTACACTAGTTGATTAGGCATTCGGATATAAATGTACTTTACTTATTATTAAAATAACAAGAATGGCTTGAAGAAATGTACATGGTAACATGATACACCCTATATTCGATGTATGTGTTTACTGTCTTAAGTTTAATGGCAAGGTTCATCGTGTTTTTATTCAGTCACCGCAATAGCTGGATACCATTGTCCATATTAGGGATTTCCAGGAATGTCATGAGGTTTATTATTTTGTGCGCATATGTGGGGTTCGCATGAGGGCGCCTGGTGTCAGTATTAATACCTGTGTTAGCGCTCAGTAATTTGCTGGCTTAAATAGGAATAATATTATTATTTTATCATTAATTTTTTATCTAATTATTACAGATTTTGTTGATTTGTTTTAAAAATCAGCAGACAAACCTTGGATCAGACGGTTTTGGCCAGTAACTCACCTTTGGCAGTTCGTTTCTGAGGCCTCGTGGCAAGACAGACCCCACACGTCTTCTATATTGAGACAGGATGCTTTGTGGGCCCTCCATGCCAGAGGGGACAGCCATTGCAGGGTCATGAAGGAGAAAAATCCTGCATTGTCCACCGGGTGCTGATGTCTGGGGGTGAAAATGGAAGAGTTTGGCTCGTATCAGTCATCTAGGCGCTCTGTGCTATGTCTGAGAACGGCGTGACCTTGAACGCAAGAGAAAATCTTTACTCGCTGCGACCAAACAGTAGATGAATCACACGTTTGTGTTTGAACAGCAGTTTGCACGTCCCTCTCAGAACTCTTACGAAGCAGTGAAAAAGTTCAGCGGCTCTTTATCAGTCAGCATGTTAAAAATCAAGCCGTCTGTGAGTAAAGGATAAGAGCGTTTCTTATCAGGACCTCACTGACTGTCACTTGAGTCCAAATGGCAACAAACATCTCCTAAGGCCTCTTTCACACCTCACAAATGTATTTCGGTGCATATGTTTATTTTGGCCCCCTATTAACAGGTTTCACACTGCTTGCATAAGCAGTGTGGTAGAAGTGCAATATAAGTAAGGTTTTTCCACACTAAACTCAGCAGAAAACATGTTGAAAATACACAATAAATGTATTTTATCCACACAAGCTTTTACAATATAGGCTTATATGAAGCAATTAGTGTGAACTATTCATTGTTAAAAGCGATCATGTTTAATGCAGGATAAACGCACAGTGATACAAACACACAATTTCTATTTAATTAAGTGACAGTTTCAGATGATAAAAGCAGCTCATAGCTTCATTTTAAGGCTAAAGTAGGTTAATTATTATTTGGATGTAAATATGTCTCCTAATAACTAACCACTTAACAATTTATGGCAGTTATTAAAGAAATATTCAAAGCAGTAGCCCAGAAATGTCTTTATTTTCTATTAAGAGCCGCTGTGTGAAAGTAAAACGTGAGTCTCCTCTTGTAGCTTGTGAAACTTAGGTTTGAAACATCGAAGGAAGGTTGACATGCCAATCAATTTAAGAAAGATGTCATTCATTTGTTCTGTCAGATAATTTGGTGGGACCGGGACAGGAAAGAACACCATAAACATAAAAATATCTATTCAAATATTGTCAAACGTGAAAATTGTCCTGTGGTGTGACTGTCATTATGTCAAAATATATCAAAATAAATAGTGTGGACAAAAAAATATTTCAATGTATTGGCATTAACCAGTCGAACAAACTTCAAAAATATTATATAGTATATAAATGTATATTTTCTATATTTCATATAATATATATATTATCTATGATAAGTGGTAGATATGACTTATGAAGTCCTGTGAAGTGATCCTTCCACATTTTAAGCATTAATAATCATAAACTACGCATGATTGTGCATAGGAGTCAACAATGTGGAAACAATGTGTCAAGTCACATTAAACCTTGTCCGAAGTGTGACAATGCTGTCCAAAGCAAGATTTTAAACAGCATTTGCTAATTCTTTTATAATTATTATACATGCAGTGTTTATGAGCTCAAACTACCCGAGAAATGTACTGGAATACAAATAAATACATTTTTCACACCGCAGGGCCTTTTAAATGAACAAGTGAGGGGAAAAGATCAAATAAAAGCGGTAACTGGTCACATCCCCTAAAATATACACATACCTTTCTAAAAATATATATCGATTTTTTTTATAATTTTAGTCTTAAATCCATTTGCTAACTACCCAAATATTATTTTTATATGGTTATAACAACTATATCCACACTGAAAAAAAATGATTCATTGAATTTACGACATATATTTTTTTTTTAAGTGTTGGCTGAGAATTATTTTCTACATTTTAATAACCATTTATGTAGTGAATAATTTCACAGGTATTTTTCTTTTTAAATGTAGCTAAAATAAATTGTTTGCAACCACTTACCTTAAAAAAATGTAGTCTCATTTTCTTCAGTGCAGAAGAACTTACTTGTGTGTGATCCGAAAGGGCTTGAGTATCTGTAAGCTTTGGCGATATCTGCCTCGTCTTTTTGTTTCGGAGCCCAGTTCCACCTCATCATCGGGGTCTGGGAGAGTCTGTGGAGGGCACAGCGTCAAACCCTCCACCTGTCCTACGGCCTCCAAGGCATCTGAGAACATACCTGTCTCTAACAAACAAAACAGAAAAACACTCAACAACACTCCAAAAGCTACAAAATACTGTCAGACACTTGGGACGAGCTCCTGTCCACGCTCATGACAGCCACGACTGGGAATGTCTGAATCTGCTGACTAATATCAGTGCAGTGACACAAACCTTCCTCTAACGTTATGGCCTTGGCTGCGAAGTTAAAGTGTTTATCTATTTAAAGACGCCTGTGGGTGGCCTCAAGGCTCGTGGATATTCGAGCTCGCCGTGTGTGTGTTGACCCTGTCACTGATCCATCTGTGGCATAAGACACGATAAGGTAAATCCAGCAACACCGTGACTCTCTGTATCTGCTCTGTGTACGTCACCGGCAACCGCCAGATAATGAAAGATAAGCACATAGTTTCATTATTTACACACTATACAAGAAAGAGCCCATGTTCGATAAAAATCACTAATGCAATAGTGAATGTAAACAATGATAATGGGAACATTTTGATATTTTAAAGGGATACTTCACACAGAAATGAGCATTCTGTCACTATTCGCGTCATTGCAAACCTGCATGACTTTATTTCAGAATTTGAAGGAATCGATCTCGCTTTTCGTGCGACTATAATGAATGGAGAGCAAGGCTTTCAAGTGTCATAAAGCACTATAGAAGTACCACAAAAAGTTCATGTGATTTGTGTGCTGTATTCCAGTACTTCTGAAGCCATATGATTGAAACACACTGAAACTTAGGTAATTATTCACTGAAAATCAACTCTATCTTTCCTTGGAGTATTTATGATAGTTCATGAGAGAACGGCCTGATTAGGACCATTTTTGTTGATCAAGTGTAGTTGTGTACAATGAAGCAGTGTGTAGTTATCAGAGTAATGAGGTATAGATATTCTAAACCAATCAAACAGCCCTAATATCGACTTGATATCAGTATCAGTAGATACTCACATTTGTATTGAGCGATCCCTTACACAGCTCACACAACCGGTCTGAATGTTTCATTCATGAATCAGACTATTCCAGTTCTCGACTTAATGACTAAATCATCTAATGTTAGTCAGATTTGGAATAACATTTTCATTTTTAGGTAACGCCCAATACATGACCCCATTTCAATAGACACAAAAACAGCTGAGTAGGACATAAATGCACACATTTTGGGGCTTATATAAGGCATATAAATTCATGTTTGTCTTCCCCTATCTTCAGTTTCAGACTACTATGAATATTTATCCATTTGCACACAATTTAAAGGAAAAACAAAGCCAAAATAAGATCCTCTACTACCACAATTGCCCAGTGTTGACCCAGCGGGGCTAAATCTAGTGTATAATAACTGTACATAAGTATCTGCTAAATGGCCTTTAACAATCAGACATAGTTGAATAAGAAATCAGTTTATGATTATTATATCAGTTGTTGATTTGTGCACAACACCTCCTATCTTTGCTCTCTCTATTTCTCCCTGTTCCTGGAACTGTGTGTTCCCTGCCATTTCTGGAGATGTTCTCCATTGGGATCCTCACATGGGACATTTGATAGATTATCAGAACTACTTTATCTCAAATAAGCATGGCATGTTATTAAATAATGACCATGCATATTGACCCTCCACTATTTAAGGCGTTTAAAAGCAATGCAAAACTGGCTCAGAAAGTTTCTAAGAAGGTTGGAGCAGGTCACTTACATATCAAACAGAAAACGTCGGGATGTTGACCCTCTTTCTTTTCAGCTTCTGGATGTTCCCACAGGTTATAAATGATGTATTGACAAAGCCAGCGTTCTCTTGCTCCCTTGCAGCACACGACACATCTTCCTCTCGCCAAATAACTTCAACAGCATGCACTCTGATCCTGAGTAAAAGTTGCACTAGAGTTTGACGGAGAGACAGCTGATGGGATTCCCTAAATGCATCTTGCGTCACGTCTAAGCAGCCAATCACAGAGTCGCTTTGGTCGTCGCTATGGTTACCGGACCTGAAGAGGAAGGAAAAGGCACGTGGTGATCTTTGCAACAGCGTGCACACAGATTAGCAGACTATTTTGGGCCGGTCATCTGAGGAGCATTGCTTATATATGGAATAAGACGAGCAGTCTGACAAGAAACACTGATTTTTTTAATAGTAGCTGTTGTGTTACTCGTATATATCTTTGAAAGAGTGAGAGCGAAATGAGTTGATGTTCCTGAAAATGTTACATAATGATAAGACTTTGCACAGACTTTCACTATTTGAACTGAAAAACAAACCTCTTTCCGTCTCATTTAGATTACGTTTAAAGTCTATTTTTCTCATCACTGGGCCACAAAGTAAATTATTATTTTATTTATTTAGTCATTTATCAGATGCTTGTATCCAAAGCGACTTACAAATGAGGACAACAGAAGCAATCAATTATAGTATTAAAACAACTAAAAACAGATCCAAAACTAAAAGCTAAAACTTTATAAATACTACCTATACACATTTTAAAAAGAAAGAGTTTAAATAAAAATGACAAATGCATAACTTTCAATGAAAAACTAAAAAATCAAGCTAAAAACAATTCAAAATAGTAAAGAACGAAAGGTATGAGTATAATAATGATTCTAACATAACACTAAATTTAAATTAAATAAAAAATGTTTACATACACTGAGCCAAACACCACAACCTACGTACATGTTTGTACGTTTGTAAATACACACACACACACGCACACACACACACACACACACACGTGTATGTACAAACGTACAAACATACAACACATTTATAAATTCAATATATATATTATTTCATTTCCATTTAGTCTGCTGGAGGATTAAAATAACTCAAATTAAAGATTAGATTATGTTACTCTCTTAGTAATGTTTTCGCTAGGTAAAGGTCATGACCTCTGGCTGTGTTTATAGCTGGCAGCAAGTCGTTGTGATTTTTATGAAACGTGGCTCAAAGCAGTACAAGACACTTCAGCCCAATGTCAAAATAATTCTTCATGAAGAACTTGTAGCATTTTTATTCTCACAATATTACCACCGAACTGTCTTAGTATGACAAACTATATCAAATGTTTCACAATTTTAAAAAGACATTTTTTTGGCATAACAATCCTGAAAAATTAGGCAAATGTTTCATCATGAAAATTACTGATGTTCAGTGACTAAAATAGGCTTCTATAATAAATAAATAAATAAATATATGGTATACAGTGCTGTGAAGTTTACTTTTATAGTCTGTTTATAGTCCGTTACTGATTACAAATTAGATGAAAATAATGTATTTTACAACATGGCGTTAGTTAATCTAATCTCTTACTTTGTTTTCCTTTGAATTAACTTTTGCCTAACTTGTTATCCCATAGATGTTATTGTACTTAAGTTTTGATTGGTCCATATTGATAATAGTATAAGTGATATTGATTGTATATATCTATATAATAACAGACACACACCCACACACACACCACACACACACACAATATATATAAAAAAAAAAAACAAAATATTATATGCACCCACACACCTCTACATATAGATAATACTATAGTATATATATATAATATATATATACACACACACACACACACTCTCTCTGTCTCTCACACACACACACCACACACACCCACATATACATATATAACACCCACACAACACACACACACCTATATATATATTATTATATAATAGTTTATTTCCTCATATATAGTAAAGACCTTTGCAGTCAAACACATCATTTTATAATAATGCTGTGATTAACCTGCGATTCTTCGTTCAGAAGGTGTCATACAGTTACAAGTGCTGTAGTGACCTCTGTTGGCATATAACACACTGGTTACATGCGAATTGCCTAAAGCAGTGCTTCTCAATCCAGGTCCTGACGGCAGGTGCATGTCTCTTTTATTGAGCGCATTTAATTCAGATCATCAGCTCATTAGCAGGGAGTGTTTCAGATCATACAGTGCAGAATGAGCAGGACTGAGAGCCACTGACCTGCAGACTCACAAAACAGAGGTGAGTTTGATTGAACTGTAAACGTCCTTGGCATATGTTTTACTGGAATGGAATAGATTTTTTCCAGGATAGATATCACCTGAAAATCCTGAATGAGTGGCAACTCTTTAATGCAAAGGACATAACTGCAACATTTAAAGGTGGCATAGTATGCCCCTTTTTACAATATGTAATATAAGTCTCTGGTGTCCCCAGAATGTGTCTGTGAAGTTTCATCTCAAAACACTTCACAGATCATTATATCATTTTGAAAACGCTGTTTTTCGTGCCTGTTTCTTTAAATGCAAATGAGCTGCTGCTCCCCGCCCTCTTTTCCAGAATAGAGCTGCGCCTTTACAGCTCGTATCTGCTAAAAACATCTGTTTTGATTATCATGTTTATCACACTGAAATCATGCGTTTTAAACCATATGAGTTTAAACTTCTGATATACGGTTTTCTGAGCGCACACATCCGAAGCACACGCACAGAAAGCGGCTGTCACAGCATGCGAGTACTAAACTAAGTTCTCATTCACACACAAGTTTATGTTAAAGGGGTCATATGATGCTTTTTTAAAGATCATTATTTTGTGTATTTGGTGTAACAGAATATGTTGACATGCTTTAATGTTAAAAAAAAACATTATTTTTCAAATACTGTACATTATTGTAGGTTCTATATGCCCCGCCTCTCTCAAACCCTTCATTTTCTACAAAGTCCCTCCTTTGTAGAAAAAGAATTTGCTTTTGAGACTTTAGTCTTTGCAACTTCAGGGATCTTATCTATGCACAATCAGCTTGTAACACTCCAAAGAGAAAGGAAAAAAAAAAATAGCATCATATGACCCCTTTAAAACACACGAGTAACAAAAACCGTGGGTTATTCTGTGAAGTAAACACTGGCCATAATCCCATGTTTATTTTAGTCTGTGTGCAGCAGCGCAATATACAGTAAATAAATCAATAAATCCATTGCTCTGTTGTCTCCTCTGAGGCTGGAACTCTAAATATTGTTTTGTGCTCGTCTGTGCAGCCAAAGACAGAACAGTTAGCATGCTTTGCTCAAACTTTCTCCATGGCATTAGAACTAGTACACCGTTGTCGCTTGCGAAAACACAATAACGGCACCGTGGGTGTAAACTTATAGATTAAGGGGCGGTAATATTATAATGAGATCCCTTTGCCACGTCACCAAGGGAGTGAAATCAGACGCGCTTGTTTTTTCAGACACTTGCAGAAAAAGGCTTCCCAAAACAAAGTTACCTGGTTAATCTTTTTCATGTTTCCTTGGTTGGTAGACGCACTGGGGACCTGATTATAGCACTGAAAACCTGGAAAAGTCAGATTTTCATGATATGTCACCTTTAAATAAAAATTTATTTTCTTATTGATTTGTGGCACTCAGAAAAATTAAAAACAAACATTCGCCTAGTCATGAAATACCTTGAAATATCAGCAAAATGTTTTTCAGATTTGGAAAAGTCATGGAAATTACAATAGTTTTGATCTTCTCTAAAATATTTCATATACTAATCATGTCCAAGAGTCAGTCAAGAGTTTATGTAGCGTAAACTTGCTTTCACGTCAAAAAGATGTTTGAAGTGTGAGTGTTTCCTCAAATTGTTACAATGAATTGGTCAAAATGATGCACAAATGGTCTGAATGATTCATTGCCAAATTGATCTGTATTGTTATTATTATTATTTAAATTTAATTTAAAGTTACATTTGCATAAACTATATTTTGTTTTTGGGTTTTGTGTGAATTTTACAAAACAAGTCACATTTTTAGCCCAGTGTGACAATAATTCTGTATGAAGAACTGAAGTATTTTCACAATTTAACCACCAAACTGTTATAGTATGACAAATAATATCTTAAAATTTCACAATTTTAAAGACTCTTTTTCTGCAACAGTTCTTAAAAATTAGGCAAATATTTTGTCATGAAAAGTACTTAATATATACATACCGTGCTGGGTAGATTACTTGCAAATTGTAAATTGCAAATTGAAGTCCGTTACTGATTACAAATTACATAATGAAATTTTTAGTTACTAACATACATAATCTATTAGATTATTCATTTTAGGTCATGTATTCTGACTACTTCTTGATTAATTTTAGGTTATTTTTACCTATATCATTTATCCCATAGATTTGAACAGAATTATTGCATACCATATTGATATATATAAATAAATAATCCATTCTTTATGAACAACATGCAGTGCATTAAACATCAAAGTCCGGGTTTCCCAGACTGGGGTAGAGGAAAAAAAGAGAATTAGGGAATCAATAATTATAATAGATGAATAATTTACTGCCATCTTTGGCTGATTTGTAATTTGTAATTATAGTATCCATAACAGTAACTATTGATTACTACCATTTTACAATGTAACCATTTAATTACAAATACTTAATTGTTGGCATCTGATTACCTAATCTAGGTTACTTGCACACACATATATATATTATATATATATATAAATAATATTATCTTCTATATATTATATATATCAAATATATATATATATCTATATAATATAGATATATATATATATATATATTATATATATATATATATATATATATTATATATACACACACACACACCCTTCCTGTATATCTATGGTTAAGGTGAGTCACGAGTCATGTATTTAAGGTCACTTACTCACCTTAATGTAGTAATGAAGCTTGTCCGCTGCTGTCTGTTAGCCTGCTGAGAGTCATACATTAACAGTCCAGAAATCACTTAGATGGTTTCACTTTCCTGAGCTGGGAAATCTGCTGAACGCAGGCAATCGATGAAGTGCATCCAAAGTTCCCTATCAATTTCCACGAGGCTTCATAATACATATGTCTCCAGCAACACACACTGCTGGACACGCTGCTTAGAGACATGGACGGATACACTGATGAACAGACAAATAAATAACCTATTAAATGTTAATTAAATGTTATCAAACACAGAATGCCAACACTTCACATATAATGAAAGAATAAGTGAAACTGGCCTTGTGCAACGTCACAAAAACAATGCATCAGGATCTCCAGCAGCACGTCTCACTTCTGCTTCACACCACAGCACATATTTATCACGGTGCCAATATCAGAATTGTTCATTATCACCATCTTTTCCATTTCCTCAGTGAGAGCCACGTGGATGGAAGCCACACAGCTGAGGCACATTACAATGCGAGTCCAGCAGCGGCTCCTCTCTGACCTGCGGTGCATCCCATCGCCCCAGCAGTATGAGGTCCGAGAGAATAGAGGACCAGTTCCATCCCACACTCCATAAGATGGACTAAACCCTTTATCTGTCTATTCCCAGCACTGGGTGGCCAGGCCACAGCCGCTATCAACAGAGACCCCGAAATATGCCTCCGAAACCAAATCCAGTCTCAACTCTGTCTCAAAATAGATTTCTCTTTCTTGTCTTTCACCTCTTGATGTACACGGCACTGAAAAGATTGTCTGGAAAATTGTCTGTAACTCACACCGGGGCTGGACAGATTTGAGCTTGCTTTCCGTTCAGCTGTATGTTCAGAGAAGATAATGGCAAAGGTTTATGTTGCAGTAGGGAGTACTTTCTGTGCGAGGGCCAATCAGCTTAATAGAATGTTCTGCTTCCATATAACTTCAACTCTACACATAATCTGTGGCATGCTGTTGATTACCACTGAAAATCATTTAGACTGGTCCCTCAGTTTGTAAAAATAAGCAAAAGTTGTTTTCCGCAATGCACTTTTACAGTGGAAGTCTGCAGCAACAATACTGGGGGAATACATTTGTTTACGATTTTTAAATTTTATTTTTATTACCAAACTTTTATACCATTTTTTTTAATGTGTGTGTGTATGTACAGTGGCATGCGAAAGTTTGGGAACACCTTGCAGAATCTGTGAAAATGTGAATAATTTTAGCAAAATAAGAGCGATCATACAAAATGCATGTTACTATTAAAAAAGGTTCAAACATTCGCTCCAGAAGGAAACACGATGCATTAAGAACTTTCTGAATTTGAAGATCAAGGTAAATTGTACTTAATTTGTCTTCCGGGAAACATGCACGTATCTTCTGTTGCTTCCGAAGGACAGTACTAAATGGAAAAAAATGATATTTCAACAAAATAAGAAAAATCTGGACATCTTCATCCTGTTCAAAAGTGGCTCTTAATGCATCGTGTTTCCTTCTGGAGCATCAGTGAATGTTTGAACCTTTTTTAATAGTTGTGTACGAGTCCCTCAGTTGTCCTCAGTGTGAAGAGATGGATCTCAAAATCATACGGTCACTGCTGGAAAGGGTTCAAATGTGCAGAAGATGCTGGAAAACTGAAGAATCTGCAGGACATGGAGGATTTTTCTGAGGAACATTGCTCAGTTTAACTGTTCAGGACAAACAAGAGACTCATGAACAAGCATCACAAAACAGAAAAACAGTCGTGGATCATCCAGGTAACCACACACAGTATTAAGACCCAAACTTTTGAAGCGGGTTATTTGAATAATTTCAGCTATTTTTTTTGTCTTGTGGACTAAATGTAAACATCTCAGGACAGGACTAAATAAAAAATAACATGCATTTCGTATGATCTCTCTTAATTTGTTAAAATTATTCCCATTTTCACAGATTCTGCAAGGGGTTCCCAAACTTTTGCATGGACACTGGATGTCTGCATGTTTCCATATTTAATGTTACACTTACTAAGAATATGATAACCTAGTAAACATATTTCCTTACACCTCAAATGTCCCCTCATCATATTTAAAATGTTTTGTCAAGATTATTTTCACATATGTTTTCAATTATGTCCATAAAGGAAAAAAGTGCAATTTATATAGAAATGTCCATTTGTGTTCTTTTTGCTTTTTTTTTTTTTTACAGGGGGGGGGGCTTGAAACTACACCAACTTTTATTCCATTTTCCAAAAACATTGTTTCTTAATATTTTATATATATACTTAAAAATCCTTAAAGAGGAATATAAATGTGGTGTACCGAGTTAAAGCAGGACAACTCAGAATGCATTAAATCAGGTAGTGTACACATTATTTATTACTCTAAACATATAATAAGTATTATCAAATAGGTATTGTCTTACAACAATGTTTGGATTATTAACACAGTATTATCATAAAACATCATAAAGATTTAAGTTCATATCAATAATATCTTGATTTTCATCATAAATTGCATAATTTAGCTACAGTCCTTAACTAACATTAGAAAAGGTCAAATGTTCTGATATTTTAAGAGACTTGTTGACCCTGACATACAGTCATGAGTGTCTGAAGGATTACTTTGATTTATTTTTTTTAAATATTAGAAAGTAGTTTAAAATATTTAAGAAAAATGTGACCCTGGAGCACAAAAGCAGTGTTAAGTCGCTGGGGTATATGTGTAGCAGTAGCCAACAATACATTGTATGGGTCAAATTTATAGATTTTTCTTTTATGCCAAAATCATTAGGATAGTAAGTAAAGATCATGTTCCATGAAGATATTTAGTAAATTTCCTACCGTAAACATATCAAAACTTAATTTTTGATTAGTAATATGCATTGCTAAGGACTTCATTTGGACAACTTTAAAGATGATTTTCTCAATATTTGGATTTTTTTGCATCCTCAGATTCCAGATTTTCAAATAGTTGCATCTCGGCCAAATATTGTCCAATCCAAACAAACCATACATCAATGGAAAGCTTTTTATTCAGCTTTCAGGTGATGTATAAATTGACCCTTATGGTTTTGTGGTCAAGGGTCACAAATAAAAGATTGTCAAACTACTTAAGGTTTCTTTTCATTCTTTTAATGAGGCTTTTGTCTCCATTATGATATAATCAGGACTGTTGTATCATGCATTTATAGGTGCAGTCATCATATGCGTGAATAGACTCCACATTGCTGTTTAAAAAACCTCAAGAATATGCCATAAACTTCACTGTAAGTGCATTACTGCAAACACAATTTTCGTTTGACAACTTTGGCTATTTAACCGAGGAACGAGTCTGCATTAGTGTCACCGTCAATAAAGCTTAACTTGTTTTGAAGCCAAAAGACTGGTTTAAAGATTCAGACAGAGTGTTTTTTGCTAACAGTTGGAGAAGGACGACGATTGACTGGAGGTGAACTTTATGGGCTGAAGCGAGTAACCAGCTCTTCAAATCATTGCTAATGGCCAGTCGCTCAAGCGTAAAGTGGCCGCTCTCGAGCCATCACAGACAATTTCATCTTCGCATATCCTTAAGATCTTTATTGGGCGGTGCGGTCACAAATCAAAACTCATTTAGCAAAGGCCTCGCTCATTTAGATTTAATAAATGTGGCTTAAGGGCAACAGTGTTAGACAAAGTTAACTAAGTCACCATCATTAAGTGAAGCCGATGACACGCATGCTAAAACACGACTAGATTTGAATGGTTTCGAAGTTTTTGTCAAAAAAGTGACATGCCGCAGGTTTCATGGGTGGCAGAACAAACAAGACTGAACTTTTGTTCGCTCATAAATATGCAGCGCTACAGCTTTAGACCTGCTGTTGCACTCTTTATGATATTATTTGTGCATCACCTCTACAGCAAGCCTAGTGTTCGAGTGAGGTAACACGAGTAAAAGTACGATGCTAACTACTTAAGTGGTCATATGATGTTGCTAAAAAGAACATTATTTTGTGTATTTGGTGTAATGAAATGTGTTTATGCGGTTTAAGGTAAAAAAAAAAACCACATTATTTTCCACATACTGTACATTATTGTTTCTCCTCTATGCTCCGTCTTTCTGAAACTCGTCGATTTTTACAAAGCTCATCGGTCTGAAAAGCGAGGTTTGCTCTGATTGGCCAGCTATCCAGTGCGTTGTGATTGGCCGAATACCTCAAGCGTGTGACAGAAATGTTACGCCCCTCAACAAACTGTGATGCCTTGTCCCGGAGCAATGAGACAAAAACATTAAAACCCATTATAAACGAGGCATTTGTTGCATCCAGTGGGGACATAATTACGGATCATAATGACTTATACTGTCTTTTTACCGTTGCGTTGCATCGTGCCGCGTAAAAAAACATTTATGCATTTGTGATCGGAGAAATGACAAAAAAAAAGCGCTACTCTACACTGCTCAAAACTCACGTTTGAATCGTCAGTGGCAAATCCTTTAAATATAAAAAACGTACTTGCAGTCTGTGAGTCAGAACAGCCGGCATTGTAGTCTACTCTTCCAGGATCAGGAAACAGTCCTCCATAAAATGCGCCGCACACATCGAATATTTGGGTTGAACTGTTCTGGAACATGTTGTAAATACAACTTAACCACTGATTTTAGTCGTGTCCTCTTTTGGAAGACCAACAAAGTACTTTCGCTTTCACAACGAAAAACACAGCACCTTCACGACATGGCAGCAGCAGCAATACTACAGCGATAATAAAGTTACGCCTTCTTTCTTTGCTTGAACATTTGGGCGGCATTATGCTAATGTTTTCACATAGTGATGTAGACATGTGGGGCGTGTTAGAACGAGCCGTTTTAGGTAGGTGTGGCTGATTTTTAACTTTTATAAAGAATATCTCTTTTGTTTTGAGTCTTTAGTCTTTGCAACTTTTGGGATCTTCTTTATGCACCAAGAGCTCGTAACACTCCAAAGAGAAAGAGACAATTGAAATTGCATCATATGACCCCTTAAAGCCAGCACCATGTCACTTTTGGTGCTCTAGCGGTTCATAAACAAAACTGCACACTCCGCGGAGAACATTCCACCCGTAGCTACTTCTCTGAGTTTATGTCTATGGCGATTCACGCGGGTATGTGTTACTCCGCAGCGGTGACCAGGCTACAATAGTCCGAATATAAGTACTTATTATAAGTGCACCGGAGTGATTCGGAATAAGACAAAAACACGGTTTGGAAAATGGATTAATGTGTACTCGCTTATTATATACATTTTGCAAATTTTGAAGACAGAAAAAGTTACATAATGCTGCTTTAATAATGTTGCTACTGGAATATAGTCCGTTTTACTTGTATTACACGCTGTTAGCATGAGATGACAGGCTTTTAGTAAAACACTGGTAGAAAACAAGCCACTTCAGTTCATTATTTTGAGGAGAGAGTTCTGACGTTCTGCTTTGTTCAAAGCCTTCATGAATCAGCTGATGACAATCTCTATTCTCTATATCAAGATCTATTTAGAGGCACGCAGCTCACTTTTCCCAGTAAACACGAGGAGATACATCTTTAGAACATGAGATTTAGACAAAACACAGGTTAAGTCAGAGGAAAAACAAGAGTCGCTTTTGGGAGCGTCGGCCTGACTCTGAACATGAAAACAAAGTTATTTTCACATTTAAAAATAGTTGAGAACTCACTCAATCACTTGGATTGAAGTCCTCTATTTCTCCATTTGTTTGGAAAGGTCAGCGGCGTAATGAAGATGAGTGTGTCTGTAGTTCATTAGTCAGGCAGCGTGTCGTCTCAAAGGTAACACGACCGCTGGCATTTCAAATCAAACACAACAGGACCTCAAATTAATTCATGTAAAAGGGCAGGAGCCAACGACATCACTGCAAACACTTGATTTGTAATTTTATGACAAAAAACAAACACACTGTGGAGTGCAGTTGTTACCTTGAGCTCCAATATCACCTTAACTTTTAAATGTAAGTGGTGACCTTTGACCCTTTCCTATAATTCTATATGGTAGTCCACTTTATATGTCATAGTGTTTATGACAAGGTAAAGTCAACATGACTGATGAAAGTGGCAAAGCAAGTACCTATGAAATATTTACTTACATTCTGTTTGCAGCAGACAGAGGCGTAACGCTTTCAAGAAAATTGTTTTTTTAGGTAAAAAGATGATTATATTGTTATTTTTTTATTTATGTTACAAAGATTACTATCTCAAATAAACGGTTCTTTTGATTTTTCTGATCATCAAAGAATCTTGAAATTAGCATACATTAGAATGATTTCTGAAGGATCAAAAAGACTGAAGTGATGGCTGCTGAAAATTCAACTTTGCAATCACAACAATAAATGACATATTAAAACATAATAAAATAGAAAAGTTATTTTAAATTACAAAAATATTTCACAATATCACTATTTTTTATCAAATAAATGCAGCCTTGGTCAGCAGAAGAGACTTATTTAAAAATAAACAAACAAATAAATACATTACTGACCTCAATCATTATTGTATACATATTATATATGTATTATTAAGAAAGGGAATTAGATTTAAAATAACCACCACATTTTATTTGGACACTTATATAGCTGTTCACACACACACACACACACACACACACACACACACACACACACACACACAAACACACACACACAAACAAAACAAACACACACACACACACACATGCACAGACACTCAAACACAAAACACACACACACACACACAAAAACCAACACACACACACACACACACACACAACACACACACACCACACACACAAAATCTGCTCCCAGAAAGGCAGTTCTCTCTCTCTGTCCAGAAGGGGGAGCTCATGGTCCTCTGTACTCCATGTATTGTCTCTGATCTATTATCCATAAGCATTATTATGGAAGTGGCGACCCTCTGTAACCTCCACGGGTTCCTCCTTAAACAGATGGACACGTTCAGTCATGTGCTCTGACTGCTGCGGCGTAATGAGGAGCTTTCACTTGCGCGGGACGACGGGAACATTCGCTCTCCTTACGAGCCAATCACCTCCCTCTCATCCCATCACTCAAGGGAACCGCTCTTTGTAATTGCCTGGATTCACTTTGACTGGAGGAAGTCAGGTAAGAGTGAACTAATTAGCCGAAGCATCAAGATACGGCCCCCCAAAAAGAGATCCACGGAAGCTGGATCACTCCATATCCAATTACTTCCAAGGATGTGAGGAGCACGGCATTGGGGGGATTACGGGTTATGAGCCAGACTCTCGGGTGTTTGCGCTTTGACATCGCTGCCCTTTGGATTCTGAGCCGCTCTGCTCTTTAGGAGAGCTCAAAAACAAGGCGAGGTGCTGAAGGACACTCCAGCTTCCGGAGGAAGAAGGTAATGGAGAGGTGAAGCGACTCGGTGGTGTTGCGTAAAGAAGAAATGAGAAACATCTCCAGGGCTCCACAGAGAAATCTAATTAGTCTGTTTAGGGTTTTGTGTGATCATTTGAAAAGTGGAGGATTCCTGTCAGGACTAAATAAAGTACATAAATAGCACAACAACACAAACTAATGGTATTCCAGAGAATATCTGTGCTTGTCGATGTGAAAACCACAGCCATTTGTCAAAAGCAGGCTGAATGCAAAGTGATGGAGTCCACATAAAGGCCGGTGAATTGATGCACACGGCTCTCCGGCTAAGTGCTCTGATGGAGCGGCAGGAGCTTCCCAAAAATAGAGGAACGAGGAAAGGAAAACAGGACACGTACGGTATGCTCGCCCTTACGCTGCTCCTGCATCTGTGCACGTGTTGTTTTCCTCGTCCGAGTTCAAAAACCTCTAAACCGGTAAAAGCTGGATGAGAGTGAGCTGACGAACAGCATCTGAAGAGGGACTCCAGGTTCACATTTAATGGAACTGATGTATTTAAAGGAATATTCTGGGTTCAGTACAGTTAAGCTCAGTCAGCAGCATTTGTGGCAAAATGATGAATACTAGAAAAAAAAAATACTGTAATAAATTAACACAGATTTAAATAAAATACAATGATTTAATAACTATTAAAAATATGTAATTTTACCACACACACACACACACACACACAAACACACACACACCACACACACACACACCCACACATATATATATATATATATATTAGATATATTACTACACAGTATATCAAATAAATTTGGGGTTAAAGTAAAATCTTACTTATCCTAAATTATAGTAATATATTTTTTTATTAAGATTTTTTTTGAAAAAAGTCTTGTTCTGTCTGATAACACTGCATTTATTGTTCAAAAATACAGAAAAAACTGTAATAATGTGAAATATTACAATCTAAAATAACTGTTTTCTATTTAAATATACTTTAAAATGTAATTTATGCTGTGATCAAAGTGAATTTTCACAATCTATTACTCAGTTCTTCAGATGTCACATGATCCTTCAGAAATCATTTATATGCTGATTTATATCAATGTTGGAAACCGTTGTGCTGCTTATTTATTTAATTATGGGAACCTGTGATACTTTTTTAGAAATAAAACGTTGAAAAGAACAATTTATTTAAAATAGAAATATTTTGTAACCATATACACACTTCTGTTCAATAGTTTGGGATCAGCAATTTTTTCTTTTCTTTCTTCCTTTCTCTCGCTCTCTCTTTTTTTTGGAAGAAATTGGTACTTTTATTCAGCAAGGATGTGTCAAATCTGTGACTTGCTAGAATTGTTAGAACTTAATGTTATTGTTTTTAATTAAATTACAGAACGTCTTTTTTTAAGCAAAATATTTAAATGTACAACTATGTTGCCATGAAAATACTGCATATTCATAAGAGAACAACTTTAAAGCGCACATAATGCATTTGTCAATAAAATAATGAATATAGGTGATTTTATAAAAGCATCAGCCTCACATTTTCGCTTTTAAATCCTTCAAAAATGGGCCCCACTCAATTCAATTGTAAGTGCCTCACCATAATCTAGATTTGTATTTCTTACTTTAAGAAAATGGGATGAGTTAAAACACATTTTAGTGGTATGCCACAAATGCTGATGATTAAACTTGCATTAAGCTGGAATGATGAGACATTTAAACAGCACGGTGCGCCATGGGACAAAAAACTGAGCATTGAAATATTCATATTTAAGAGACCGAATCCTCTAACTTGTTCATGTTCTATCCACTTATATTTCAGTCCATCTGGAGTGTATATATTAAAAATGTATGGCAAAAAGAAATAATAATGAATTAAGGATTGTTCGACGACGGAAGAAAATCATTAGCCATTATTAATTCATGTTTGAGAGGCCAAATGTCTGACAAGCATTTGAAACAAATTTTTCATACATATGGCCCAAGGAAATGGAAAAGGGGCAGTGGGAACCAATCATGTGAAGCCTTAGTTTCCCTCAGCAATAAGTGAAAAAATAACCTTACAAATTGCACAACAGAAGAGCATTAGTGACGCTTGACTGCGCCGCCGGAAGAGTCTTCTCTCCTCTCCGAACGAGATGTTTACTGCTGACTAACAGACAAACACCCACACATACACCGCTCTGATTGTTAATTAGACTTCACAAGCTCTGCACAAAAACAGCAGCGCTGCTTACCAGTCCTGCTGAAAAACCCCACATATAAAAAAGATATGAGATGGGAGAACACAGCAGACCGGCTCAGATCACTCGGGGAAGAGCGGAGGAGCGTTCCTTTGGTCAGCAGCTTAAGCAGGAAAAGCCTGAAGGTTTGAACGGACGTGTGTGGCATAAATCTGATCTTTATCCCACAATTCCTCTTTTAATTAGCAGTGGTGCTGAGAGTGGAACTTTTGAAGATTTTAGAAGCGCTGGCCTAGATTGTTAAACTAATAAAGTGGTCTGGCTGCAGATTTTGCTGTTCTTTTTTTATTTAAAAATAGCAAGTTATTCAAACATTTACAGGATATGTGAACAAAAGATTCTATGCAACTGTTTTCTGCCCCCTATACAGAAGAGAAAAGAAATATATTCCTGTTATTTATATATTTTTTTCTTTTTTTACAAACAAGAAAATGTATGTTGACAGTTCAAGTCCTCGGTTCAGCAAACCCTGATTTTTACCCGATGAGTTTTCCGTTGTGTTGTACAAGCGTACGGTCCGTTCACGTGCTGCACATAAACACACACGCCGAAGTGTGCTCGTGTGTACACATACTAAATCATACTACACACACACACCAAAGTCTTGAGGATCTCCAGGTCTAGAGTGTCTAGAGGGGCGGCGGATGGACGCGGAGAGCTGGCAGGTGATTGGTTGTGACCCCTCGGGTCCATCAGCCGTTTTTGTTTTTCTAGCGGGAACCCCGACCCGTGTCTCTACGCCGTCTTAATGCCCTCAAACCCACAGAACTTCCAGCGTTTCTCCAGACTCGCCCCGACGCCTGTCAACTCCTGCTTAAACGTGCAGGGCAGCCGACCCAGAAGAGTCTCCACCTCTGTGGTGCTGATCTGAAACGACAAGAACATCCGTTAGACCCATCCAAACCAATCACGACTCTGAGACTACTAGTGAAAATGCTTCTGTTTTTCCAATTTAAAGGGGGTCATGAACTGAGAAACCAAATTCCCTTGATTATTTTTTGACATATATGAGGTTATTGTGCTATAAAAACATCCTGTAAGTTTTAGGGATGGGCATTCCAAGCGAAAATAATATTCAAAAATCGCTGGGTATTATTCGATTATTACTCGAAAGTCGCACCCCTTCCCCGCATGCACGCACAAACACCCATAAACAGAGAGAGAGGGAGAGGGACGGGATTCAAGCTTTCAATCTGTGTGATAAACGGTTTAATTCAGAAGATAGGCTACCTTAACTCAACCCATATAATAATTGTAAAGTGCTGAAACAAATTAATAGCACTTATTAACATAACAGTCCGGGATAGCTAAAATGAACTGCTATATAAGCATAGTGACAGTTCCATTTAAACCAGTAACCTCTAAAGGGAATAAATACGAGATGGGAGAAAAAAATTCTTCAATATCTTCTGTCGCAAATATATCGTTGGGTAATTATACTGCATCAGCGAGCCATTATTAATATGCGGGGCATTGAAATCACTTTTGAATGCGTGCTTGTTTTTTACTTTCACTTTCGAGATTCGCGATCACACTACGGAGCAGCACTCTGCAGTACTTACCACACATTTTACAAGATTAAATGTTTGTCAGTGGTGCTCAGGATCTAAAAATCATTCGCCATTCCTCAGTCATCTCTCCTTACTCTGTTTATGTGGTAGGTGAAATTTTATGTCCGTCATGTAACAGGCTACGCTAGCAACGGCTCTACCGCTAGAAGCGGTTAACCTTTTAGTGGCTCCATAGAACGCGTTATTTGTTTTCCTGCCTTTCTGAACACAGACTCAGTCACACCTCTAACCCAGTCGGGGGTGCTTGTGGTCCACACAGAACTCTTATTTGACATAGTCTCAAGTTACTGTAACTGTTAGGCCTATATGCTATGCAAGTCTTTTTTATGCCATGCAAGTCTACAGTGTGCACGTGAGACAATGTGTTAGGAAAAAATAGGACATTTTTTAAGACAATCGCACAAAATATTCGATATCTCTAATTTAATCAACTATCGAATATCGAAAATCGTGACCCATCCCTTCTCGTTAGTATAAACAGCCTTATATTGAAGCCACAAAGGACAGCTTGTGGAATGTTCTGCCCTATGATGTAATAGTGTGGATAAGCTCCGCCTCCGCAGAAGATCATCAACACCTGCTTCTACATTAGCGCCCGTTTTAGCCCCGCCCCACCGTATTGTGGCACATAGTGTAAAACTAATGAGAGACGAACGTGAAGGTGTCTATGCAGAACCAAAGATAAAAGAGCTGATCGGAAGAAAACAAGCCGCTGTGCAGTGCCCAAGTTGAGGGAAAAAAAAACCAGTCTTTGCATTGCCTTCCTTCTGATCCCAACGTTAGGAAAGACTGAATGAACTTAATTTGTAATGAAGATCCAGACCGCATCAGTAAAAACTTGGTCCTTTGCACACTTCATTCTGCCGTGGATTCGTTTACAAACAAGGCAGACTTCGACACAGGATTTTCAGAAAGATTGAAACTAAAAGACGATGCTGTGCAACTATATTGGATCCGACAGTAATGTAGCAAAACACACAAGTGTGAATTAAGTTACTGTTTTTATAAGTGAATCACTATTGCTGTCTGTTAAACAGATCGTTTGAAAGGAGTTTTATGCAAATAATTTTTAACCCAAATCACAGCAGCGTTCATCTATGAGCAATGAATGTATGCCTGTCAAACATACACAACTGTTAGCCAATCATAGCAGTTTACTTTCGTTTACTTTGCCTATTCAAACAGAGCGTTCTGATGAGGGGGGCTAAAAACAGGACAGAAAATAATGTATTATTTTCAAATTATTTTTTTGATGTAAAAATCTTGATAACAGTGGACCTCAGAGAACAGTACAAAATAAAAAACAAAGGCAGTTCATGACCCCTTTAAAGGAATATTTGATTCATACTCATTTGTATAGCACTTTTCACAATACAGATAATTTCAAAGCAGCTTAACATGCATGTTTCAATGATACATATTGCATTAAATCAAGAGCTTCCACTGAATTGCTTTGAGCCCCAGCAAGCAGCCACAGATGTCTGTCTCAAGGAAAAACTCCATCAGTGGCGATGTGTTGGAGGAAAGACCTTGAAGGAAACAGACTCATCTGGGGCCAATCCACCTCTAGCAACGAAATAATGTCATATGACAGTAAAACACAGCTCCAAGATACTACCAGTGACACATTCTCCTAAAAAAGACAATATGATGCGATCTTTCAAAGCATTACTAAGGCAGTTAATATAGCTTGTGATTGTAATGATTGCAATTTGAAGATAATACAATGGCAGTCCTACATTGTTGGCATATTCAGGGTCAAATACAAGTTAAGTTCATTTGACAGTTTTTGTGGAATAATGTTGATTACAACAAAGATGAATTTAGACTTGTCAGTTTTTTAAAGCCAAAATCTGGGTTAGAGTAAGGCACTTACAATTAAAGTGAATGGGGCTAATTTGTAAAAGTTTAATTATATTTATTTAGTTTCTTTAAATCTGTAAATGGGTCTTAAAAATGTCTATAAATGTCTTACATTTACCTTCATAAAACCAGTACAAATCCTGTAAAATCTCACTGTTTCAATAGTACAGCCACAAGATATAAACAATATGCATGTTAACATGAATTTAGCATGAAAAAAAAAAGGTTTTACTTTTTTACATTGCCAACATAATGCTCAAAACCCAAAAGTGACTGCAAATTCACAGCTCAAATAATACACAATTTAAAATTAAAATTATATGCTTCACAGTTCTGCTTTTAAAATTGGACCCATTTCCTCCATTCTATTTGTTTGCTTTAAAGGAAATTAGGCATAAATAGAAATTTTGTTTGTATTATTTGTGCCATTATTACCCAGCATTATGCCACAAATGCTGCTGATTGTGCTTAATTTATATGCAACCTGAATTATTCCTTTGATACTCATAATCAAGCCAGATCATTGTCACAAATTTACTTGATTACTTAAATATTGCAGAATGCATTCCATTTTAATTTTACATTTGCCCTGCATTTTACTAAAACTTCCAAGGTTTAACTCTGATTTAGAATTTTTGATGTGCGTTCAGATTTTTTGGACCCCACTATATATAAGCGCAGCATGATGTGAATTGTGTTCTTCACAGGATCGTGAAACCCACTTGCAGCAGCTTATCGAGTGGCAGCCAGAGCGACGTGAACGGCGGTTTATCAATTAAACCCTCCCACCGGGGTGCATTGTTTTTAGTGCAAACGAGCGGAGTGTTGATGAAGATATGAAGGCATGTGTGCGCCGCGGAGAGCGAGAGCGTGGGCATCCACAGCCGGAGGGCTTCAACTCAAAACTGAAAAGATATAGAGGCTCATTTTCACCCTCCATCTGTAAGTGTAAATTAGTCACTGTGTGACAGCGAAAGCAGAGCGAGAGAGCGAGATAAAGCCTGAGAGATGAAGGAAAATAAAGAGTAATCAACACTGCGCTATAGTAAGATGAGCACTTTATATCAGCATTAAACATTTTGGCACGAAAAGCTTAAGGATTGTATTTGAGAACAGGAAGATGAAAACACACACACACACACTCACACACTCACTCACTCACTCTCTCACTCTCTCACTCTCTCTCTCTCTCTCTCTCTCTCACACACACACACACACACACACACATGGGAAATGTGTGTGTGGTCCTGCTGTGAGCGTGAGAGCTGAGCTTTACACCGCAAGCTCTTTCTGTCTGCTCAAGGGCTGTTTACTCAGCAGAACATTAGAATGGCAAGCAGACCGCCATACTTTCAGTGTGTGTGTGTGTGTGTGTGTGTGTGTGCAGGTGCAGTAAAAAGCAGTAAATACATTCAGTCTGAGTGAGTAGCCTGTGTGCATGTGTCAAGGTTATAATCACTAATGAAATGTTTTATGAAGATGGAAACTGGTAAAATAAATATTTTTTGCACTATATCTTATCTATCTATCTATCTCAGTATATATGCATGCAAATTACAGTGAAGTGCAACAGTTACCGTATGGTGTTCAGCAGTGGTCAAAAAGGACATAAACAGTGAATTTTGGATCGATTTCTTCTTGTAAACTCAGAGATGTGGATTCGGCCGGCAATTAAATGACCACACAACCTTGGTGTCTGTCAAAAAACTGGGGACTTTTACACGGGTGGTGGGAGAAAAACACAGACATTCTGGATTCGGACGGCATTAAAATCCCAGACTAACCCCTGCAAGTGTAGAAAATGGCTTACATCCCCACAAGAAACAATTACCGTCCGAATCGGGCTTACCATGAGAGCGATGTCTGATTTTTGAAAGTGCTGATTCTTTTCAATGAACCAGTTGAATTGATTCACGAATCACTCTAAACGATTCATTCACGAGTTGGACCATTTGCAGCTGTTCATAAATAAACAGCTCAATGATTGAATGATCTTGTCAAAATGAGCCAAGAACAGCGACACAGTCTGAGCTTGAATGTACATGTTACTGATGGTACAAAAAGTAAGTTAATAATGCTGAATTTTAGTATTGATTAGTGTACAGTAAATGAAAATCATATTTATGTCATGATTCAGTTGTTTGTGAACTAAATCTGCATTTGTGTGTCACACTCTCTAAGGGGTTGGTTATTTTTGGTAAAATAATGCAAATTAATGCCCATCACCCACCGCTGTAGCCGTTTCAAATGATACAAAACCACATACTTACACAAACGTTGTTTTTCTTAATTTTTGAAAAAATATATGGCATATTATTTTTAAAATACTATATGACATACATGTTTGCCAGCTTGAAATATTAGTAGCTTAAATGGATATTTTAGTACATTAAAGTTTGGTGTTTTAGTAGTGTATAAAAAGTTTTGGTAATAAAAGTTAATACAACTACATGTTACATGAATGCACTAATCTTTTTTATTAGTGGTGAGTAATGAGCTGGCTGCAAAAATAACAGAGGGTTCATCGATCAGTACTAATTACTTTTGATACTTAAGTCAAGACTTAAGTACATTAAATAAAGTGTTTTTTGCACTTTTACTCATAAAATTGAAATCAAGTACTTCTACTAGAGTCATATTTCATTAGGGCATCTGTACTTTTACCCGAGTACTTGATTTGTGTTCTTAACCCACCACTGATCAAAGGCCCATAAAAAGAAATAAGACGCTCGCTACTTCAGTCTCAAAAGAAACACTTGAATATAATTCAAAGGTTTTGTCACGAGCTGCACAAACTTTGGTGAATCCAGCGATTAGTTGTTCTCCTGTGTGGGCCTTATGACTCAAGACGCTGAATCAGAAAGACTCCGGAGATGCCAGAGTGATGATAGCCACAATTTACTGCTAAATCTGACACTTTTATAGCACATTTAATTTTCAGTAAGTACTGCAGCTGCATTCTTATAATTGTGACAAATAAAACTTTGCGCATAAACTTCAAAGACGTTACTGTTTTTCAGGGTGCAGTTTGTTTGATGGAACGGCTGCAATAAACCATAAAACTACTGAAGCTAAATAAAAAATAAAATTGCATCATTATAACTAACTGAAAATGAGAAGTAAAAATAAAAGGAGTGAAATGTGCGTGTTTCATACCTTGGTGTCCAGCCGCTGTAAATAGGAGCAGATATATTCGATGCTGGCTCCAAAAGGATGGACGTGAAGAAACGTTGAGATAATTCCTGTTGAAGAAAAGCCAAAGATGAATCACTGATAGATTTTTCAGTACAGTATAAATATAAAATCTGTTTCAAAACCTTTCAGAAGCTGCCAGTTTTTAAGACCAAGTATGACTGATTTTATAAACTGACAGTGTGTGTATAGCTATATTATATATATAATATATATTATATTCTATAGATATAATAAAATGACCAAATACTGTATTTTGAATAAAGTATATTTATATCAATAGATAAATTGGCCTTAATATGAAAATGAATTAGTATTTGTATAGTTATTTAAAGGGCACCTATTATGCAAAATCCACTTTAACATGATGTTTGCATATAAATGTGTCTTAGCAGTGTGTGGACACAACCACCATACAATGATAAAAATCCATTCACTTCATTTTTTTAATCCCCTTTAAACCAACTCGTTTTGATTCTCATGCAGTGTGATGTCACATTCTATAGTGCGGGGCCATAGGGGTTGATTGACAGCTCTGCAATGCTATAGTTTCCGCCTTCAGCGGTTGTACGCTCTCCTCCTTTTTCTCCGCGCTCGAGCAGCTGTAACGTCAACAAAGTCTCGCAAGCAACTGATGCTCGGGGTTTGAATGTAAGACTGAACATAAGATGGTCTTCATCTTCTCCCAACATGAGCTGTGCGGGACACTGTGGATTACTTTCATGTTTCAAGGTAAACCCCTCAACAAATCTACTAAATACGTGTATCACTCAAGACCCTTTGGGACATGTCATGTCGTTATAGTGCATTAGCGTTTTAACCGTATTTGTGTGCGTATATTAAGTATTTTTTAACTGATCAACGCTTGTGAGATTAGTTCTGTAACATTGCGCTGTTTCGTCCCACTTTCAGTGCATTTGGCTTCCCATATGTATGGCTGAACACCGGTTCTCTCCTCTCAGTTATGTCGCTTCTACCGGCTGTTGTAGGCTGGATGTTAGAGAGACAATGCAGAGAGACCTATACGCACTACTCTTCGGGAGATTGCGGGCGGGAATATGAGCTCATTGGAATTTAAAGTGATACACCAAAACAGCCTTTTTAGAAACACACCCCAAAAATGACATTGTCAGCGGTTATAATAATGATCTGTTGGGTATTTTGGGCTGAAACTTCACAGACGCATTCTGGGGACAGCCAAGACCAATATTACATCTTGTAAAAATGTGAAATATAAATATGTTATTAATGAATTTACATAGAACTGTTTAGGTTATGTTTTACATAGGGGTTGCACCGACTAATCGACTTCAGTGCTCTGCCATGATGCTTTAAGCTTGACGTCGACTAGTCGCTGGTCCTATAGAGGGCGCAACAGGATAAGAAATCTTTGAAGGACTTCCACATTTACGCTCCGTTTCCAAACAGTTTAAATGACAAATAAATGCATACTCTGAAAGCTCTCCACAAGACATGTGTGATTATGTTACTGGATGCTCGAAATTGAACAGGAGAATGCACGTTTTAAACAGCTTATTGTACAGGTAAATGAATCGCCGTTCTAATCTAATGCGCTGCTGCACTGTAACGCACACATCACGCGCACAGAATCATTCAGCGCGGAAATGTATTGTCAACACTGTTCTGTGATTTCTCAATAAAATAGCTTAGAAACTGAAAAGTTCAAGCATATATTTCTTAATAACTAAATCCCACAGCTTCACTACTAGTAGAGAGATGCTGCCAGGTAGAATTAATTCACACACGCAATCGCTCTCACTAATGCATTCATATGAATGTAATCTTTACTGAGCTACTTTATCTGTATCTGATTTAGAACGAGCAGAAATCTGTGAGAAATATAACGACCCAAAGACAAAAGAACTTATAAAAATGGGCTGTTATAGGAGCAATAGCCATGTGGGCAGCGCTGTGTCATCTGCCATAGCTGTGCACAAGGTGTTTATTACAGCTGCAGACTTATTTGTTCATTAATGACGTCATCAGCGACTAGTCGACTTCGACTCGACTTTCATCACATAAAAGTCGACTTTAAAAAAAATCAGAAGTCGTTCAACCCCTAGTTTTACATGGACATTAGTAATTTATATAAAGTTTCTTCATTTAATAATAGAAATTAGCAATGAAATCCATTCAAAACTTACTATTTTACAAAACATCATAATTATTGACATTTCATCCACATTGGATAAATTTATTCTTGTTGCATTTTGCCATTGCTTGCTCTACATAGAATACAATGCTACCTCAGATCTCAGCCCAAATGAGGTAGAAGACAGAATAATTCTTGACTTGAGAGCGTGCCTATGAGGCCCTAAAATGCTGTCTAAGTAGGCAGCTCACTTGGTTTTGGAGCAGAGCGCTACTGCATCAGCAATTGATATTTCCAAGCGCCGATTCGCAAATGATTCCAAGTACTAGAGTTGTTTTCCCTAAAGTGGATGTCCACATCGGCTAACTCTGCCTTTTGAACTTTCTAAATGATTACGAGTGTTTAATTACAGTTTTGATGCTGTTTGGCGTAATCAAGGCGGTTCTTCGGCCTTCTAGTGCTTCATTCACACACTCAAACATATGGAATATAACAATAACGGCTGCTATTAGCACTTCTGGTTTGAATGTGATAGGTGCGGGCTGATAACTCAATTATTCTGAACGCATTATGTTCTGATCAGGAAAGCAATGCAGCTCTCCAGAGAGAAGCGCACAGGTGCCGCACAGTCAATATTCCATTAGTCTTGATGGACTATAGATATATAGTTTATATATTATACATGGTTTATGTCCGATCTTGTGTTTGCGATTACATGCTTCCACTTTGCACACATTGATCCAAAGCCAAACACTGTTAGGTGAAAGAAAATGGAGCTTTTAAAACACAATGTTTTATTAATTCATGCATGTCTGCTATAAGATATAATGATGTATGTGCTTAAACAAACACCCTAAACTGGCAGCTGTGCTGGCTACTTCATCCAGAAATGAAAATCTGCCATTATTTACTCTACCTCATGTCATTAAAAACCTGTGTGATTTGCTTTTTTTTTCCAGGAAACACAAAATGAGAAGTTAAGCAGAGACTGGAAAATCAGCTTTGAACAGATGCTGTAAACCTCCAAAAATGACAGAAAGCATCATAAAAGGAGCTCATATGACTTGTGCGCTATATTCAGTTGTCATTTGCATATATACGATGACTATCACATTGCTTGAGAATAAGTGGAAAATAGTGCAAGAGTCAAATGTACAGAGCCTCGCACATGACATATAGAAGAATATATAGATACGACGACTTAATCATTTGTGGCCACATTTCATTCATTCATTTCCTTATGGCAACAAATTCTTAATTCGTGGCCACAGTATCTTAAAGTTAAATCTTGAAGTTAAACAGGCTTGGAGCAAATAGAAATTCTTTACATTTATATAGAGTTTTTCAGGACCCACAAACACAGCACCTATCAGTGGAGGCTCCAGTAGAGACTGATGTAGCCAATTAAGTGGGGATTATTAGGAGACCATGATGGATAGAGGTCAATAGAGGAAGCCCAGGGGCCAGTTGCATAAACCTAGCCTCTATGTTAAGACACTGTCTACAGTTAACCAAGGGGTAATCAGTCTTTTTATATTATTATTTAATTTACACTAATCTTTGTTTTTATGTAACAAAAAAAAAAGTCAGTCTGGAGTACCATATTTGATACATCAGGATTTTATGGCTAGTGATATGGAGCTCATAAGGAAAAAGAAAATACCTCAATTTTATTCAGAGGCCATAACGGAGCAAAATATACAATTCGGTGCAGCTGCTGATATTTTTATAGCCAAAAATAAGATGAAACAACGATAGTTTGTAAAGTAAAGCAATGAGATCTTTGTAACAGAACAGCAGACTACTTACAAAATGCATATGTCACTCTTTGTCTCCCAATAATGTCTTAGAAAGATGTTTGAATGCTTAGTTTTATTATCAAATCTCTATCGTTTTCATTATGGGGGGCAAAACATATAATGCAATGCAAAACAACGATGATGAGAGATAAACAAATACTGTACATGAGCCCGAGGATCATATTTGATACTCGCATTTGAAAGTGATTTTTCTATTAAAAAAAAATAATGCATGGATAATGACGTAAACCTAAGCTGTGTCAGTCCAGTTAGCTGAAATATTACTAACAATATCAAAGTTATTCTTACGTTCACTTATAAATACATTAAAGATTTCACAGCAAAAACACGACTCATGACCTGAAGGTGGACATTTTTACAATTATACTAAAAAAAACTTGCTAAAGTATAAACTACCAATTAGAAGACAATCTGGTAGCACATTGTGTACAACATGATTTTTATCAAAGTTTTGATCATTTCGAGCCTTTAGAAATATGCATATCAAATATGATACAGTAATCCTTATTTAACCTCCATTTATTAGCCTCACTATACTGTGGCATTAGCACTGACATAGACCGCAGAGGAACGCAGTGAGTGAAGGACATCAAACCGCCTGTGCTGGACGATTTGAAGAGCTCAGATGCTGTCGTGTGCTCTGGCTCCTCTCTGCTTTCAAAAACACATTTGATTTGCTACAAGAACGCATTGAATTGCATTGTGACTGCGATATGTCTGGATGCGAGCATGGTCTCTTCTCCTTTAGCTCCTCCTCAAACACAGCATGAGCTCAAAAGAAAGAGACTGACGGAGGAGCATCCACTCCACTAGAGCTTACTGAAGCTGCTTTCTTCATCAGAGAGCAATGTGCCGGACATCAGCTCGGTCAGCACTCTTTCCGGTCACTGAACTGGCAAATAAGCCAAATAAAACCCTGGCAAACATGCTGTGCCAAGCCAGTTACACATGCAGAGAGTGCTGCGTGTTCTTCATCACACACATCCACATCTGGATTACACCTCTCTCTTATGCCATGACAATCAGTTTCTCATTCTGGAAACCTGAAAATGTTTTTGGCATAAGCAAATGTTCATGTGATAAGTGCCTCGGGATCACTGAATTTTTGAAAACCATCGCCTCTTCACTTTGTGGACTCGGTGTCACCTCAGGGTGTGCATTTGTTTTTAATAATTCAAGCGTTCAGAGTCAATTATGTCTTCCTTCCTGGCTGTTTTTGGCCATGGATTTTGGCAGCCTCTCTCTCACAGCTGTGCTGTGGATGACATGTTAAAGTTCCTCATTAAAAAGCATCCGAGGTGACTCATTTGAGGCTCATTTGGCCAGGCAATTAACACCTGCACCATAGAAGACATAGCTGTGGATGATGAAAATAATGAGAAGAGGTTTTTTTGTTTTTTTTTACAGTCTTGTGTCTGATGAGATAAAGTGTGAAAAGTGCTCTCAGTTGCCCCTTGACGCTTACCCACGAGCAGAGCCTCTCTCTCTGACTTCACGGGGCTGGGAGGCCCTTTCTCCGGCAGGCTCTCCTTCTCCTGGCTGCAGGACACCACGGCCGCTGCCTCCTACAGCAGGAAATAACAACACAAGAGAAAGTTGTTTTCTTCTCACGGCCCTCTGCCCCTCCCTCATTACCCCGGCCCTCTGATGGGCTGAAATCTCCTCGCCCAGTTGTGTCAGAGTGATTTATCCCGTGACAAATAAAGTTCTCCTGTGCTCGATTGGCCTGTAATGATCTGTCATGTTCTGTGAGAGGATGGAGGAGGGGAAATGGGACAGGAACAGGGTGTAGGGTGATGCACAGGAAGGAAAATGTAGAGAGAAAGAGCAGCAGAGTGGATGGAACAAAAGGCTGGAACAGAATAATAGACACGTTCCACGAATAGGGTGCAAAATATAAACTTTTTTTCTTCTATAAATTGTCAGAGAAAGGAGGTGCTTAACTTTTAGTCAAACCTTTACATGATCCTTTTTTATTTTCTAATTATTTTATATATGGTTTGCAATTTTTGCAACCACGCCAGTAGCTGTGATTTTGTTATTTTCTACCATTAAAAACAGAATTTTTAAATTCTAAAATAATTTTTTTATATTTATAAAATAAAAAGTCCAAAAAAGTATTAAAATGTATAAATAAATAATTAAATGTGACCCTGGACCCCAAAACAGTCTAAGGGTAATTTAAATGAGATTACACAAAGCTGAATAACTAAGCTGTCCATTTGATGAAGGTTTGTTAGGATCGGACAATATTAGCTGAGATCCAAAACTATTTTTTAAATCTGGAATCTGAGGGTGCAAAAAAAAAATCTAAATATAGAGAAAATCATCTTTAAAGTTGTTCAAATGAAATTCTTAGCAATGCTATATAATCAAAAATTGTAAATAAATAAATAAAATTGAAAATAATGTTCAAACGTTGGTGTTAGGTCTTTTTTTTTTTTGAAAGAAAGCAAATACTTGATCAGCAAAGTATTATTAATAGCTATAAGTAACACGTAAAGACATTTATAATGTTACCCAAAAAAATCTATTTCAGATAAATGCTTTTCTTTTGAACTTTCTGTTCATCAAAGAATCCTGAAAATAAAATGCATCACGGTTTCCACAAAAATAAATATTAAGCAGCGCATGTGTTTTCAACATTAATGAATAATCAGAAATGTTTCTTTACACTAAAGACTGGAGTAATGATGTCGGAAAGGAAATTCAGCTTTTTATCACAGGAATAAATTAAATTTTAAACTATATTCAAATAGAAAACATTTATTTTACATACTAATAAGTGTCAATATAATTATATATATATATAATTATATATATATATAGTTTTGAATTTAAATCGCCAGACTTGTGAGAATACATCTGTTTTCAAAATCTTTTGAACTGTTGTGTATATAATATCAAGTCAGAACAGTCAATGTCAAGTAAAAAAAAAAAACCTACAGACATTTGTTGTTTAAAGTCTAGCAGGCTAATTTTATAAATAATTTATTTTCTAACCATTTGCACTCACTACATAAAACAAATTTTGTGTGCAATTGCTGTGCGTCTAACATTCACATTTTTTTCCCCCAAAAAAGCCATAGCACCCCACAGAGTACCGTACTCCAGGAAGGTGCCTGTATGAGGTGTGATGAGGAGCGCTGATGTGGATGAGAGCAGCGTCTCTCACTTACGCTGGCGTGACTGGTGCTTTCCTCGCCTCCTCTGTCCTCCCGCTCGGCCGTCTCCAGCTAGTCAATTAAAAGAATGAGAGAGCTGTCAGCGAGTAATATGTCACAGGCTCGCGCTCACACACGTTCACACGGGGAAACTAAAGGACACGGGACACACCGCGGGGCAGGGAGCAGAATCACAGGCCTGACACGCCGAGAGCCGAAGGTCACGTTTGCAAATGGATTTCTCTAAATGCCAAATAAGCAGCAAAGCTCTAAAGCATTCTCCTGCTCAATGAAACTCTAATGAAGCGCAGCGTAAATGCAGAGTGAAGGCAGCCATTTCAAGCCGCTCGGCTGAGATTAGTAACGCAATCTGATGCTGACGCAATATTTAGTGGCGTTTGCCATCACTATTGTTATTTCTCATGCTTATGGTTAGGGATTTGAACAAACCTCAAATCCATGTATTAAACTTTGGATTAGCACCATCTGGGCTACATACATGAATGCTATCTCAAATCACGCGGCTTGTCGAGGAGAGGCGCGTTATTACTTTTCTAAGTGATCTGATTTGCAATTTTCGGCATGCTGTGATAAAACAGGTGAAGAAATCCCATGAAAGACCTAAGCCATATCTAGATACCAGAATATTAAAGGCTCTGTCTGGCTTTTTTTTTTGGACTCGTGGCAGCATACAGAGTGCCCTGGGGGCGCCAGAATATAATAAAAAATCATGAAAATATTGTCTGGCCAACGGCAAGTTTTAGAGGGCCAAACACCAATGACATTTTCTATAGAAAATGTAAACGCTTTGTATTATAAAGCGGATTGCTTCAGCTCTAAATATGATTAGATGAATCCCATTTAAAGCTATTTTGAAATAGCCAAATAAACACAGTATGTAACCGTGGACCACATCGGCCGGAATTCTATATTTGTATAATTAAATAAAATAAAGAATATAAAAAATTTTGATTCTTGTAATTAATACATAGTTGGTATTACTAAATAAAAATGGTTACAAATTGTATTCTTTATGAAAACCCTTGAGCTGCATCATCTCATATTAAGGGGGGTCCAAGTACACAAAAAGAAAATATATAAATATTTAATTAATAACAAATAATTACGTAAAAGTTGTTTCAAGGGGGTCCTAATACACAAAATAATAAAAATATATTAAATATTTAATAATAATAATCATTGTTTCAAGGATACTAAACACAAATAATTAATAATAAAATAATAATAATAATAAACTGCTATTATTGACTGAATATTTGCATCTTTTATCGTATTTCTGTTACGTAAAAGGCCTCTCGTGGTTTACTGCTTTTTAATGCAGTGAGTGAATTCAGGACGGCGCACAAAACTCTACGACAGATATTCTAGGATTCTAGAAGAAATATTAATGAAGTTTATCACAGCAAGAGACGGAAGAGCAAACACTGAGACGCACACGTACAGACTGATGTATGACACACACACAACACATTCATCCAGCAGAAAACAATAAACTGCTCTCGCAAGCGTTGGGCACAGATCTATAGGAGGAACGGCTGTGTTAAAATTGATTTTCATTTCTTCCATTAATGATTCTGTCTCAGGTGATTCATCAATGCACCCGCTGATGCCTCGAACCCTCCTTCAGCATGGATCAGTGGTGCTGAGATAAATTTCACCGCAGCGTGCCAATCAAACCTGTACCACATGCAGACATTTCTCCTGCTCTGAATGATGAGCAGCCGACCAACCATTTCCAAAATGATTAGTCTTGGAGGTGATAAAGCCCAAACTTAACCTACACCGATCCGCTCCATGGTACCAGATAAGGAAAAGTGAGATAACAACATCTGTCTGAACAAGATAACAGGCTATCAAATTTGAGGCATGCATCGTTTAGCCTTCTCAAATTGTCAAAGTTAAATTTGAAACTCAGTCTGATTTAAATGTCACTTTTCCCAAATTTCATACATGAATGAGCATGCTTTTGCTGTGTTCGTCCCCTAAGCAACACAGTCCCTGTGTTTTGGTGAATAAGAGCTCTGTTGACAAGCGGTTAATTGAAAGCGGCTTGTTGTCGCCGCTGGTGTGGCGAGTGGCTGGAGCTGCAGAGCTGCCATTAGTTTTCATTAGCGTCTGCTGCTGCGCTGATCGTACTGAACACCTGAATGCTTCAAGAGGACCAAACGCAGGATTGTTTTGCATTTCCTGTCCGGATTTTGAGGAAAAACCTTTCGAATTTGTTGCAAGGGCCTGCTCATCCACATAAACTATATGCAAGGAGCGTGTTTCTCTCACTTCAAGATTGCATGAACCCACACCATCACGAGCATAACACGCCAATGTGACAACACAAATGTGCATGTCAACATGAATTCATCAAGAATTCAATACAGTGTTGAGAGACAATTAACAGTGAGAATTAAAAAAAGACGACATTTAAGTGTGAAATATTATCAGAAAGATGATCATTTAAAACGTAATTCTTTGTGACTATTATGGACAGGATTAGCATGAGTAGGAGGATGAAATCCGTTGAAGAAATCCATTAAAATACATTTATATAATAAAGAAATATGAAAAGTTAGTTAGAAAAAAATCTATATTGAATATTTATTTATATATATATTTATATTATATATATACAGTGGGTACGGAAAGTATCTAGACCCCCTTAAATTTTTCCACTCTTTGTTATATTGCAGCCATTAAAATCATTTAAGTTAATTTTTTTCCCTCATTAATGTACAAACAGCACCCATATTTACAGAAAAACACAGAATTGTTGACTTTTTTGCAGATTTATAAAAAAAAAAAACTGAAATATCACATGGTCCTAAGTATTCAGACCCTTTGCTGTGACACTCATATATTTAACTCAGGTGCTGTCCATTTCTTCTGATCTTTCTTGAGATGGTTATACACCTTCATTTGAGTCCAGCTGTGTTTGATTATACTGATTGGACTTGATTAGGAAAGCCACACACATTTACCAGCTCACAGTGCATGTCAGAGCAAATGAGAATCATGAGGTCAAAGGAACTGAAGAGCTCAGAGACAGAATTGTGACAAGGCACAGATCTAGCCAAGGTTACAAAAAAAATTCTGCTACACTTAAGGTTCCTAAGAGCACAGTGGCCTCCATAATCCTTAAATGGAAGACGTTTGGGACGACCAGAACCCTTCCTAGAGCTGGCCTTCCGGCAAAACTGAGCTATCGGGGGAGAAGAGCCTTGGTGAGAGAGGCAAAGAAGAACCCAAAGATCACTGTGGCTGAGCTCCAGAGATGCAGTGGGAGAATGGGAGATGGGAGAAAGTTGTAGAAACCATCACTGCAGCCCTCCACCAGTAGGGGCTTTATGGCAGAGTGGCCCTACAGAAGCCTCTCCTCAGTGCAAGACACATGAAAGCCCGCATGAAGGACTCCAAGATGGTGAGAAATAAAAATCTCTGGTCTGATGAGACCAAGATATAAATTTTTGGCCTTAATTCTAAGCGGTATAATGTGGAGAAAACCAGGCACTGCTCATCACCTGTCCAATACAGTACCAACAGTGAAGATGGTGGTGCAGCATCATGCTGTGGGGTGTTGTTCAGCTGCAGGGACAGGACGACTGGGTGCAATCGAGGGAAAGATGAATGCGGCCAAAGTACAGGGATATCCTGGACGAAAACCTTCTCCAAAATGCTCAGGACCTCAGACTGGGCCGAAATTTACCTTCCAACAAGACAATGACCCAAAGCACACAGCTAAAATAACGAAGGAGTGCTTCACAACAACTCTGTGACTGTTCTTTAATGGCCCAGCCAGAGCCCTGACTTAAACCCAATTGCGCATCTCTGGAGAGACCTAAAAATGGCTGTCCACCAACGTTTACCATCCAACCTGACAGAACTGGAGAGGATCTGCAAGGAGGAAGGGCAGAGGATCCCCAAATCCAGGTGTGAAAAAATTGTTGCATCTTTCCCAAAAAGACTCATGGCTGTATAGATCAAAAGGGTGCTTCTACTAAATACTGAGAAAAGGGTCTGAATACTTAGGGCCATGTGATATTTCAGTTTTTCTTTTGTAATAAATCTGCAAAAATGTCAACAAATCTGTGTTTTTCTGTCAATATGGGGTTATGTGGTACAGTAATGAGAAAAACAATTAACTTAAATGATTTTAGCAAATAGCTGCAATATAACAAAGAGTGAAAAAATTAAGGGGGTCTGAATACTTTCCGTACACACTGTATATATCTGGTTAAGATGCAAAAAGCCTCTAAGTGCTGTCTGAAATTCTCTTCTAAAATTAGCATTTTTCTCTGGCTTCTATATTTATGTTCAGTTATTGAAAAGAAAACCTAAAGAACCTATTCATTGCCATTAAAGTGAAATGACTAAACCTACACATGAGAGCCTGAGAAAAATGCTCATTTCGAAGAAAGTTCAGATACAGATATCATTTTTCAGAAAATTTCTAAAAATTCATATAGGTATCACACTGTGTGTCAGCTGAAACTGTATTCAAAAATTTCAGTGCCAACGTGGAAGAAAAGAAAGAAGAAACAAACCCGGAATTGAATAGGAACATAGATAATAACCAGAGTTTTTAAACCAGGGAGTTATTATTATTATTATTATTTTACTTATCTAAAGAAGCAGAAGAAAAAAAAAAAAAAAAAAAAAATATATATTATTATATAGAATGTTTGTAACATTTTTATCATATAAAAAGATGTTATTTTTAGTTATATTGACAATTTTTTAATTATGCTAAAAACACTTAATTAAAGATGACAAAATAAACTGACATCAATATTTTTTTGTTTGTTTGTTTGTTTATTTATTGTATTTATTTATGTCTATTACAATGGGAGTACCAGAGGTTTGTATCAGTATAGATAGATAGATAGACAGACTTCAAATCCAAAATGTCAAGAACCACTGTTTTAAACACAGTACCTGCATTATTTCCAAAACATCCCCACTGCATCATTGCCATCTTATCTCTGAAATTATGCCTGTTATGTTAATGCATTAATATAAAAGCACTCAAATGTCTGCGTGCTTGTAAACAGGGGAGTCTAATGCAAGAATTTCACACTGCTTTTCATCGTTTTGAACACCGAGACTCATCCTGAGCTCATGTTCCTTTAATTAGAGCGCAGGGAATCAGATATTCCCGTTCTGATCTGAATCCCTGGAGAGCGTTCAGCAGGACAGACTCATTAATACACGCCGTCCTCAAACTGACAGCCGTCTCGTCTCATCTCATCTCCTCACCAGACAGAACACAGAGTTAAAAGAACACAAGCACAGACAGAGAGCCGTCTGTAACTCACGGGCAGAGCGTGTGATGTGGGGAAAGCTTGAATCCGATCTTTCAGACTCTGGATCTGGCTTTCGAGCTGTTGTTTTTCCTCCGAGTTCTTCTCCAGCTCCGTCTCTCTCTGTTTCAGATCCTCGCGAAGCTTGAGCAGTTGCTAGAGAAACGGCACAAGGGAAAAACGACGACATTAAAAACACATAACGAGAGACGAGCGTTTTAAGAAGCTCAACAGCCTTGACGCCGCACGCAGATCAGTTCATCAGTATTTAAAGAGAACACACGCTGTGCACCATCACTTTGGGCTGCTTCATTAAACTGAATTTTAGGATGTATGAATAGCTATTGCTTTCGCTTGAAACCTAGCAATACCTGTTCCAATAGGTCAAGATTTGGCTGGTTAGAATGGAGCAGTTGATGTAGTATCTATCCCACCTAGACCCAAAAAGCACTGACGGACAGTAGTTTCTAAAGTAGTTTTTTTTGCAAGCAACATATGCAAGCGGTGCCCAGTATTTTTTTACAGGGCTCTTAAAAGCGTGAAATGTATTTTCAAGGTCTGCTGCCTTTGACATCACAGCTAGGTGCAAGCAGGATCCAAAATGAACACTCACTAAGCGCCAAATGAGATTTAACATGGGTTTTGGTGGGTAAATAAAACACAGTTACTTGCCAGTTGGCCAGTGAATTCATGTGGAACTGCAATTTCACATGATTTTAATTCAATGATGGGTTGATTATTGTAGATTGTAAGCAACATGGGTGACTAAAATAAAAAACATGGAAGTAAAGAAGACAGATGCAATTTCACTGGCTCATGTCATATACACTGTAAAAAAGGAGTGTTGTACTTAATAATACAACAATTAATTCATGTTTAATTCAATGTGTTACTTGCTGTTTCTTCGTAATTGTGAAATTTACAAGCGATTTCTGAGTTTGTTTTAAAGTTAGGTTAGGCTATATCCACATTAATCCAGATATATTTGAAACTGGCAGCATTTGCAGGAATGTAATATGAATAATATGAAGTAATAGTAATATGAAGATTGTGAAAAGTAGCATTTATCGTAAGCAGAAATGTTAAGTAAATAGCAGACACAACTACACATATCTATTGAAACAATATGCATTACATGACTGAACATGTCATTGTTTTCATGAACTTTGTTCTCCCAATCATCATTACAATGCAAATTTATCCACTTAGGACTGCTTTTTCAAAAGCCTCCATTTTCGCTCGACAAAAACACTATCTCAGTGGGGATGAAAAGCCAAAACTGAGAAAAATGCGTTTTGTCTGAATTAATATGATTGCACGCACTTCCAGAGGTCCTGTGCTAACTGCTATTGAGATGAATGGGAATGCTAATGGATAGATAGCAGCAGGTATTATTATGTAGACGTCCTTGACCTAGAAAGCATTCGATACCCAAATATGCAGTTTTTGGACTGCTCACCAGGGTTTGAGACATCTTGCTATCAGATAATTCAATCTCAGGTGTTATGACTGTGTTGAATATGGCTTTATTTGATTACCTCTAGCTCATAAAGACATTTCAACAGTATGCAGCTGATATGACAGCTGTTCCCCGACCTCCAGAGCTGCCGTGCCAGTGACATTCAGAAACGGGAGGGAAAATATTTGGACGGCGTGCGTTTCGGTCAGAGACGAGTAAATAGATTTTGTGCCTTGAGGATGTTTGTATATCTGTAGCGGCTCAGGTGAGGGACTGATTAAATCAAAGCGGACACACACACGACACAACACACACACACACACACAAAACACACACACACACACACACACACACTAACACACACACACACACCTAACACACACACCCACAAACACACACTCTCTCTCACACAGGTTTGCCTGATAGATGAAAAGGCCAAAATAAAAATAAAAAAAATAAAAAATCTGCAAAAACTGCATTTTATATTACTATACAAGTAATAATAATATAAAAATAAGAGATGGTAAACTTATTCAAGGTTTTAGATTTTTTAAATAAATGCCGTTCTTTTGAAATTTCTATTAGTATTATTATAATAATTATTATAATATTATACACCATTATTATAATATAAAACACCACTCTTTTAAACACTGATAATCAGAAATGTGTTTTGAGCAGCAAATTAAAATGATTTCTGAATGATCATGTGACACTGATGACTGGAGTAATAATGCTGAAAATTCAGCTTTGCATCAAAGGAATAAATTACATATTAAAATATATTTAAATTGAAAACAGTTATTTTAAATGGTGATAGAATGTCACTATATTACTGTTTTTATTGTATTTTTTTAAAACAATAAATGTAGTGTTGGTGAGCAACAGTAGTTTACGTAACAACATTTTTCTTTTTCAAATGAGAGAAATAGACAATTTCGGAAAAAACAAAAACAGACGTAATGCAATTTACTCAGGCAACACGTTATGTAACACATTTCTCATACCACGTTTCCAAGCGTGCTAATTTGTTGACAAGCCTAATAAATCAGAAGCCACGAGGTGCTGAAGACACCTCTGATTTCTCATTACCGATCCTGCTCAGCTTTCAGAAGCCAGGAGCGATCTGAGCTACATAAACTGTGGTGATGTAACCTTTTTGTTTGCCTTCATGGCCTGCTCCTCATGAATAAATCAGACCGAGGGTGAGTTTAACACGCTCTGAGTGCAGGAGCGAAAACGTCTCTGCAGCCTCGCATGCCATTTGAGAGTGATTCAACTCCGAGAAATGGCCTGCGCTGTTCACGTCATGTGACAGAATAACATGCTGTCTTCACGCGGTCGCCGGAGATCAGTGAAGACTAACTCGAACAAATCGCTCTGCGTGCAGCGAGTTCATCTCATGCCACAGCAATGTTCAATATGCAGAATCCCATTAGGGCTCATTAGCGGCAAGCGCGCACCTTCAACTGAGACAAACACTCCTCTCAGAACGGCTCTCCTTCATGGCCTAATAACGCTCACATGACAAGGTCAAAGCCGTGTGGAACATCTGCATGTGCTGCGTTTACAGGAGGACGACGAGGGTGACCAGGACTCTTTGTGTTCTATTGATAGGTACAGTAACCTGAAAGAGAGGTACAAAAATAGACAGAACATGGGACAGATTTAACCCTGCCCGTGTGAGTTTGTATTGTGTGAATGCACGGTTTGGGAAAATAAACCTAGCTGAAAATCACCCTCAGATCTCTATGTGAAGAACAATGGAGAACAGAGGACGATAGCTAAAAATAGCAGCAGTCTTCAAGAGAAGATAAAATAACGCTTGATAAAAGAGATATGAAAGTGCTTGATGGGTGGGAGACGTCTACAGCTTGTGCCCATGTGGGCAGATAAAATTTCCATTCCACATATTCAACATCTCGTGTTTATTATAGTGCGTGTGTGTGATTGATGACCTGGGTGATCTGTGGAAATGAGGTGTTTGGGCTCAGGACTCCCTGCGCACAACAAGGCCGTCTTCAGCGAGTGAGGAAACAGTAGGTGTGTGAGACCGTAAACACACAGATGAGTGACGGCTCATGGATCATACCATGCTGGTTTTGAAACGACAACTTTTTGGTTACCGGCACAGATCTTTTTGTGCCAAACCACCGACAAGCATCCGCCCGTGTCTTCAAAAACTTCTAGCAGCTCTGCATGGAGTTCAACACTGCAAAAATTTTTTTTATTTTTCTGTATTTTTGGTAATTTTCCAGTGAGAATAGCTTAACAACCTAAAATTAGGCTTAAAACAAAAACGATGTCTAAGTGAGGTGAACAAAATGTACACTTGCAGTCAAAAATTTGAATTAATTAAGATTTTTTGTTTTTAAATGAAGTCTCGGTACTTCCTTATAAAGGTATGCTGTAATGCATTGTGACATTTCATAAATAACTGTATCCAAAGTTAAAATGCATTATAATATTTGAAGGTTTGTTTGTCATGTATTTTATTGCATTATACTTTCTAAAGGTATTGTGGTGGCTTCTGCCGCTTCTGTGAGAGATCATCTTCTTGTCTTGAGGCTTTGATGCCAGAAGATAGACTTTATTATCTGAGATAATGAAGCTGAGAGACTGTGCAGAGAATCTGTCCCATCTGTCTTTGCATACTCTTATATAGGTTTCATAAACAAAACGTATCATTCAGGCCACTATTGCTTATTAACTTTTGACCCCAGTCTATATCTCCTCATGACAGCGTAATAAGAACACAAAGAGGTCTCAGCAGTTCATCACATGTCAGCACAAGATCATCTCATGCTTTCTCATAATGGCAGCTCATCATATTTGAGCACACACAGTTAAATACATGACAATAACAGTAGAATAACTCATTAATATATATGGTCATATTCACATCGATTATGCTTGATTAATTCATATTTTGATTAATAGAAATCTTCCACAGTATAACAATAAATAGATAAATATTATAATGTAATTATAGTTATAACTGCAGTTACAGTTATTCATGAGATCATACAATGCATAATTGATTGTTCGCAAAACCGCCTCTTAGTTAGCGGCTTGCTATTCCGACAAAAATGCCTCTCTATCACAAAACACGTTTCTCACGCACGTGAAAAAATAAATCGCAGAGCAAAGAGGAAACGAAACCGACAGACGAGCAGGTTACTTCTAAGTCTCAGCTTTCAAATTTTGTCATTTTTTAAGAAATTCAAACAATAAATACCATTTTGAGGCTCTTTAATGGGTCGTGACAGATCACTGTATTGCCTCAGTTCAAACACGTGAACCGATCGTCTTTTCATTGTACAAAGCCGAAATCAACATGTATCAAACATCAACCCCCAGCGGCACACTGATTGTGGTTAAGGCTATAGAAGGATACAGCTGCGTATGGGCAGCCCATTTACACATTTCCAGAAGCAACAATATAAGTCACAACCTATGAAATTAAAAAAGCATGGCGCTAGTTTCATCACTTTCTGTCGCAGTGTGACTGCTTTTTGCAGTAAAGGACTTTCATAGTTTAATAAGTGGGAGATGAAATTGACGCGAGGAGAGCTGCATTGAAAAACAGATGAGAGTACAGGTGCCATGAACCAGCTCCCGGTGTTATATTTACACTGAAGATAGCAGGGGAGCTATGGTAAGACATTTCCAGGGAACAGGCACCGAGTGATGCAAATCACCGCAAACACTGGCCCAGCTGACCGATCACAGCACACACTGGCCCAACTAACCAATCACAACACACACTGGCCCAGCTGACCAATCACAGCACACACTGGCACAGCTAACCAATCACAACACACACTGGCACAGCTAACCAATCACAACACACACACTGGCCCAGCTGACCGATCACAGCACCCACTGGCCCAGATGACCGATCACAAAACACACCGGCCCAGCTGACCGATCACAGCACACACCGGACCAGCTAACCAACCACAGCACACACTAGCCCAGCTAACCAAACACAGCACACACACTGGCCCAGCTAACCAATCACAACACACAACGGCCAGCTAAACAATTCACAGCCACAAATGGCCCAGCAACAATCACAACACACACTGGCCTAGTTAACCAATCACAGCACATTTCGTATTTAAGAAGGCGGGCCTTCATTTGATACAGGAACTATTCGAGCCATTCATGCCAGACTGGGGAGAGAGGTGTTGTAATAATGTAAAATATGTGAAAAATAATGTGTTTTTCGAACAACCTAGTATGAGAGCCTGTTCTAGTACACCCAAAACAAAATCAAGACTTTGCAAAAGAGCATAACAGGACCCCTTTAAGAGCTGAAAGCCATGAATACAGCGGCGGAATGACAGGGTTTTCTGGACGCGCAAAAACAAGTACTAAAGGTGACATATTATGAAAATCTGACTTTTCCAGGTTTTCAGTGCTACAATCAGGTCCCCGGTGCATCTACCAAACAAGGAAAAGTGAAAAAGATTAACCCAGCAACTTTGTTTTGATAAGCCTTTTTCTAAAAGCGTCTGAGAAAACGGGGAGGCGGTTGGAATTTCAATCCCTTGGTGAGGGCAAAGGATCTAATTATATATTAAAGCCATTACATCTGTAGTTTACCACCGAGGCCACTGTCATTTTGGATTTCGCAAGCGACAACGGTGTGCTAGCTTTAATGCCATGGAGAAAGTTTGAGCAAAACATGCTAACTGTTCTGTCTTTGTCTGCACAGATGAGCACAGAACACTGTTTAGAGTCCCAGCCTCAGAGGAGACTGTGACAGCCGCTTTCTGTGCGTGTGATTCAGATGTGTGCTCTCAGAAAACCTTATATAAGAAGTTTAAACTCATATGGTTTAAAACGCATGATTTCAGCGCGATAAACATGATAATCAGAACTGTAAAAGATGTTTTTAGCAGGTCCGAGCTGTAATGGCGCAGCTCTATTCTGAAAAAAGGGGGCGGGGAGCAGCAGCTCATTTGCATTGAAAGAAACAGGCCCGAAAAACAAAACAGAGTGTTTCTGCTTCACTCAAAATAGGCATTTTCAAAATGATAGAATAAATGATCTGTGGAGTATTTTGAGCTGAACACATTCACCGAAACAGTTATGGGGACAACAGAGACTTTTAGATCATATAGTGTAAAAAGGGGCATAATATGTCTCCTTTAAAGGAATTCATTAGCTTACTGCCGTCACTGTGGCAGCCAACAAACCCTCCACACATATTTATATTTAGTTATATTGAAAAAGTTTCAATTCAGTCATCTTTTTTATCCCGTTTTAACATGGATCTCTATGGAGACCAACCGTAGATATTGGGCAAGATTGCAGATAGCAGCGGTGGCACATGATATCCGCGTTCTGATGTTATGATAGATGAGACGATACATGTAAATCAAGCTCTTTGCGACACGGTCAATTAAGGCATTAACCCTTTCCCCATTTAAAAAATGATATATATAACGGCTCAAAAGGTCACATGATCCTTCAAAAGTATTCTAACATGCTGCTGAAGGCACATTTTATTATTATTAGTAATATTTTTTTGTTTGTGGAAGCAAAGACACCATACAATCAAAGTTGGGGGGTAATTTTTTGTACAAAAAATTTAAATGAATAATTTTATTCAGCAAGGACACATTAAATTAACTAAAAGTGACAGTAATTTTAAAGTTACAAATTTACAGATTTATTTTCATTTAATTTACAGATTTATTTAAAATAAATGCAGTTCTTGTTGAACTTCTAGTCATCAAAGAATCCTGAAAAAAAATTGCATCACGGTTTCACAAAAAAAAGTAAGAGAAAATACGTGATTGATATATAATAAGAACTATTATTAATAATTGAGCACCAATAATAATTTATAATAAATGAAAACCAAACCAGCATATTAGCATGCTTTCTGAAGGATCATGTGACACTGAAGACTGGAGTAATGATGCTAAAAATTCAGCTTTGATCACAGAAATAAATTACATTTTAAAATTCATTAAAATAGCAAACAGCCCTTTAAAATTTTAATAATATTTCACAACATTACTGTTTTTATTGCATTTTTAATCAATTGGAAGAAAGGGACAAAATCTGGCATACATCACCAGAGAGAAGTCTGCAGTTTAACTGGAAAATGTAGTTTATTTTTATTAAAAAATACAAGGTCAATCTTTTAAGGAAAAAAAAAAAAAGAATGAATCCATGGATTCATTGTTCATAATATCAAATAACAATAATAAAAGCAAATAAATTGCCCTTATTTTAATGATATGTAGACAGTTTTACTGGAAACCAGATAAAAACACTGCGTAAGAAAGTGATTTTGTGCTGTATGCCGTGTTGACTGTGTGTGCGTACCTTCTGCATGCCCTGCAGAGCCTGCTGCAGGAAGCTGAGCTGCTGCTGGCGGGTGGTGTCCTCCTCGCTGCGCTGGGGCTGCGCTTTACCCTGCTCCTGCTTCAAAAGCTCCACCTCATTCCTGTAGGCATCCAGCTGACACCGCAGACTGTCGTTCTCTTCTTTCAGAGCCTCCACCTGAGCCAGCGGCCCTGGGAGACCACAGAGAGAGAGAGTAGGAGAGATATGAAAAATGACAATTGCATTGGCGACAGGAAAGGGAAATAAGCAGACAGAGACACACGAGCGAAGGAGGCAGGGGTGAAAACCAATAACAGAACAGAGAGAGAAGAGGCGCATATTAAGAGTCGTGTGTGGAGTAATAAGTCACGGGGTGGTGGCGGCGAGGCCTGGAAAGGGTAAAATGAAAGAAGAAACAGCGTTCCTCAAAAGCTGCTTAGAGAATTCTGCTGATGGACCGAGATGAAAGGACCATCAGTACCACTGCTGCGTTCCTTTCACTTTCAGAGGCTAATTAGAGAGGATTAAATGGAGAGAAAGTGTATTACTTAATGCTTGACTTAATGTACCATGGGCATTGTTATCAAACGGCAGTAATTAAAACAGGGTTCTTCACACCGAGACATTCCGTCATTCAGCCGTCTCTTAACAACCCGATGATCAGAGACGCCACCTCTGCTCCGCGTCTAGCGGGAGGAGATAACGGGATTATGCCGAGAAGCGTGTCCGTCTCAGATTGGGCAGGAAGCGGGGGGAACAGCTGGGCATCTGATCGCAAGGCTGATGAAGGATCTTTGCTTATGGGGCTCTGAAGAGGGAGAGGATGAGCGTCTGAGTGACGTGGGTGGAAGATAAGGAAAGCCAGGTTGAGCTATGAACACCGTCGAAAGTCTGCCGGGAAACGCATCATTACCTGTCTCAGCTCTGCTCCGAAACCTAGCGAGCTGCCTACCTAGACTGCATTTTTTAAGGGCAAAAGGTAGGCAGGGGGGGGGGGGGGGGGTCTTTCCTGGGGGGGGGGGGACTAGCAATGGTATTCCGCCTCTTTTTGGCCAAATTCAAAGGGAAACAACGAATACATCCCTCATAAAGAAGGCAATCCCAGAATTCGACCAACAATACACGATGGTGGATATGAGAAATATTAGCTGCATCCCAAATGATGCACTATACACTATGCACTCAATCATGTAGAGCAGTGATCCTCACTATTTTTTTTTTTACGAGAGCCGCACTTATAGGACAACGTTAATAGGAGAGCCACTTTCACTGCAAAGTATGAAAAGTTACATCCAGTCATAAATAGCATGTCTGCTTCTCAATCTGTCATCCCTGAACATACAATATGCAATGCAATACAAAGGGGTTTATTTTAAAAAGTTATTTAAAGTTATTTATTTAAAGTTATTTGCTTCTACATTAGCCCATCATGTATCAAACCATAAGAGCACATTCGGCGTTAAGAGCTGGAAAGATTGCCAAAACAAATCCGCAGTGAGTCAATATCATGGACGTAAGGGCAGAGCAAGTTATATCTTTCTAGTCTATATTTCCATCTTGTAATTCCGCTGTTTTGGGTATTTTTAAATATAAATTATTTGTAATAGAGCAGACACTGACTGTTCTCATGTATTATGTTCTCATTTAGGAGGACAGCAGACGCTGCAAAAGGAACCGGCACACATTCGTATGGGTGTAGTAACCGAAACACGAGGGTCGTTGCCATTCATCATAAAGAGACATGCAGGATTCATATTTAAATAGTATTTTTGTGGTTTAATATTCACAGACATTAGTCCATATCATGCTTTTATTTAAGTGTACTGGCTTACTTTTGATATATTCAACCAAAATTTGCCAAATTCCGTGACATTCCGCATTATTCTGTAAATTCTGTTTTTTATGACTGGATTCTGATATTCCGTCTGCGTTTTTAGCATCGCAGAATCATCGGGCATAATTATAATGTGTCTATTGTCTTTTGTCGCATCGCACCACAACGCTCGCGTCCAGTGTAGCCCGGTCTTGGATTTTTTTTTTAATGGCTTAGTTATAGCTCTGCTTGTTTTTAATGTTTTTATTAAATATCTGTATTGATCATATCATCGCATTATTTGCTGCATCTGCCATGCGAGCCACACATTAAAGCTTGGCAAACCGCATGAGGCTCGTGAGCCGCGCAAGGAATAACACTGGTGTAGTGTATAAATTATATAGGATTATTTTGTCATTCAACATCAGTCTGATAGCCTCTCCCCCTTCGCTACATAATTAAAGCTGCAACAGTTGAGGGCATGAAGTGCCCAACATTCCATACTACATTTCGAGTATTTTAAGAGTACTTTTTCCTTTTTTAGAATTTTGTGTGTAAACGCACTACTTGCACTATTTATCATAGCATAGTGCATACGTACGTGAATTGGGATGATCCTATTGACTATAAATATACTTGCATTTCATGCAATAATTAGAAGTATTGATAAAGCTCATTATAGTTTAAAAAAATATATATTTTTTGTATTTTTTTGTGTTTAAGAGCGTCAGGTTGTTAGCTTAGCAGTATGCTAACAGCAAACTCTGAAAGTTTGCATATTTTCACAGGGGTTTCCCATAGGAATCCAAGCACTCTGGAATTTTGTGTGAGGGCGAAAGATTTCCCTATGCAGATTTCGCAATAGTTTCAAGTTGGTCATGTTGCATTGACTAACAGAAAGTTGGGTTTAAATGTGACTTCTGTGTGATTATTCATCGCTACATTATTGCATTAGACATGGACCTTTTTTGGCCTGTAAAATTTCACAAATGTGACTTTATTGGAATCAGTTGAGTTGAGTCCGATGAGCGTAATTTTTAAATCATTTGTCTATGTATGTCTTATGGCATAAATGCAACATTTTTACCATGCTATGGTGGCGGTAAAGGTAGCTCATCTTTGAAAAAATGTGTTTTGAGACCCCTGAGGTTTGCAGAATGGCCATTCTGTCGTGCTAGACCGAGCACAATGGAATGGCAATTCACACGGGACACAAGAACACATCCTTTATGAAGGTAGCTGCCATGTTACCAATTCTGTGTTTTGTCTGGAAGCATGTTTGGTGTGAATTAGAGGGGAAAGAAATAGAGAGACGGAGAACAAGAGCGAGAGAGACATAGAGACACAGACAGAAAGGGAGGAAAGCAAGCGGCTTTTATTGATTCGTCTCATCAAGTTGCTGCCCTCAGAGCCGTCCAGGTTCACCTTCCGCAGCATGGCAGGCAGCTCTATCGACCTGTGCTGCCCAGGGGTGCTGACAGTAAAGAAAGCAGCTCCCGTTTGCACACTGTACTACAGCTATTGTCAGAGGACACTTGCCCGTTATCATTGATTAACTCTGGGGGAAAATAAAAGCAAACATGTTGGGCTGCAGTGAAGATGGAGGTGAATCTGCCTAGTTAATATGGCTAAAACTCACACCGAGGTTAAGCCACTCCCACTCCCAAGATTGCACGTCTTACTGGCAGGTCTGAAATATTTGTTTTCATAAATGCCGCGGGTGTTGAATTACCCCCTTCATTAACCATGTGGATCTCCTGCCCTTTCTATCCTGCGACATCCTTCCAGATATCTGACAACCCACTGACAGTGATTGTTATCATTGTTTTCTAATAACTAAGGTCGCAGATGAGAAGCTGTGTGAAACAACCCTGGTAAACGTGTGATTACATTTGCATATATTTTCATACTAATGACGGACTCTCTGTTACACTGGAGAATCTCTAATAGTTCTATTCAAATTTCATGTGTTGAGTGGCACATATGTGGAGCCAACGAGGGTCTCACTTCAAACTGACTGTGAAGAGGCTGTGCTAAGTGGTCTCAAGATGCCAAAAAGACAATGACGTCCCACAGTGATCATTTTACGATATCCCATGTTTCTCTGTCCTGAGCAGCTATAGTACAGGTTCTCTAACAGCAGTTTTTTTTTGTGTGACAAGCAACCTGAAATGAACTGGAAGAGCAGCTGGCAGGCTCATGCTCAGCTCGGTAGCACCACATTCAGGAAACCACAGGGGGTTGTGGGAATTGCAATACAAAAATTACACTTTTCCCCCATGATTGAATTGGCTGACCGACAGATTTGATTTAATTTGCTCACATGAGAAAGTAAAATCATCAAACTACCATGCTGGTGTTGCAGCCATGGCCATAGTGCTCAGTTGTGTGGTGCAAGTTCGAATCCAGCTTGGGATATTCCATGTTTTTATTCTGCTTTCTTTTGGTCCATCTCTCAAATGTCAAATGAGACCATCTACTCTGAACAATGTCCCACATTATTTTTTTTTTTTACATAAATATATATGAATAAGTAAGTATTAAACTCGAAGTGGATCAATCAATCAATCAATCAACCAATCAATCAGAGAACCAACAGGATAAAGTCAAAAGTATGAAAAGAACTGTTAATGGAATCGTTATGGAACCAGCATTATTAAATTCCTTACAATTCCCAGGTCTGGTTATGGTCTGGGAAAAATAAAAGCCACATACAGTAATTGATATTTATGTCTAAATTGATTTCTGACACAAAAAGATTAAAAAGCACTTTGAGATCTCACAGGGAAGGGAAATTATATGAGCTTCATTAGTTCCTAAAAGAATGTTTATTGAAAAAAGTTGGCGAAAAGTGGCAGTTACATAGTCGGAATCCAGGTATATATCAAGGGTCATTAAACAGTCAGAGCTTTCCATGAAGCTCAATTCTTTTTTCGCTATTCATTTATACTGTGAAAATTAGCTGGTTATCTGCAAATGTATCAGCGCTGTGTGATCTGAGAAAAGGTTCCTCATAAAACGGACAAATCACCAGTGGATTCAATCTATATGCGGTTGGTGCACAGAAGCCTCTTTAAGACAATGAGGAAGTACCACTTGTACTGCTTTAAGAAAGATTTGTATCTTTTGCTTATAGACTGTCAATCAGAAATGGTGCATACCTGAATCATCCGAATCCTTGCTTTCTGGGGCGTCCTCCATGTCATCATCCGACATCTCCATTTCCTCCTCCCTCCGAATACCCATCAGCTCTTCGTTGTGGATGTTTCTGATCTCCTGTGAATGAGAGGAATAGAGTCTATAATCCCAACTGCTGGACGATCTCTCACACTTTGATTAACACATGAAATATATGAGCCGGAAATGTAATAAGCCATTCGATCAGATTGTAAAATAGAGATTGGACTCCTGAAGTGCTATAAAAGCAGACGGAGCTGCTCCAGTGGTATCGATGCAGAGAGACACATGATGTTGGCCGACCTTGTCTATGTGCGCAGTCAAAATTTGCACAGGGACTCTTAATGTGTTATAATGGCAGCCAGTGGGGCTTAAACGTTGCAGGAAGTGATTGCACAGCCACCACAGATCGGCAGGTCCGGGCAGGGGCAGATGAAGCAGATGTCTAGGCATGGACGCTGCCCTGTGGGCTCTCCTGATGGGGGAGCTCTCCGCCTAATGAGGCATGCGCACAGCAAACAGATAAGGCTGTGCAAAGACACAACATGACCGCCACAGGGAGAGAGAGACTTACTCTGACAACAAACAAAAGGCCCGGCATAAACATTACCATCTGTCTAGCACAGCAACACATGATCTCACTGAGAATTACAGAGGTCGAGCAGGTAGCGCGAAAGCAAACAGGCCCATCAGGAGAGGGATAGATGATATGGGGCTACCGCAGGAAGGCAACTAGCTTTCCCGCTTTACACTTTTCTCCAATCTTTAACACAGGACGTCTAGCTGCCCACAGTATAAATGGGCTGCAATTGAATTCAGGTCGTCTAGGCAACTGCAAATAGCCATCTGCTTGGAATAACAATCAGTATGAAGTGAGGAGAACCCGCAATACTGACTGGACATTTCTGTGTCAGAACCAACACTGACTGAAGCTTTGTTTACGCAAGAAATAGCCGGGAAAACTTGCAGGGGAGCTCAAGGAAATGAAAATCCTCAAAATTCCGCTAAGCCTGAATGTAGCTCTGGGTCAACAACTCATCCGACGCCGCCATCTTACCGTCACATTCACGAGAGAAGCGCAGCGAGGGTCCAAACAGCTCCAAGCAAAGCAAAGCAAACATAGTTAAATAGTGTGTCATCTATTACCTATCACTTACTGTCATCTGCTCCAGATATAACTAACCGGATTCAGGAGTGAAGCAACCTCCTCCTACAGCAGAGGATGTGACACTAATGGGCTCTATTAGAACATAAACATTTCGAGTGTGAGGTTCAAAGGCTTGTGAAAGCGTGGCATATCCCTGAAGCCCTGCATTGTCATACTAGAAGGATTCCGACAGTTTTGAGGTCAGCTCTTCTTAATACATAATGTAAGAGGTGAGAGAGGCCTGCTAACTCTCTCTTCTTCTCAAATGAGGCTTCAGCCCGCTGTGACAGCATTGAGACCTTCCTGTCATAGCCACAGTGAAGCTGCAAGCAAAATGCCAACCCGGGAGTGAGAAGCAGCTCATATCTGAGGCTAAACATATTCGACTTATGTCAAGTGGTCAGAGCAAAGGGCAAAAGGGGGGATTGGAGGATGAAAACAGCAAGTGAGGACTACATCAGCTTCTTGAAATGATCAAGGGTTATTAGGGTTGTTGCATACCCTTTCTTGTCATCTGATGGGAGAAATGAAAGAGATGAAATGAGAGGAACTCGATAAAAGGGAGCTCAATAAGGACGCAATTACTGCAGCAATAATAAGCTCCTTTCAGAGATGAAGAACAGGGTAAGTGCTAAAAGAACTCTATATGTAACCGTTTCATTTGGAGACAAATCGAATAAAATGTCATTTAAAATTTAGAATAAGGCGGTCAATCAAGGACTCAGTTCATGAAGTTAACAAAAGCACTAACTGGCAGTAATAGCGATTTGTCTTAATGTGCTTCACAATGGGCTGGAAATGGATGGACGTGTGCGATATTTCTGACGGAAACGTCTATTTCTGATGACTCTAAATTTTTGCTCAACTGAAATTAAGTAGTTTATCAGGAATGAATGAAAGAAAATGAATTACAACTACAAGATAAGAAAATATAAAGGATTATTTAGGACATGGTGCAACTCATTTTAAACACCTACCTTAAACAGTGAGGAGTCTCTTTCGGCATTTACAGTACCTGCATCTTTAAGCTGTTCCAATGGCTTCAAGTGAACATTTACAACCCAGTCATAGCGAAACACAAAAATCAACTAGAACAAAAAGGAAGGACGGGGCTTCAGCTTTAAAAGTGGCCGTAACATACTACAACAAAGTCAGACCTGAATGCGAGTTGACTGTACATCACTACCCTTCTCCAACACACACTTTAAGGAGGCTGAAGGTCAAGTTTACCCTCTAGAACATCTTGATGCATCTTGCTTCTAAAGCCATGAGAATTGATTACTGTAAACTCCTAGGAACTTGTTTTTATGACACATGGAAAGTCCAGTCCTCGGTTGATTTCACACTCATCACTTGCTGAGCAGGAGTTCTTCGTTTTATTAGATGTAAAATATATCAACCCTCTGATCCATGTAAAATAGTGTTTTAATGTTGCCAGCAATGGAAATTAAAGTGCTAATTAGACACCAGATTGGGTCTTTGTGCACTAATAATCAGAGAGATGTCTTAAAACTTACCTAATGACCACAGAAAACAGAGGAAAGAGACAGAAAAAAACCCACTTCAACAACAAAAATGTGGAATCATTAATTAGCTTACAGTGTCTGTCTCCAACTTCCACTAATATAGAATAAATATCTCTATAAATAGAAAATACATTTCTATGGTTTCTATCAGAAAAGACACAATGTTACCTGCCGGTTGTCAACCGCTGAAATCTCATGGTCAGTGTCGGGTCACATTTCACTACCAGAGAGAGCTGAGCAATTAAACTATCATACCATTAACATTCAACTCAAAATTAAACATGGACTTCAGGAGAGTTCAAGTACACATGGGGAGCTTGCAGGGAAGGGGAAATGGAAAAGACTAATATCTGATAGTAACATACTGCATAATTAATTCTGAAGATGTGAAGCATGAACACATTCACTTAAAGAAATGAAAACACCAACCTCTGCTTGCTTTCGCCACATGTCCAGGTTCTTGCGTTGGGCTTTGGAGAAATGGTCCCATGCCTTTTGTTTGGAAGCAGCGTGGAATACAGACACAATCTGCTCAACTGTGGCAGGGGATGCAGGGGCCAGTATGGGCGTCCAAAGAAAGAAAGAGAGAGAGGGGCGATTGGGAAGGTGCAGAGGATTGAAAAAATGTGTCAGGTTGGAAGGAAGTGATGTAGTTTTCCCCTACCCCCCTCTATACAGCATAAACACTGAGCTGGGGTGACTGGTGTATCTGCAGGGATGAGATCTGAATGAGTTCACCCAAAAATGAATACTCCGTCATTCTTTACTCACCCTAATGTCGTTCCAAACCCGTATGACTTACTTTCTTCTGTAAAGCGCAAAATATATTGTTGAAGAACATTGGGGTCCAAGCATCAAGACTTTCATTCTCTGAAACCTTTTTTTTTTGTTTGGAACGAAATGAGAACGAGTAAATGATGACCCAATTTTCATTTTGGGACGAACTATTCCTTTAACTTCTGTGGCAGCTATGGACTGTTGTACGTAGCAAAACAGCAGCTGGAACATTCTGCCTAACATCTCATTTTGTGGTGTATGGATGAAAGAAAATCCTTTGGGTTTCGAATGACATGTGGGTGAGTCAATAATGACAGATTTGTAGACTCTCTTGGGAAGATTAAACGGCAGAATAAAGAATTCCCTAGCGTTACCTGAAATCAACTGTTCCGTCTCATGTTCCTTCTTTCTCAATTACCACAACACACCTCTCACCTTCATCGACTCTGCTGGCTGGATAGTCAAAGCATCTCCTGTATTTTAAGAGTACATCAAGTGGAAGCCTAATGTGATGAATGTTTCATCTATGACAGGCTGGGCTCATTACTTCAGTGTGTATAGATTATAGAGGACGTCTCACTTATGTAAACTCATTAAAGCAAACCTTCCAGAAATAGTCATCTGTTCAGAATTAAGAGACGAGGCAGTCAATCAACTGTTTTGGGGGACATGAGTGCTTTGGATGTTGGAGATACATGGCAGTAATTTCCTGTGAGAATGTAAGACAGGAGGAAGGCGCAGGACGAAAGGGGAACAGCTGCTGAGAATCACAGCTGCTAATAGAATGTGCTGCTCTGACATAAACTCTGTTTTAAAAACTAGCAATCTGCCAACCTAGACGGTGTTTTGAGGTAACATCGGTGCGCTAATGACATGAAAGCGGAACCAAAAAGTAGGCGGCATAATTATGCGCATTCCTGTGGCCTAAACGTAAGGTGGCAGCACATGCATCCTTTGTAGAGAGAAAAAAAATCATCCAAGACAGTGGATGACAAGGCAAAACATACACTATTATTCAAAAATTTGGACATGTTTCTTGAGCAGCAAATCAGCATATTAGAATGATTTCTGAAGGATCATGTGACACTGAAGACTGGAGTAATGATGCTGAAAATTCAGCCTTGATCACTGGAATAAATTACATTTTTAAATATATCAGCTATTTTAAATAATATTATTTCACAATATTATTGTTCATATTGTATTTATGATCGAATAAATGCAGATGAGAGACTTCTTTCAAAAACATGAAAAAAATGTTACGATCAACTTTTGAATGTCAGTATATTACGTTAAACTTTGAAAAATATCAGTAAAATCATCAATGCAATGAATGGAGTGCTTTATCAACTATTTTGTGATTGTGATGATTTTAGTGTTGGTCTATTAGAATGTCTTGCTCTTAACTTGGCGAAATACTAATGTAAAGGTTTGTATGTTCCAAAAAAAAATTTTTTTTTAAATCACGCTATTTTGCTCAAGATTCTTTAATTTTGCTGCATTGCAAAGTTCACTGTCACACATATCCAAATGACTTCAGGTTGGTTTTTCGCTATTTAACACTGTCAGTGGGAGCGGCCCTTCAGAAGGTAACAGACAGCAAGGCATCTCACTAGGTTTTGTCCTCTAGACTTCAAGTATTACTTTAAATCTCAGCATGCCTGTTACTTTTAGCAAAATCTGATAGGTCTTTAAGCTACTGTCATGACTAGATCATTTAAGACTATCATATCATATTTCAAAGAGCTTCTGCATGTGCTGTGCATCATGGATTTTAAAAAAGTGTCTGGGAAATGACATCAAAGCATCCATCAGCCTAAGTAATGCAACTGAAAGACTGACAGACAAAAACATATGGTGCCAGCGGCTTGATAGATGCATGACCTCATTACTGATGGTATACCGTGACCTATGCAGATTCACTCAGAGATCCCATTTCTCTCTGAGAGGGGGTTAATAAACCTTGAGGAGTCAGGAAAGATGCCAAACACATCTGTCTGCGGCAACGGCATGCTCAAGAGTGAGAGAGGCCCGATCGATAGTGACTTCAGCATCCTTTAATTTGATGGAAGAGATCGATGGCAAAGCCAGGACGGAGAGCATGTGCCTGAGTGTATGCACCACTGAGATTGTGTAGGTGCATGTAAGTGTGCAGTGTTTTTAGTCTGATGTCCATGACAAAGTGTCACTAGTTTGAGTTTCGCATGTTCACCATTTACAAATGAAAATTGTGTAGTAATAGTTAAACTTGTCTGATTTAGGCCAAAACAACAGCCTCGAGCCGTGCAAGCTCGATATCATGCATCATTACCAATTGTGTCAGACTGCATTCACAAGTTTATAATGTAACGCAGGTACGTGTTGCTTCTCAGCACTACCGCAAGTCCAGTTCTCTCTACAGTCAGTTTTCAACTGTCATGGCAGAGCAACAGTCTTGCTCAGCATGTTGATTTAATGGCACAGACGTTTGAAGATAACTTAATCACCCCTCGGAGTACTGGGCTATGTCACTTTAATGTGCATTTACATTTATGCTTTTATCTAAAGCGACTTATGTTGTTTTCATGATATACATTACCATTTCTATGTTCATGCATTCCCTGGGAAAAGAAATCATGATCTCAGCGTTACAAGCAGCTTTCTCTGCTGCTTAGCTACCACATACTGTACTTGCAATGCACTGGTCTAGCCTTGACTTCTGCATTTGCATATTTATGTTTAGTATGTTTCAGGCCTTTCTCTGCGTTTATATATTGCCTCAAATTTCCTAACAAATATTGTAGTAAAAAGCAAAACCGAATTCCTGAGTTAAAGACTAAAAAAATCTATTTGAAATAAATGTTGTTTTAAACTTTCTATTCATCAAATATGTAAAAATGTAGAATATTAAGAAAAAGTAAAATATTAAGCAGCACAACTGTTTTCAATACTGATAATAACAATGTTTCTCGAGCAGCAGACTTTAGTTAAAAAAACATTCAAAAAATTTTACCGAACCCAAATGTTCGGTAAAAGGTAGTGTATGTCTTTCACTTTAAAGGTGCACTAAGCAATATTTGAAAAACGCTTTTGACCACAGCGTCGGACCAAGTCCTAAAACACACTTGTAGCCAATCAGCAGTAAGGGGGCGTGTCTTGTTATGATAGAGAGAAGAGAGCGCTCAATTTGGGTGCACAGGATGGATATTAGCAGATCGACTATAGATGGCAGATAAAAAAAAAAGAGGAAAATATCAGAGAAACAAAACATTAAAAAGAAGGGTTACGATCAAGAGGTAGGACCCGAGTAAATATCAGAGCAGCTTTCCAGCAGTGGAGAGAACTCAAGGAGCGGGAAGGGCTCGAAATCAGACGCGAGGTTGCATTGGTTTTTCTTCGTGATAGGCGAGTAAGTTGATTTTGCTTTGTTTCACGCAACTTATCCGTGTTGGCTTTTGTTTGAATATGCTTGTGTCATATCATCTTCACTTGTTTCCGCGATCGTCGTTGCAAGGGTTGTGTACATACTTGTGGGGTGGAGATTTAAAAATAGGGGCGGGGTCCTGTTGGGCTATGGGCGTGTTTGTTTTGGTGCTTTCAAATATCAACATCGTTCGGCAAAAATCGCTTAGTGCACCTTTAAGTTAGTATTGTTGTTATTGGAACCATATCAGCCGATAAAGGTAATTATTAAGCAACAGTTGATACTGTATGCATCTGAATGCTTATTTCTGCCTATCCAAGGTGAACTCTTAATTATAAGATATCATTTAGCACTATAATGACAGAATGCAGCAAAAATTTATGTTTTTGATACAGGATGTGCTGTGCATGTAACTAATTTTGCCTTTACTAATATGACTATTAGAGTATATAATAAGGCTTTTAAGCTCAAATATATATCTATGACATTAAGCAAAGTGATAATTTAGTGAATCTATTTGTATAAAATACTACAGATTATTGTGAAAATATTTACTTGTCGTCTCCCATGTTTGTGCAATAATAAGAAAGCTGTTTTTTTTGCGAGGTTGTTTACAGAAACATTAACACTTTTACTACAAACCATCCATTAGATGGGGCAAGCACAGATTTGGTTTGTGACAGCACCCGTCTGCCGCCTCAGCCGGAATCCAGCGTCTTAAGCTGAAATAGTCTTACCCAGAATTCCCCTGTCACCGAGTCCCACCTGCCACTGCGACAACCTGCTGCTCTACCCTCCTGCAGGGCTGCAACCCCAGCAAGCTTTTAGCAGTATCCTGCACTTCATCCTTTATTTTGCTGTGTGCTCTGTCTGCGTTCAGATAAGACAGATGCTCGACTGTCACAACGCTTTCTCTCCTCTGCGTGAGCGACTGTTCCGCCGCACGTGTTTGCCATCACGACAGACCAGACATTACTAGAGTGCCAGATACTTGGTTTGTATCAAAGGTTGCTGTCTGCTGCTTGCAGATAAAAGGCTGGACGCTGATAAATACCAGGGGAAGCTACTGGAAGGTGCTTCTAAGGTGACATGACCTTTCTGATGAAACATCTGTAGCTAGTTTTCCTGATAGAAGATAACTCTGACAGACAGCTCGAGCAGGCTTGGTAGCAAATCAGTACTGTCACTATTTCCTCAAGCAGACGCTCTAAACTCATTAGAATAACCTGACAGGCTTCAGAAGGAAATATCTATAAGAGAGAACACAAGCAAAAAACAGAAAAGACATATTCTGGCAGATGAAGTCTGTATCTCTGGGAAGGTGACGTTTTGTCTCTTCAAAACAATAAAACACCCTTGGATTTCAACCTGTCACTAAAGAAGAGATGTATTGGTAAATATGTTTATGCCTGCGGATGCTTGTGAAACTCCATCTCTATATGACATCAGGATGGATGCGACTACAGTGTATGGCATAATGCTCTGATAGACATCAGTGATGTTGTGCAGTGATGACTGTGAAGGCATATGCAGAAACTTACCATGACATCCAAATCAGATAAAGTTACTGTATGACATTACTGATAATTCCAGCATTATTCCAGATCTTCACGTCTATAGGATAGTGAATCATGATTGGACAAGGAACTCCAATCGTATCAATAATAATAGCAGCGAAGTCAGTATAGGAGGAACACTTTCTATGAAGCCTGTACTGTATATTGATGCAGTATAATTCATATTGCCTTATAATGTAATCTTACAATCATTTGCATGTTCTTACAAATACTTTAACCACTGTTATAACACTTTCAAGAGTATGAAGCATTCAACTCCATGATTAGCACCACATTTCTTGTGCCATGTGTTTCATGTGCATTTACTCTTTAGAGGTGTTACCATGAAATTATTATAATGTTTTATGTGACTGAAACAGAATACCTTATATGAAAAGACTCAAATGAGGCTTTCTACTGAATAACATCACTAAAAAAAGTTTCACTGATTATTCAACAAACACCAAGATAACGGATAATTCTGCCAAGTCTGCAAAGCCTATATGACTAAGTGTGGTGTGAACTTTAACATTGGTTTATTCTCCACCATTTCTTTCTAAAACAATTGGTTCAGAGTCACCTGCAAAGAAAAAGCACAGATTTTTGTGCACCTTAGGAGTCACAATGTTTTTTTTTCTCCATTTCTCACCACTTTTATCTTGTTTTTATAGCACAGTCATAAAACATAATGAATAATTCAATTGAATTATTCATGATATATTTGCTTCAACAAGGAACTATAAATAGAATATTGTTACATCTAAAAATAGGCTTTTGTGGTTCGCCCATACCTTACTATATCCAGATACAGACAATTGTCATTTACACAGCTACATATACACTACCATTCAAAAGATTTAGTCTCTGAAACAATTCTCTTTTGCTCACCAAGTCTGCATTTATTTGATCAAAAATGCAGTAAAAACAGTAGTAATTTTGTGAAATATTATTAAAATTTAAAATAACAGTTTTCTATGTGAATATATTGTCAAATGTAATTGATTTCTGTGATGCAAAGCTGAATTTTCAGCATCATTACTCCAGTCTTCAGTGTTATATGATCCTTCAGAAATTTGCTGCTCAAGAAACATTTCATTTTTATCAACGTTGAAAACAGTTATGCGGTTTCAGTCATATTCACAGCTTTTTTGATGAAAAAGTTCAAAAGAACAGCATTTATTAGAAGTAGAATTTTTTTGTAACATTATAAATGTCTTCACTTTCACTTCTGCACAATTTATGTGTCCTCGTTGAATACAAGTATTAACTGCTTCTAAAGAAAAGCCCCAAACATTTGAAAGGTAGCGTATACAGAAAATGGCCTTGCTGCACACTCTTCGTGCATTACAAGGAATTGTGCTTTATATATAATGCATCATACATACAGGTTTCACGCAAAGTGTTATGGAAGAGTTAAAAGCCTATGCATACGTGTGTTGTTGAGTGACATGTCATCAGAAGTGTATCTGATTCTCTACAAGCTCACGTCAAGGTTATGTGAGCAATCAGTCGAGCTAGACATGACAATCTAGTGATTGGGCTTACTTACTTTTAATCTATGAAGGGTCATCAGGTGTGCTGTCCAGAGACTAAGCAGCTAAACCAAATCACAGACTCTGGGTCTTGATGATCTACACATGCCCGATAGGTTCACATACTCTACCTTCTTCTGCATTCAGCTCAAAGTGGTAGAAGCCTCTGGAGCACTTACCTTTGGTCCACATTGATATCAGATCAAACACTATAAAACCCAGTCATGGAAAAGCTGCAGTGCAAAAGTAACTGACGGCAAAGCGTTAACTGCTTTTGAGGTCAAAAGTTGGGCAGATTTTCTTAACCTTTGCCATTGCATTCAGAAGTGTAGCTTTCTAATAAATACATCTGAATACCTCCTGCTGGTACTTCACACTTCATCAAGAGATGCATATGTATGATATTCAAACGCACTAACTTTTTAAATTTTCAAGGCAAGATTTTCTCTGCCTTGACCTTTCAATAAGGCTGTATTCATTTTTGTTCTATTTCTTTTACCCTAGTTGCATATTAATGCAACATTCTCTCTAAAGAATGCCCACAAACCCCCTATTATACTTGAATCAAATGCACACTGCCATGCATCAAGGAAACTTTGCGTGTGTGAGTGTGTGAGTGGTAGTTCCATTTCTCTGGGCATTGGATCAATCAGGTACAAAGCACTGTTTGCGTTGGGCGTACTATCATGATGGCAGGAAGTGATGTGTAATCATGCGGTAGCTGACAGCACCCATTTACTGAATGCTTCCTTTTGTGTCTGATAGCATAGATGAAACTACAGTGACGTCACACAACAGGCACTTCTGGGCTCTTCAGACAAGAAGCTTTTAGTCCTGGCGCTGCATTTCTAATGATCTGTGAAAATTTCATAATGTAATAATGCTCGCTAAGTTTAATGAAAGTTATTATGAAGTGATACCTACGGTTTATAGTGAAGAAATATACACAGGTTGTTCCTGTGTGTTAGTTGGACATACACTACTATACTAGTTTTTGGGGGAGAAATTAATACTCAAGGATGCATTAAACTGATCAAAGATGACAGCCATTTATAATGAGTCATTTATAATGTTACAAAAGAGATTGCTCTTCAAATAAATAACATTTTTCTAGTCATCAAAGTGTCTGTTTAAAATATTGATAATCGGTAATGTTTCTTGAGCAGCGAATTTGCATATTAGAATGATTTCTGGAGGATCATGTGAAGACTGGAGTAATGATGCTGAAAATTCAGCTTCAGTGACATTACACACAATATTACGGTTTCTTTGCAAATAAATGCAACCTTGAGACTTCCCTCAAAAACATTTCAAAACTCTTACCAACATTTGAATGGTAATATTATCAAGTTATGGATCACACATTCTCATACATACAGCAAGACTGTTCTAAATGTGAATTGTGGCATATAAAAGTAAAACAATCACACAAACACGTGTGAAATGTGTTATCTGGCCTAAAATCTCGGTATTAGTCAGCGGTCATGTATTTGCCCTTATATTTGCTCTGAACGGTGAAATCAGTGAAATCATTTCAGGGTTTGTGCAATGCCTCAGAGAAATGCAAATCTACAGCCACCAGCTGCGATTGGATCAATTGGGTCTTATTAGATCAGAGCTGTGATCTGTGAGCTATCATAATTCATGTAAAATCCACCACCAATAATGACGGAAATCAGCAGAAGGCCAAAAATCCTATACTTTCAATCAATGTTTCAATCCCTCAAACAGAATTTTTAGTCATTTCCAGTTCAGTCTGAAAATCTTTTATGCAGAGTGCCTTTTTTTGGTTGTAAACAGTAAATTTATCATGAGTAATTTAACATCTCTCCAAGCCTAGTGAGCTGTGAAATGCACATGATGCCCAAAAATGCTGTCTGGGTTAGCAGCTTACTAGGGTTTGAAACAGAAGCAACATCTGTAAAGAAACACTCACATTGTACTAAAATCCCAGCAAGGGCGTTTTTGAATTTCTCCTTGGCCTCCTCCATCTCCTTCTCATGGGCGGCCTTCTCGTTCATCAGCCGGCGAATGTGGCTGTTGGAGGACTGGATCATGGAATAGATGTTGTTGGCGTTTCTGCGGTTTACCTCCCCTCGTTCCACCCAGGTCAGCAGGACACGCACGGCCTCAGCAAATTTAGAGTCGTCTGAGTGGAGAAAGGAAAAACGGTGGGGGAGAAACAGATGGTGGGACGAGAGCTCAGTACAATGTTGGAGAGGAACACTTCTCATCTGGGACCTTCTAGCTTCAAAACTTATTAGCAAGACATGTTTACTGGGCCAAAAAAGACAGCAAGAGCACACTAGCTAAGTAGAGGACATTTAGGAGAGGACAGGGACGGACATCAACAGCATGCAATAGGCTTGGACGATCAAACTTGTCAATCATAACTCACGGACATTATTGTGTGCTTTCTGTTAAAAGGGGTAATATTATTTAAAATGATTCAGTTGTTCATAAAGTCCTGAGACACACAGGTGTGTGTGTGTGTGTGTGTGTGTGTGTGTGTGTGCGTGGGGAAAACAGTCCAGCCGATTGCTCTGAAACTACAAAGCTTTGCTGCGACTTTGGCTGGAATGAGATAAGAAACAGAGAAAACTGAAAACTACTGTAATGAATGCCACAGGGAGTCTCTTCCAGAAATCTATAATTTTCTTAAAATTAAAATAAAATCTGCAAATAAAAAAAAAATCAACTAAAAGAACAGTTTGGCAGAGATTTGCGGAGCTGTTTGGTGTTAACTGCGTGACAGATGAAGAACTGTTGTAAAGGTATTGCTGTCTGTATATCGAAGATGATTTGTGTTGTAAAAAAATTAAAAAGACAAACATAATTATTTTGTTTTTGTATACTTGTTACTGTAATCCTGTAAAGCACACAAACACATGTCTGACTGAGATTTCTAGGAGGCTTTGATTTATTTTATAGACGTCCTAACTACAGATAATCAAAAGATGCTGTCAAATAATTTAAATGAATAATCCATCAACCCTTTTAAGACTGCATCAATGTGTCATGAATATGAAATCCCTCTCCATCAATAAACTGATTTAGCTGCTGATTTATCCGATTCAGACTCAATACGTCACAACTAACAGATTCAAAAATAATTGTCAAACCTGATTATACAGACAAATCTAGCAGATATAAGGATGCTGTTGAGATTTTCTCCAGCAAACAGCATGCGATATCATCCTTTCCTCTCTTCCCTTCATCTTTTACCTGTAAACACTGCAAACTGAGCTGAACTGCATATAACCCATTACATATGGAAAAGTGGCTAATGCACATGGCTAATTTCAACTGATTTCATCTCAAAAGCTTCTCTTTATTACTCTCTCTCTCTCGGACAGAGATTTGAGATGCAGTCGTTAAACAGATGGTTTCTATTAAACTGCATGGAACGTCAAACGCAAAGAGACAAACAGCTTTTAGATGCATTCAGCAAACAGGAAACAAAAGAGGTGTGACTGACAAAAACAACTAAATCCCTGTAACAGAAGAATAACACGTCACGTGTCCCACCTTTGAGCTTTTCTCCTAACTGGCTGCACTCGTGCTCAGAGAAATGGACGATGGGGGGCGGCGAGGGGGGCCGCAGACGGTCCTCTTCTATCCTGCGCCGGTGCCTCTCTTCCCGGGCCAGCATGCGCTGTCTGCACTCCCACTCGTACAGGTCATCTCGAGCCTGAGCGAAATCTACATGCAGCCGGCCTGTGTCCTTCTTATCTGTGCTTGATCCCAGCCGGATCCTATAACCTACAGAACAGGGAAATGGACATGGACAATGATATAGGAAAAGGAAGGAATTGAAGGTAAGGAAAAGAAAGTGGAAATGGAAATGGCAGGGGAAGCAGAGTAAAGCAATAAAGGAAAAGCAAGAATGAGAAAGAGGAAAGGAATGGGGAAAATGAAGAAAGGAAAAGAACAGGACGACAAAAGAAAATAAAATAAGAAGGGAAAGGGAAATGGAACAAAGGACATAAGAAGAGGAAGGGGAGGAAATGACAGAAAAAAGGACAAAAGGAAGGGGAAATGGAGCAAAGGAAATGGGAAAGGCGAAAAATAAAGGGAAGTGGATTAAAGTAATGGCCAAGAAAAGACAGGAAAAGAAAGAGGAAAGGAATTGGTCAAAGGAAAATAAATAGGTAAGAGGTAAAAGAATGGGAAGGGTAGTAAAGGAAAAACCATGAAAGACAGAAAAGGAAAAAAAAAATCAAGAGGAAATGAAAGGAAGAGGAAGAGGAAGGGTGAACCAATCAAAGGGAAAGAAAGGAAAGAGGAAGTGAAAACTAGAAAAAGAATGGGAAGGGAGAGAACAAGTGGACAAGAAAAGACATGGATTGACAGAAAAAGAAAAAGTAAAGGAAACAGGAAAAGAAAAGAAAAGAAAAGAAAGAGGAAGAGGAAAGGAAAACAGAAAAAAAGATAATGGAAATTGGAGTGGAGAAAAGAAGTTGAAGGGGAGTAAAGTACAGGACAAGAAAAGACAGAAGAACAATAAAAGAAAAAAAAACAACGCAAAAGAGGAATGAAAACGGAAGAAAAGAGAAAAAAGGAAAAAACAGGAAATTGAGAAAATGAAAAGGAAGGGAAAAAGAAAGGGAAGGGGAAAAGACAAGGAAAAAGTAAGTATAGGAAAGGACGGAGAGGAAAGGAAAGGAAAAAGGAGGGAAAAAAGTAGAGTGCAATAAGTTAAATGGTAAAAAAGGAAAGAGAACAGGACAAGAAAATGAGAGCAGCAGAAAAGCATTGAGCCTTAACTAACCACATGAATGTAATGAGAAAAACAACATGTTAGCAACACTGATTCATGAAGTGACACGTGACAAAGAGACACCCACAAACACTCTCTGATGCTTAAGCTTTACTTCTAACATGTGCTTGCTGACATATTAAGGCCAAACCACGCATATTTGTTTATTTTGTAGGAAATGTATAAAGCCTCAAATGTTACACTCAGATGAGGAAATCGAAAACCAAAACCCTACCAGCACAGATAACCATGATGTATGAGAATAATCTGGTTTGCGATAGGGCTGAAAAAAAGAAAGTGATTTTGTATTAAGGATTATACATTTCAATTGCTCGGAAAAGTATCTTGACAAATGGCCAAGCGGTACGTGAAAGAGGCTCCAGTGAATTCTGAATCGTATGATGCTGCGAGTACATTACAGAGAGCCTAAGAAGTGTTTTGAAGGAGAATGTATTTTCACAGACGGCCGTGTCAACAGAAATGAGAGAAAGAGCTTCACGGTTTGCTTCCGCCACTCTATCACTGCTTTACAGCCCTGAGACGCTGTTAAATATTTTACGCAATGTGTTCACGTTAGAAATGAGCACCATTATTTATGGAAAGGCCTGCAGAGCTCCGTCACGAGGCCACATAATATATGGGGCGCCGGTCCAATCTCGCCCCTCTCCACTGAGAGAGCAACACTCAGAGAAGAATAAATAATGGAAAAGGTATTATTGAAGCGACCGGTGCTTCAAATTTGCTTTCTGTGGCTGAGATGGACATCCTAATATTTGCATACAAAGACTGATTTAAGTTGTGACTGGATAAGAGAAGCAGCTCATGTGACCGGTGTCGAGGAGGTGATTGATATGCAGCGTTCAAAGGCAGAAATGTATTACTAGGTGTCGGCGCTTGTCTTCTCATTGACCTCTTCTGTCAGGGACTCTCGAGGGCCAGCGTCTATAGATCTTGAGTTCTGTGAGTGATGTGCGGAAGCCCCGCCCCCCTAATTAATTCTGCATCAATCCATCAAGTCAAGAGGGAACTTGTGGACACATGGGCCTCATTTCCACGCGATAAAAGGTTAAGTGAAATTATTCTAAATCCCATGGCGTGGCACATAAGTGATAGGCATGCTTTAGTGCTCTTATTTGTATTCTTGCTTATGAAATTGTGAAATATTAAGGGTGTAATCTACAATGAAAGTTCACAATTTAAAAGATAGCTGCTGTTAGTGTCAATTAAAATATTAAATTAAAAGATTTGAATGATACATGTAAATGAAAATAAAAACAAACATAAAAATAAAATAAGAAGTGACACAGCTCGTGATGGACAGATCGTTAATGGCTGGTCTACTTTTAAATGAACCAATTCGAATGGAAAACAAATATTCTCTGATTATGTAATCCGTATGAATCATGCATGCAGGCGCATCACTACTGCGGAGAGTCAGTGCCGCCGACTTCATCTCAAGCCGAAAGCACTAGTTTATCAATAAATTATTAAAATGTTAATGCAGTGTTTTTCCCTGACACATTCATAATTATTAGTGTTTCCCATACATTGGTTTATTTATGGCAGCCCGTCACAATAACACTGACTGCCACAAATAGATTTTCCAAAAGGCTTTGACTTTGTTGAATAAACATGAGCACTGCACGTTTCAAAGTCAAAACGCGACGTGGGTGTTTTTATATGAATGTATTTTGGAGGGAACTGATTGTTTTTAGATGTTATTTTAATTTAATCTTTACTATCATGGCATGAACAGCCTTTATGACGCAGCTCTGCTTGTTTAACAAGCAGCTTCTGTATCTCCTGCTCCCTAAGCGCCTCCTGCTGGCAGAGAATTCATTAGCATTTTCAATCAGTCAGCCCCTCTGCTGTTTTATACCCTATATTTCCCCCGGGGGAAGTGCCACCACAAATAAGAGTGTAAGCCTGTGGGAAACACTGTATTATTATATCTGCCGGTGTACTGTGGCAAGCTTTATGCATGCGCTCGAGCGCTTATTAGGCTATGTAGGCAAAGGCTCATTATAATGATTTAACAAACGATTATTAACAAACGTGCGATTAGACAACTAATGCTTAAATTGAACGACTACTAGTCGACCAGAAAAATCTTTAGTCGAGGACAGCCCTAGTATTAGTATGGTATGTACAAGTTGTGCTCATAAATTTACAGGCCCCTTGCAGAATATGCAAAATGTTAATATGTTTATCAAAATAAGAGGGATCATGAAAATTGCATGTTATAGTTTATTTAATACTGTCCCGAATAAGCTATTTCACATAACAGATGTTTAATATGCTCCACAAACAAATAAGACTGAAGTTATAAAAATGACCCCGTTCAAAAGTTTACAATCTTTGAATCTTAATACTGTGTGTTGTTTCCTGGATGATACATAACTGTCTTTCTGTTTTGTGATAGTTGTTAATGAGACCCTTGTTGGGCCTGAGCAGTTAAATTCTTCAGAAAAATCCTCCAGCTCCTGCACATTCTTTGCTTTTCCAGCATCTTCTGCATATTTGAACCCTTTCCAACAGTGAAAGATAACACAATACATTAAGAGCCAGAGGGTGTAAACTTTTGAACAGGATGATGATGTGTACATTTTTCTCATTTTGTTTAAAGATCATATTTTTTTTCAATTGGTACTGCACTTAAGAAGCTACATAAATACTAAAATGTTTCCCAGAAGACAAAATAAGTACAATTTAACCTGATCATCCAATTCAAAAAGTTTACACCCCCTAGCTCTTAATGCATTGTGTTGGCTTCTTGAGCATCAGCAAATGTTTTCACCTTATTTAATAGTTATGTATGAGCCCAATTGTCCTCAGTGTGAAAAGATGGATCTCAAAATCATACAGTCATTAGCTATGTTTCCATCACCCTGTTTTAATGCGCATTTTGAAGTATCGCATGAGAAATGAGTGATGGAGATGCCAAATTTCGAATAAAAATCGAAAACTTTTAATTCGCAAAAACGTTTTTACGCTCGCTTGAGGTGGTTTTTGACTTGTGCGAAAAAGGGTTGATGCGAATAATGGGAGATGGAAATGCATTTTGCAAATACATTTCTCCAAGCACATCAAAAAAAGTCATGCGACTTTGCGCTATGGGATGGCAAATCCTGACTAACCAGTGGACTGATCTCATTCCACAGCATCTGAAATGTTATTATGCACGAGCAAAGTCCGTCATCAAAGTATTTCTGTATAATTGGCTCCCAGAAATGTCTTACACGACTGCGTTCCCAAACAGCAGCATCCACCACCGAAAGCAATGACCACATTCATTGCATTTCATCTGCTCGCTCTGAGGCGCAAGTAATTTATTATATATGAAAATTATTATATTCTCCTACTTTTTGCTTAGTGATTTATAGTGCCAGTTTATTAGGAAGTGACGATTTTGTTCTCTTTGACTGGTTGGAAACAGTGCTTATTCGCAAATGTTTTATGCGATATTCCAGTTTTGTGCATAAGTTAAATTCGCAACTTTGGATGGAAACCCGGCTACTGTTGGAAAGGGTTCAAATATGCAGAAAATGTTGGAAAAGCAAAGAATGTGCAGGAGCTGGAGGATTTTTCTGAAGAACAGCAGGCAGTAGAACTGCTCAGGACCAACAAGGGACTCATGAACAACCATCACAAAACAGAAAGAGTCATGGATCATCCAGGAAACAACACAGTATTAAGATTCATTCAATTTTGAACGGGGTCATTTTTATAAATAAAGTTATTATTTTGTCTTGTGGAGAATATATAAACATCTGTTATGTGAAATAGCTTATTCAGGACAGTATTAAAAAAAAATAACAACATGAAATTTTCATGATCCCTCTTATTTTGATAAAATTATTAAAATATTTGCATATTCTGCAAGGGGTATATAATCTTATGAGCACAACTGTACACATATATATAATAAATGATTTACATATTTATATATGCATTATAGTTATTGAAATTATTCCTAAATATTTTATATGATTTAAATTTTCATAGATATGTCCATACTTAAATAAAACAATTATCATATAGAGCAACTGTTGGTGTTGCAGAGAGATCCTCCCGATCATGTACCTGACAGGAAGAGGGCCTTGTCCACTGTGTGCTCCTCAGCGAAGCGGATGTGACAGAAGTTCTTCTTGCTTTTGCGGATGGCGATGATACTCCCGCACTGTTCGAACACCTCCACAATGAGCTGCTCTGTGGCGTTTTCTGGTAAACCGCCCACAAACACCGTCTTACAGCCGGGCGGTCTCTCTCTGGTGGCAGGGGGAGGCAGGTCTTTGAAGACAAGCACAAAAGAATATTAAACTACCAGAATTTTTGACATTTTCTTTCATCTAGATATTGATCTCCATTTTTCACCGCATTAAGTCCATAGCTCATTATTGACTCGTATGCCACATATGAAACATGCTAAATCAATCACTGATAGTTTTTTTTTGTTTTTTTACGACCTTGACATTAAAATTATTTATTATCCAATTCTAATCTAAAAGACCAGGGTTCATCTGGAAGATCATTAAAAACGGTAATGCGCCAAATCACATCGATCAGACTGACATATTTTTGGCCTTTTGCCACTTTTACTTGATAGTCTTAGCATAGACAGGACTCAACATGTCACTGGATCTTTCTCTCGACTGGTTTAATTTGCAGAACACGACACTAGAACCTCCAGGTTCACAAAGCTAATCTCTTCTTGATAAACCAATTCAACCATGAATAAGATGCATTGAGAAAACCAGGCATAATCAATGAAACTCGGCACTTGCTACATGACTGGATTACCAGTGCAAAGCTTGCCATGTTCTGCTGTTAGCTGATTCCTCAGCGATGCTGTGCAGACCAACGGGTGATAATCCGTGTCTTAACAAGCTATGGGAATGCAGATGAAGGAAGCACCTGCTAGGACTCAGAGGGGACCGCGTGCCTGATGGGGGGTCCAAACAGAGTCGGACTCAAAGCTGTTCAGGCATGTTTGGCTGTAAGCCAGTCACTATAAATAAGTGAGTCTCTTTGGACCCCACAGCTGCCCCCTAACACTCGCCATCCATCATCACCAACATTACACTAACTTCTGTTTATTGTGGTGGCTCATGATGAGCTTTATATTTATGTCAGCTCATGCCAGTGGAAAGAATATAATACTCCACTGACTAGAGGATGTGACATATGTGTACAGCTTCAATACAACACTATAAGAGCATGCATATGGACCAAAACGATTCGGATGTCAGTCATGGGCTTTGGATGACATGCTGTGGTATTGTAAAAAAAAAAAAAAAAAAACTCTGTAAACATGTTTACCAAGCATAAAATGACTTGTCTGTCTGATCATCACTGAAGTCTGAATGGGATTTTGTTTATTTGCTTGCCTTATTTTAGCAGCGGATTCATTGAAGGAATTATGTAAATCAGGTACTGCTGCAAATATGGCAACAAAATTAGTGCTGATAGCAATTCACACCTCGGCTGGATCTGGAAGACTGAATATCATGATTTGATGCACTCTTCTGAGCCTCACGAATCGACTCTTTACAAAGCTGAAAATTATTCTTTATGGTTGCCATGATCACTAGAAAACATACATAAACATTCATTTGAAATAAAATCCAGTTTGTTTTAATGGTGTCATGTCTTTCCTTTGAAAGCACAGTGTCAACTGCGTTGGCCAATGTATGCTAAAGTTCATTTTATAAAGAGCCTCATTTGCATAGAAAGGATTTGCCCATAAAGGAATGACATGAATTTGAATATGCATGGAACAGCACTGTACTACATACAGCACCTGCTTATGTTGGGCTGTGAGTTTTTATGCTAATAAACGCGTGGTCACATTTACCTTTCTACAGCGAAATTCTGCAGCCAAAAAGCCATTGTTTCACCTGTGAAGTTTCATTAACATGACCTCACCTTAAGTTGCATGTATGGTTTTGTGCTGAAATACAGGGCTGCAAGGTCTGCATAACAAATCCACCCCAATTGGTACTAAAAAACAGCCCAATCACAGCCCATTTGGTTTCTAGGGGGTCAAAACCTCCTCCTGCCGTGGCAACAGTATAAAAGTAGCCAAATTCTGCTGGAAAACCATGGACTTGGCAACACTACCAACACTGAATTCACCTCTCATTATTTAGAAAAGAACATGGTTATTATGTCTACTTTCTTATGTAGATTTTTGTGTACTATTATGGATCAAGAGCTTTGATTATCCGGCCAGTACACAGGCATATTTAAGAAAACCACAGACGCATGCACTGACAGAGCAAAAACGCACTAATCTAAAAGCTGAATACTAACGTTAAAGTTGAGTTTTTCTCAGCATGAGTCTAGAACGAGAGACTTGAGGCTGCTAGTTTAAGAACAACCACTGATAATCTCAAAGGGGCAAGTCGTTTGGTTTTCATCTTACGCTGAGCTCGATTAAATACTGGTTGCTGGCCCAGGTGAGCAAATGTTTACTTTGTCAAATGCACATGAAACATTTTAGCTTGACATCAGCAGTCTCTTGAAAGTTGAAACTTTGAGCAAGCAATAAAAACACAGAGTAGATGTTTGCTTTAGGAGGAACAGAGGAGCTCCACAAGAAAGAGTTTGATACCTCTGAACTTTTCTAAATCAAATACACCCACTTTGTTTTCCTAGTCACACTGTGGGGAGAAAGCAAAGCAAAGTATACAGTTTCATGAGTTTTTTACCATGCAGCCGGTGGCTGATTTGTTTCGATTGTCACCCAAGACGGCGATGTGAAATTACACACAACACTGCATCAGATCTGAGATGTCTGAGATAGCTTTAGAGAGTTTCTTCAGTAACTACGATGTCTCAAAGTGGAAACTGCACAGCGATAAAATCAAAGCCTATTATTTCACAAACCAATGCTCTTCCCATGGCTCCATGGCTAAATATCCCGTGCCGTCAAAGGCGCTTCTTTGAAGAGTGAGTTAAGATGACACAGGGGGGTCTGGGACATAAATTCAGGAGGGCACTGTGTGCCTCCAGCACTGCGAGCGCTCGACCGAGAGACAGTCGTCAACAAGCTTAACGCTAATCAGCTCAAATGAAGACAGCCGCAGGTGTATCGCTGTATCGCTGTCTCGCGCACGCTCAAATACACATAGACGATGGAGATGACAACCGCTCCGTAGACAGAAGTTGATAGGAACGTGGGATGTGGGAACATATATGGAACGATGAAAATGATGAAAAATGCTCAGTTCTGTCACCTTCACTGAAGAGAGACGCTTCAATGGCACCACACAGATGCATAGCGTTGATCTTAACAAGCATGTTGCTCTGTGAAGCCCCAGATGTGTTTTAGTCACAGACCTCCAGAAGACTCAACGGCATGGGAAGCCTGACTCGAATCGGTGCGTGTGAGGTGGTAAAGGAAGAAGTCCTGGGCTTTTTGTTTGCTCGAGTGGGGTGTCAGGAGTGAGACTGCAGATAAGATGAACTGACTTCTCAAAAGGCAGTTTTCACTCAGCTTGACAGCCGTCTACCTGCTGTGTATTGTCCCTCTTGAAAGAGGAGAGCAGGACAGTGTCTCTGTAGGAAGCCTGTGGCGATCACAAGCACCTTAAACAGGCTTTTCTCCACAGGAGCGCTATACATGATCACTATGTTTTCACTCCACTTCTTTCTTTCTTTCTTTCTATTTATTTGTATTTATTGTAACACTTTGAATACAAATCTAAATTCTGCAGTGGTTGAATTGTGGATCGTGTCTGATCACCTGCTGAGCCATGTCCCAGGGTTTTTTTTCGGCATCACAGCAAGGTTCAAGCAATTATACTGAACCTAAACAGATTTGTAGAATTTAAAGGCACATTTAAATCATCACAACGCTCACATTTTTGGACATCATAGAATGTCTAAATAGAGTAAGCTGCATACTTTTGTGCATCGTAAGTTCTTGCATTTCCACACACTGTTATGAAATGGTGGAAAGCGCAATAATGCATTTTTTGTCTAGGTTTGCTGCCCAAAATACTAAGTTTGAAATGAACATATCTATGATGTCCAAAGATGTATGGCTTGAATAGTCTGTGATGCATAAAAGGGTCTGGGTTTGATTCAAGCATTCACACATTCTATGAAGTCCAGAAATGTTGTTGAGGTCAGGTTGAACAGTCAAACACTGCCCAAAAACATTCAATCACACCATCTTTTTGTTTAGGTTTGATTCAAACAACTCCGTGATGGTTTAAATACTTTTAGGCATACTTCAAATATCTTGCATTTAAAGACTGATGTTATACAGAGATCATAAAATCCTTAATAACATTTGAGCATGATATTAAGAAATGTGCATTGTGCAATAAAGCACACCAACATTTAATTATAATTTTATATCAGTAAGTCTTAAGTAATGTCAATAAATATGTTAATGGATTTGAAGTATTTAGTATGAGATAAATGTTTTTTAAATATATTATGACATATGTTTTTTTTTTTAACTAGGGCATTGAACAACTTAATTAAGTACCTAAAATGCCCAGAAATTAGTACAGATTTGAACGTGCCAATGACTCCCAAAAAAGCCATTAATATCTGACTACATCATTCAATCAGCCACCTATACTGCCCCAAGATGCTCTCTTGGTCCATATACTGTATATACAACATTAATAACATTAGACATTTTTGAAAATAAGGCATTTTAATAACTGACTAATAACTGATCTCTATCCAGGATATCTCAAACTAAAAATCATCCCATTATGATAATAAAAAAAAAAAACTTGCAAAACCCCCCCCCCCCCCCCCTCAAAAATAAGATTAAGTGCTAAATTGAAAACTAATACAGTATAAAACAATACTGAAATGAACAATAAAGCTAAATAAAAATATTAAAGGAAACTAATAAAAAAGACAAAAGCACATACATTTACTAAAACCTGAAATTAAAATTTAAATGAAAAATGAAAATATCAAAATAAAAACAAATTCAAAATATTATTCAATCAATAATACACTGTTTCTAATGAATAAAAGCAACTATGACATCCCATGGCTTTGAGACATAGCCAGTAGTTATTTTAGGCAGCAGAGTGTATAAGTGAGGTTAAAGGCCTCTGCAGGCACAGGCGGGTGTAGCGGAGCGAGGTGTGGGTGATATGTGTCGTGAGTGGGCTGAAGTGTGGAAACAGGCCAGACTGGCAGTGCCCTCAGCAAACTGAGTCTTCCAGAAGCAGAAACACAGTGACACGGCCCTCTCGGCTCTTGGAAGAAGAGAGCTCTGCCTGATATAAAGGTCAGTCTCAGGCACAGAGCCAGGGCAGACTGGAGGTTTAGAAGTCAGTGAAAGGCAGCATATGCAGGCTGACCTGACGGTGAAGGTGCATCCACAACTGGGCACTGAATCACTGCTGTCCTTTCATGCATTCTGTGGGTTTCCAGGCTCTGCAGAGAAAACGGATGCTATTTGCCATGCTTGGTCTCTCTCTCTCTCTAAGAACTCAGTGTCCTTCAGAGAGCCAGGCCTTTCAAACGACAGTGAGTGAAAGGCGGTCGATGGCCATTTATTAAGCACAGTAGACTAGAATGAGGTGGTGGTGGCGATGTGGAGATGGAGCTGAGTCAAGCTGGGGCTGTGCAGGGCTGCAGAATAAGACTGAAGCTGTGCTGGAGCTGCGGGACAGAGATCCAGGACAGAGGACATTCAGTCTGTCCACCAGAGCCGGAGCTAGACTGTGGAGCAGATCTCAGCCACCATCAATAACAGACACATTTAGTTTGCTTACCTGCTCAAATAATAATGCTAATATAATGCACCAGTTTATTGTAACTATGGAGGTTTGGTCGAAAGTAACTTGATAAACTAACATATCATTCAGACAGGCTCTATTTAGCCATTCAGCAGCCCGCCCTCTAGATATCAGCACTGGCCAAAAGGCTCATATCAGTGAGCTACTAAAAACAACAGTGGCAAAGGTCACATGACAGTTATAAAAATGCATAAAAGTCATTACAATAAAATATCATCCCAAGTGTCAAATAAATTTAACACGTATACAGAAAAAGTTTTTTAAATTTCAGCATCCATTACTCCAGTCTTCAGTGTCACATGATCCTTCAGAAATCATTCTAATATGCTGATTTTGTTGCTCAAGACACATTTCTTCTTATTATTTATTAACAGTTGCACTGCTTAATATTTTTGTGGACACTGGGAACATTTTTCAGCATTTTTTGATGAACAGAAAAATCAAAAGAACAACTATGGTTTATCGTTTAGTTATTTTTAACATTATAAATAGTTCATTTTTGAATTATTTAGTATAGTAGTAACAACAATCTTTAAAACAATTTTTCATTAAAACAACATTCAAAATACAGATACATTGTCTGACTTTTTGTCAAACTTTATTGGATCATGTTCATCAAAATTGGACAACTGACTTCATAAATCCACTAAAATAAAAAAAATAAATAAATTAAAATACATTTTAAGTTAAAAAAGGCTCCAGCATCATTCCTTTGATATTCTGTTATCTACTGCAGTGACATTCACATATTTTATATTTTAAGTGTGACTCAAGTATCCAAATACATTTTTAGCGCCACTGAATATTACAAGTCACACAATGTGTGACCATGACAGAAACACAAAGCAGAAATCAGTATAACTGCAAGAGGAGCTGCCTGTCTCCTTATTAGAAAGCCAGGCGAGAAAAGATTTAAGCGTAGCTCTGCACTGATCCACTGAGACGCCATGAGTTGAATAAAACACAGAGGTTTCAAATATCCCCATCGGTCAGATCTAATAAATAACAAGAGGTGAAGCTGACAGCAATAAGCCTGTGTGTTTTTAATACAGCTCCAATCAAAGCCAACGCCGCTGCCCTTTAAAAAGCACTGATGAATGACATATGGTATAAACGCTGATATCTCCCATCATATTTTGCCTTGAAGGGCACGAGAGCAGACAGAGAGAAAAGGGTGGATGACTTTGGCAAAGATGGGGCATACAAGCAGTGAAGACGGCTTAGGCTAAAGAGAACCAGGAAAAGAGATTCCTGCAACAAATAAGAGAGCAGGTGCTGATGTAGAGAGGCTCGAGTTTGTAAAATTTCATGTTAAATGGCATGAGCCATCGTGGGCCCTTGGGGAAAAGGACGTGGCTTTTTTTTTCTGGCATCTGAGGTGAGAATAACCATGAATGATTGCTCCGCATTACTGTATGGCGTAGTCAGGAGAGCACAGCTGTCACCAGCTATTAAGTCCACTTCTGCACGGACTGGTGCGGAAAAAAGGAGACTCGTTACAATGCGAGATATGCGCATGATAGCCTGTTCTGTCTGAACGAGATGAGAGGAGATGCTCGTGTTTATGGATATGCCCAAATCTAATCAGACAGCGTTCGCTGCGTTCATCGCGACGGCCGTCTCTTTCAAGTTTCTCATCATTAAAAACTACAATCCCAGAATCACGAGGGCCTTTGTTCTGCGTCCCCCTTCCTGTCTTTCTCCTGTACGATCTTGGCATAATTACCCATGCGCTGCTTGATCACTGCACTGAGCCGGGCTTTTCATGTTGTTGTTCTGCAATTCTAGGATCAATATACAGCGGGCTGCTTCTGTTGTCAATTGAAGAATCGATCCTGGTGAATGATTGCCAAAGAAAATCAGATTCCTTTACAGACGATCAAACACTCTTTCAAAACATTTTTCCAGCTTGAGAGAAACCTTTAAAGTGAAAACTGAACTGAGGCTTGACAACATTTTACACACAATGGAGTTCTCTTGAAAAACAGCCACAACTCTTTCCAGTTTGGCAGAATTAGTACTGATAACAAACTACACAACATCAGCTCGTGCAAACTCATAATACGACACACTCATAAAAACGAGTTTCTGCATAAACATCACGAGGTAGGGTTAATATAACGATGACTAGTTTTGTCATTGGTTTAGTATTTTATTACATTTTCTCTGTAATTTTATTCTGTTTTTGTTCATATTATGCCACATATTCCATCATTGCCAAACTGAAATTCAGCTAGGAGGTCTCAAGGGGTGCTGAAATATTTTAGAAAAACAGTGTCAAAAATGTCAAAAATAAAATAAATAATAATAAAATAAATAAATTACATTACGGTTACAATTACACGTGATATAAGTCGTTTCATTCGCGTTCAAAGACTTTTTCTCTTAACATATGGTACTGGGGTCAGTAAGATTTATTTTTGAAAGAAATCACACTTTTTTTTTTTTTTGCAAAAAGGTGCTTTAACTTGGTCAAAGTATATAAATAATAAAATAAAGTAACAGTAAGTAAAATAATAACCTATTATCACTGAATCCTCCAAAAATGTATCACTGCGCTCCACAAAAATATGAAGCAGCACAAATTTTTTGTTGATAAAATCAAAATTTTTCTTGAGCAGCAAATTCAATCATATTAATTATATTCCTGAGGTCCGTGTGACACGAAGACTGGATAATGATGCGGAAATTCAGCTGCGCCTCACAGCATAAATAAGACAGAATTTAAATATATTCCATAGAAAAACTTTTATTTTGAGTGTAAATAATAGTTTATAACTATAATACTTGATGGTTGATATAGAGAAAACAAATGATAGAAACTTGACTGAAGTCAATGTTCAATATACTGACATAATATTTTTTTTAACATTGCAATGGAATTTTTATACAAACAACAAACAAATAAATAATTAATTAGTTAATTTATAAAATATGATTTTCCGGTGATTTTTTATGAATTTATGCTTATATATTTTAGGAGTTTTTGCAAGGAAATCATCATATTTTGAGTTCCAACTGTTGTTTTGAAGACCCCCGTCATAAGTGCCCAATTATTACTCCACATGGCAAACTCGACTCGATTCTGGCACTAACATGTTGCTAACAGCACGATATTATATTAAGCATGAAAACCACAGCACATTAGGCTAAATATTTATTTTAAAATAGCTTATCACTAGGGTTTCCTTTACCTCAAACACAAAGGAAACATGCGATGCTCCCTGAGAATTTAAAATGCTGCCTCCCTAGTCAGTTTACTTGGTTTTGTAACAGAGCCTCTATTTATCATTCAAATCTTTGTTCTTAAAGTTTCTACGATACTTTCACTGGTAATTGTTACGGAGCCCCGCACATGGCATGCAGGAAAAAAATAGTAGCCTAAATCGTGTGCACGATTTACTATTTCGTTCCCTCGATTTATAAATTGTGCGCACAATTTAATATTTCGTTCCCTCGATTTATAAATTGTGTGCACGATTTACTATTTCGTTCCCTCGATTTATAAATTGTGCGCACGATTTACTATTTCGTTCCCTCGATTTATAAATTGTGCGCACGATTTACTATTTCGTTCCCTCGATTTATAAATTGTGCGCACGATTTACTATTTCGTTCCCTCGATTTATAAATTGTGCGCATGATTTACTAATTCGTTCCCTCAATGTATTAAAATGTGCACACGATTACTATATCGTTCCCTCGGTTTATAAATTGTGTGCACAATTTACTAATTCGTTCTCTCTATTTATAAATTGTGTGCACGATTTACTATTTCGTTCCCTCGATTTGCTAAATCGTGCACACGATTTACTATTTCGTTCCCTCGATTTATAAATTGTGCACGATTTACCAATTCTTTCCCTCGATTTATAAATTGTGCACGATTTACCAATTCTTTCCCTCGATTTATAAATTGTGCACGATTTACTTTTTCGTTCCCTCGATTTATAAATTGTGCACGATTTACTTTTTCGTTCCCTCGATTTATAAATTGTGCGCACGATTTACTATTTCGTTCCCTCGATTTATAAATCATGTGCACAATTTACTATTTCGTTCACTCGATTTATAAATTGTGCGCACGATTTAGTATTTTGTTCCCTCGATTTATAAATTGTGCACGATTTACTTTTTCGTTCCCTCGATTTATAAATTGTACCCACGATTTACTAATTTGTTCACTCGATTTGCTAAATCGTGCACAAGATCAGTATTTCGTTCCCTCGATTTGCTAAATCGTGCGCACGATTTACTATTTCGTTCCCCCGATTTATAAATTGTGCGCACGATTTACTATTTCGTTCTCTCGATTTATAAATTGTGCGCATGATTTACTAATTCGTTCCCTCAATGTATTAAAACGTGCGCACAATTTACTATTTAATTTCCCTCGATTTATAAATTGTGCGCACGATTTCTATTTCGTTCCCTCGATTTATAAATTGTGCGCACGGTTTACTATTTCGTTCCCTCGATTTATAAAATGTGTGCACGATTTACTAATTCGTTCCCTCAATTTATAAATTGTGCACACGATTTACCAATTCGTTCCCTCGATTAATAAATTGTGCACGATTTACCAATTCTTTCCCTCGATTTATAAATTGTGTGCACGATTTACTATTTCGTTCCCTCGATTTTTAAATTGTGCGCACGATTTACTAATTCGTTCTCTCGATTTATAAATTGTGCGCATGATTTACTAATTCGTTCCCTCAATGTATTAAAACGTGCGCACAATTTACTATTTAATTTCCCTCGATTTATAAATTGTGCGCACGGTTTACTATTTCGTTCCCTCGATTTATAAATTGTGCGCACGATTTACTATTCCGTTCCCTCGATTTATAAATTGTGCGCACGATTTACTTTTTCGTTCCCTCGATTTATAAATTGTGCTCACGATTACTATTTCGTTCCCTCGATTTATAAATTGTGCGCACGATTTACTATTTCGTTCCCTCAATTTATAAATTGTGTGCACGATTTGCAATTTCGTTCCCTCGATTTATAAATTGTACGCACGATTTACTAATTCGTTCCCTCGATTTATAAATTGTGTGCACAATTTACTAATTCGTTCTCTTGATTTATAAATTGTGTGCACGATTTGCAATTTCGTTCCCTCGATTTATAAATTGCACGCACGATTTACTAATTCGTTCCCTCAATTTATAAATTGTGCACACGATTTACCAATTCGTTCCCTCGATTAATAAATTGTGGCACGATTTACTATTTCGTTCCCTCGATTATAAATTGTGTGCACGATTTACTAATTAGTTCCCTCGATTTGCTAAATCGTGCGCACGATTTATTATTTTGTTCCCTCGATTTATAAATTGTGCGCACGATTTACTATTTCGTTCCCTCAATTTATAAATTGTGTGCACGATTTGCAATTTCGTTCCCTCGATTTATAAATTGTGCGCACGATTTACTATTTCGTTCCCTCGATTTATAAATTGTGCGCACGATTTACTATTTCGTTCCCTCGATTTATAAATTGTGCGCATGATTTACTAATTCGTTCCCTCAATGTATTAAAATGTGCACACGATTACTATATCGTTCCCTCGGTTTATAAATTGTGTGCACAATTTACTAATTCGTTCTCTCTATTTATAAATTGTGTGCACGATTTACTATTTTGTTCCTTCGATTTATAAATTGTGCGCACGATTACTATTTCGTTCCCTCGATTTGCTAAATCGTGCACACGATTTAGTAAATCGAGAGAACAAATTAGCAAATCAAGGGAACGAAATGGTAATCGTGTGCACATTTTAGTACATCGAGGGAACGAATTAGTAAATCGTGCGCAAAATGTATTTATTTTTTCTTGCATGTCATGAAAGAAATTGTATTGATTGGCTTGACTGATTGGCTCCGCAAATTGTTGATTTTGCTGAAAAGATTGTTTCACTTGAGGCCAGGTTTTGTTGGCTTTTGAATGCTCCTCTTGTACGTTGTGCTTTGGCATCAATCAACGTCTCCCATCGTTTGCTTGCGTATTAGCGCACGCGGAGCAGGCGTGTCAGTCTGTCACTCTCTCTCTCAGGAAGCTGGGTTAGGACACTTTGTGGGTGAGGCTGACCGTAGCGTTATGAGAGCGCCTAGCCTGTGATTACAGATGTGCACTCGGAGCGTGATCGGCAGCCAGAACGCTCAGCTGTTTGAAGGACACTGACTCTCTCAGGTAATCACGGTCTCCCTCTGACCCTCCTCTTGCTGTGTGGCATATTTTACATGCCAGAATACCTCAGTCTCCTTAGAGGTCAACTGTCCAATTACAGTCAGAGTTTCACCCCGGTCCCCCCGGACAGCCCCCTCCTGTTTCATTCTTCTGCCTGACCTCTCTCTCTGTGACAGGAGACGAATTCAGATGAGCTTATTCAGCTGCTGGGATGAGCGGATATAAGGGTAAATACGGAAGAACGGATGACAGCTCCTCTCTCAAATAAAAACATAGCCTTTCTATCAAGCGTCAGTCTGAGGATTTGATTGGCAGCTGGCTTTTAAAATCGTATCTGCATCTCATCAAGGTGACATGCGCTGCTATGGAGAGCGAAATCTTTACAGAATTATAATATTAAATCATATTCAGGCTGCATAGTTGCTCATGACTATATCAGTCTTTTCATCGGGTCAGCATTTCAGAACATATCGCTCGAGTCAATAATATCATTTAAAATGCATGAGCGTTACAAATACTGCTTATCATTGCATGCATGTTAAATGGAGTGAGATGTGAGATCTGTTCTCAAACCTAGTGAGCTGCCTTGCTGCCTACAGAGCCAGTTGACTTCTAAGGTGGCGTCCTGACCGATTTCTGGAAAAAAAAACCCTTGTGAAAAAGAAGTACTCTTTAGCATACTTTTAAAAAGAACACCTACTACAGAAAATAACATACTTCAAAATAATACGTCTAAAGGAAAAACTGAATTGAATGTTGTCAGACACTTGAATGTAATCACAATGAAATGAAGTCTAGTTGAGGGAGCTGTTTTGACCCACTTATGCAGGATTTATGTACATTTTTATATGTAATTACTTCCATTGTCTTTGAAATATGGTTAAAGTTTACTGCCAAAGGTACTGAAATTTGATCAGCTAACAATATTTTAATTTCTATTGGAACTCATGTGCTTTTACACATATTTGCAATTACACAAGTATAATAAGTAAAATATTTTACATGTGCTTAACTATGTTATTAAAACAACTGTACTTCATTAAAGGATTATTAAAACATAATGATGTACTTGTACTTGTAAATGTACTTTAAAGTAAAACTTTTAATTTTACATTATTACAAAGTGCACGTGTGTTAAGTGTACTTAATTGTGTTAAGAAACATCTTCATGAAAGTGTATGCTCTTTAAGGGCACTTAAGTGACCTTTTACATTATTAACATTATATTATCTTTAAGCACTTTTTTAAAATTTACTTTAAAGATTTGAAGTACACTACAAGTGCACATTTAAACAATTGTGTGCTCTTCTTTTTCACAAGGGTTTACACTGAGAAAAAATATTTATTTTTAGTGAATACTGATGGAGCAACACAATATTTATTAAAAATATCATCGACAAGTGCTACAAGTGCACATTTCAATACAATTAAGCACACTTTTTCACAAGGTTACAGAGAAAGCATCCCATTTAGGGATATGCCGGTATCAAATTCTCATGTTGCGATTAATCGCTAATGCTTTTATCACGGTATTCGGTATTATCACGATATTTAAATTTAGTTTAAAACAAAAGTGTTGTCATAATACAGTATAACAGGTTCAATAACTTTTTTCTTATAACAAAAATAACTGAACATTTAAATGCAATAAAGCAATACAGAAAAATGTATAAAGGTAAAAGTTTTACACAGATTAAATTGTAAAAGAACTATAAAGACCAATAGGTAGTAAGACCTCATTAGTTAACCTTAGTTATTGTATTAACATTCACAATGAGCAATAGCTACATTTGCTACAGAAGTTATTAATCTTCGTTAAAAAAATACAAGTCTTAGTTCATGTTAGCTCATTAAATAACAGTTGCAACTTTTGATTTTAACAATGTGTTATTAAATATTGTAATTACCAAAGATTAATGAATGTTCAGAAGAATTTTTCATTGGCAGTTTATGTTAACTAATGTTAACTAATGAAGCCCTAATGTAAAGTGTGACCGAACAATAAAGAATCAAAACACTTTCAAACAATATCTAGGGCATGTTGTAGTCCAGATTAAAATGTAAAAAAGTATGAAAATAAATAGTCTGTTAAGTCTAAATATTTAAGTATTTGGTTCTGTGATGAACATCATAGCAAATACAAAAATTTGAATGGCTGTTTAAATAATTTAAACATGATTCAGAAACAGGAAGTAGTGCAGCTTCTTTGTTTACAGGGTTTCCGGGGTAAAGGCTGCATTAATTAATTATATTATTATTATTATTATTATTATTATTATCTGCTGTCAGAGAGTGAAAGTGCGCTTTCATCCAGAGCGTCTCTCACATGTTCCGCCATGTGCTTCTCGTCCGCGCTTGTTTACATCAGAGTGCGCACGCGTCTTTCACGCAGCATACAGCGGTGTTGTGCATTTTGACCAGTTGATGGGAGAAGTATTCTTAAAATGCATTAAAAAAATTGAATAATTTGTAATAAATAATTATTCACGGTATTTTGAAGTGCCCACGATAACAATATCGTGCATATTCATTACCGTGATATATCACATTACCGAATACCGGCACAAGTCTAATCCCATTATGACATATTTGGTAACACTCTACTTTGATAGTCCACTTTAGACACTGTACTAACTATGCTAATCAACTAGCAGGCATTCGAGTATTAGTAGACTGTCTACTTAATATCTGTTAACACTTTATTTTGACGCTCCATCAACAGACATACTACTGACTATAAGTAACTTTGCAAGTACTTGTCAACTTATTCTACTAACCCTAATCCTAACAGTCTACTAATACTCTAATGAGAGTTTGTTGACATGTAGTTGCAGAGTTATAGTCAGTAGAATGTCTAAAGTGGACTATCGAAATAAAGTGCTACCCTTTTTTTTAGATATTTTTTATCATTGCATTATGTTCCAAGTTATTTATACTCAATATAACTGAGCTTGTTGCAATATATTCTGAGATTGTCTTTTCAGTGAAGGTTTCATGCAACTCTGCCTTTGTATTTGGCTAAAAGGAATCTTAGGTTGCCTTAAAATGCTGCCTGTGGAGTCAGCTCATTAGGTTTTGGAACGCAGCCGAGAGAGAGAGAAAGAGAGACGCTCACTGGGATTGGGCGGAAAAAGAGTGCAGCTCTTGCAGTGGATGATTTCCTTCACGATGGGCATGTCTTGCGAAACCGGCGGGGGCACAATCCCAAGGCCGGGCATCATGGGGTTCATCGGAGCAATTCCAGTCATCATGCCGAGGCTGGGGTCAAAATCTGCAGGAACAGAACAGAGGACATCACAAAGGACTGAGTGAATAAAAGCCGCTTCAGTCTGCTATCATTCTGGTGTGGCACAAATTAAAGCAATGAGAGCGAAACGCTCTCCCTCGAAGACAAATAAACACATAAGTCTAATACATATTTAAAAGGCTTTCCGAATGAATAGGTTTTTACTGACTCATTCCTCCAGCTGTTTGCCTTGGCTTGTTACTATGCACAAGCGGTCCATCTGTGGGCAAAAAAAAGTGAACACTGGCTTTCATTTACAGGTATTGGTTTAGACTACAGCTGCGTGACAGCGTGGAGCTCTTTGAAATGGAAATGACGAAGGCCTCGCTCTCTGCGGTCTCTTCTGCACCTGTGGAGAGTTTATACGTCTGTCTAACCTTACTAAGAGCACTCAACTCACATATTTCACATATTTCCCTTATTTGCAGCCATATAAGAAAAACAAGCTCTGCCTCTGGCATGAGGAAAAAATAGCAAAGAAAGTTCTGAGGGTAAAGATCTATGAAATGTAAATCGCACTGTAAATAAATGCGCCATACTGTAAGTAAATAATGCAATAACACATTTCAGGGTTTATACTGAAGTCTAAAATCTCTCTATACAAATAATAATAATAAAAAGTTCTAAAATACTGAAATAAAACTAAATAAAATGGTTAAGACAAGACAAAACAAATTAGCAGAAAATATGTGTCAGCTTGAGGGGCAAAATCAGTTCAAAAGTAACTAATGCCTTGAACTAAACTGAAACAAACAAACAAGACAAATTAATAAAAAGTAAAACAATTAATATATAATATACAACTAGCTTTATATAGTACAATTTTTATACTACTCTATCTATCTATCTATCTATCTATCTATCTATCTATCTATCTATCTATCTATCTATCTATCTATCTATCTATCTATCTATCAGATAAAAGGACCAAGAAAACTAGAAATCTATTACATCGGACAGCTTAATTTAGTGTTAAGAAAATCTATTAGGGGATAGTAATAGACATTGAGATAGGAAAGCCAAATATGAAGAGATGATGGTCTGTGAGAACTGCTGGGCATGAAGCTGTGTCACAGGAGGGTCAGTCTGGAGCGTGTAGATAAAACTCTGAACTGGCAGACGTGTCAGGAGACCGGTCTCTCTAGAAGAACCAATAATAGAAGTGGGATAGGACGTGCAGCATGTAGAGACAGAGGAGCTGACCGCCACATCGCCTGCCTTAATGACTCTGTTAGTATTGATATTTCTGTCTCTCCGCCACTAATGGAGGCAGAAGATAAGATGGCCCTCAGTGGTATGGATGCCACGGCTTCTGCTGTGTATTCTAGTTCAAGTCTAAATCAGTACCACATAATTAGGGTTTTTCCTGCACGGCCATTTTTTTTCAGCTGCCACAATGCAAAATTGTAGCTTGCCAAAGCAAATTAAACGATATATGACCATGGTTTTGTTTTAGTAAGTGTAACTGTTTTATAAACAGAAATGTCACAGATTCATTAGAGGAATAGTACATCAAAAAATGCTAATTTGCTGAACATTTACTCACATTTACATTGGAGTTTGTGTCATAGGGTATGTTTAGTTTACACAACAACAGTTGTACTAAAAATGGAAAACTTTTTCCTTTGTGTTCTTAAAAAGTTTTGTGTTCAGACAACAGCGATGTCAAACGATCCCCAGGGGATCCATCAGTAGATGGCAATGTCACTTTATAAAGAAACACTACACGCCTGCACACATACACATTCCTACAGACTGAACACGGCATTTTTGCAAATGTGTTTTTGTACTTTATACAGAGACGATGATGGTATTGTTTTCACGAACTCGCATTCTGAAACCCGTTTTCAAAAGTTAGCATTTTCAGGCCCCCGTAAATGAATGAGCAAAATGCAGTAAAACCTTCTTAATTGCATCAGATTAAGAAAAATGGATGCTCTGCAGTGAATGGGTGCCGTCAGAATAAGAGTCCAAACAGCTGATAAAAACATCCCAATAATCCACACCACCAAAAACAGTCTTGAAAAATCCCCAAAGTTTTTTGTTTTTTTAACATCTTGAGAAGCTAAAAGCTGCATGTTCGTAAGAAACAAATCCATCAGTTGTTTCAACTCTATTCCATCACTTCAAAATACCAGTCCATGATCCATAATTATGCCTCCGCCAGCAAAAAGTACATCTCCTGTTGTCTCTCACATTAAAATCCATTTGGAAGCAATGGTTACAAACACAAATGTTAACTGATGGACTGGAGTGATATGGATTACTTGTGGATTACTGTGATGTTTTTATCAGCTGTTTGACTCTCATTCTGACGGCACCCATTCACTGCAGAGCATCCATTAGTGAGCAAGTGATGCAATGCTATAATTTCTCCAAATCTGTTCTTATGAAGAAGCAAACTCATCTACATCTTTGATGACCTTAGTGATTGACTACTGATTTTTTTTTTTGGGGGTGAACCATTCCTTTCAATAATCATTAGGAACAAGAAGTCACTGCATTTTTATCACACTGGTGTTCTCAGATATTTTTTGCAAACAGGCCCTTGCTTGCATTTAGATATTACAGATATTATTACTCATTAAGAAGTCTGATTGACAGGAAACATATAGTGAAAAGCAGGAACACACCTTCTCATATAAACACATTCCCGTCTCAGTTTGGGTCTCACTCAGTCAGAATATATAACAGCTCTATATAAATACAGGTGTTATTATGTGATTAGTTTTCCTCTTTCAGCAGTCTCTTCTGGGCTGAATGTAACAGACTCATTTCTTCAATCATGAATACATTTTAGTTTACGCTGCATCCGTTTTTTTTTTTGGTTAAAAATTATCCAAAATAATTTTTTGAGCAAGTACATAACCAGCCATTGTTCAAAACTATCACCTTACTTTAGCTCGATTCACAACGGTAAGCTTAATAAAGTTTTCTAATTTGAGTGGTACAGGTAAGTTTTCACGGGAAATTCGAGCACGCCGCTGCGTCATTACGTCACTTCTGTAAACATAGAAGTTGTCCCGGCTAGTAGGCTATCGCATGTGTGGATCCTGCAGGTGGTGGATCGTTTATATCCTTTTCTCACAGCAGCCAGAATAATGACATTTATTGTTTTGATGGCAGATTGTAATCCAGAAATGATTGTGTGTTTATGAAACACATGTGAATTAAACTAAATTATATTCCAGTTTTAAATGTGCATCTGATTACAAATATGTGGGATTACACAAGATTTGTATTTCAAAGAGAACCAGTTCAAAAGGAAGAATAATTTGCTTTTTGGGTAAAGACTTTCTCATGTGACATTCAAATGTATGCCAATTAGAGATTCACTGTCAGAAATGAATCTACATGCTATAACACACTATACTTCAGTCACGCCATGCGATTTGTTACATAATAATTTGAGAAAAGTATAACAGAATAATATTTGCACGGTTTGATGTACATGACTAATTGATTGTTGATCTAATCATCCCATTGTAGCGAGATTATTGTAATGCTTTTTTTAGTTGGTCAGAACAAAACTGGCAGACGTGTTACTTGTTCAGATGACATTTTCTTGTGAAAATTCTTATTTGGGTTATATTCCAAGATGTAGGCTAGAATCTTTGATTGCGAAGTACAGTAAATATCCACGCCGGTGCGGTGACTGACTGTCACACACACAAACTCCTCAAAACATTAGATTCATCCTTGCTGGAGCCGTGCCGACTCACAACCCACGCAAGCTAGATAATTCCGCAAACAGCTGCAATTGCAGTTTTTCAAACATAGATGGCGACAAAGAGGCAAAACTTACGGACTGCGGCTTTAACTAATTAACATCCAATGCATTAATTGCATTTAACGTATGGCAACAGTTAATGCCGTGTGGATGACAGAAAACCCCTGAGAACATAATTGCATAAAATCTGAGGTAAAAAGATTTTCAAAGATCATGGTTTTGAAGAGAATATTATCACGCCAGAACCCAGCAGACTGTGAAAACGTCAAATTTGCGCCTTTCGATCCCACATAGAAACAACCAGGGGGCCCAAAAAAAAAAAATTTCCTGTGAATCTTCATGTCCAGTGTGACCATCAATGGGATAAAATGAGGATACAGGAGGGTTTTGAATGCACTATTGGAGAAAGACTTGCATTATTTCAGCCTATGATTCCTTTACTTCACATGCCGAACAAACATTATAATCTAAGGAAGAATGGCAAAGCATCAGGCTCAATAACAGGGTTTGTTCTGCCTGCCCATAGTTTAAAACACTTTTTCAATGCATAAGCATAGTCATAACTTGGTATTTTTAATTAACATTAAGAGTTTGTTCACTTTCACATAACTTCTATATAAATAGTATAATAAATACAGTCCTATATATAAAGATTTTTTTTAAGAAATGCTTTTAATCAGCTAGGATGTGTTAAATTGATTAAAAGTGACAATAAAGATATTAATATTCATCAGAGAATCCTTTTAACATTGATAATCAGAAATGTTACTTGAGCATCAAATCAGCATATAGAATGATTTCTGAAGCAATATGTGACACGGAAGACTGGAGTAATGATGCTGAAATACAGCTTTGATCACAGAAATACATATATATATATAATATATATATATATATATTATATTATATATTATATATATATATAATAAATTGTACAATAGTTCTGAATATTTATTCAAAACATTGCCATTGTAAGCATAGGGCCTTCAAAACATTAAAAAATAAATAAAAAACAACTAAAACATATGCCCAAACTTCTAAATGGTAGTGTATATATTTGAACTGTCACTGAAGAAAGATGTTTTATGACATCTATAATTAGGGGCTAATGGGCCATGCTAACCAAATAAGAATATGGAAAGAAAGAGAAGGATGTGAGAAGGAGTAGTGAGAAAAAGCATTCATACTCTGTAAAAAGGGTTAGACAAAAGGAAACTGGATCATCATATTAACAAATAAAGAGAAAAGTGCATTGAAAAACCCAACTCTCTCATCTGAAACAAATCAAGAGAGATATGACGTCAACATGTGGAAAATCTACACCGCTACTTTTATCTCTACAATATCCAAAATTAGAATCAGGTGCGCCAAACCAAATTATAGCACTATTAGAGAGAAACTTGAGAAAAAAAGCTCTCTAGTCCAGGCAGCCATTTCAAAGGCTTTTGTAGTCAATCACTCCACAGTCTGAAATACCATCTACAAATACAGAACATTTCGAACCGCTGGCAATCTATCTAGGACAGGACGTCCTCTAGTAAGTCTTGTAAGACTTGCCTCAGCCTGTGTCAAAGTACAGAAGCTGCCCATCCAAAACAGACTCTGCCCTACATGAAGAGTCAGGAAGGAAGAAGCCCTTGCTCTCGAAAAAGAGTACAGATCCATGATTGCAGCAGAAGATCATGCCAAGGTGAAGATCAGGACTGTTGCTGCAATCTGCTCTCTATGGAAGAGACAAAAATAAGGCTGCTTGGCAGCACTGCCAGATGCCACATGCAGTGGAAACTCTGAAGTATCTCTGAAGAGAGCTGGAGGAAGCTATAGAGTTCGGGGTTGGATTTCTGAAACAAAGCAAGGTCAATCTGCCAACATACAGCCACCTACAAATTCAGTTCCAGAGGTTTGTGTTGCCATCTGCACTATGCATAATGTTAAAGGTGAAGTATGCAGTTCCTGAGCTACTAGTGTCACCTAGCAGAGTTACAAAAAATAAAGAATATTTTCAAAAAACCTTTGCCAAGGATAGTCACATTAGACTTTGCATACAAGAAATTTCTACAGACACTATGGAAGGTGTACGGGGCTAATAGTCTTTAAATGAAACGCATGAAATTTGCACGGTTTGTCCTCATTAACGCAACAACTCACACGGCAGCCAATTAAATTTCACCGGTTCCGTTTAAAAAAAGCTAATTTTAATGCTAGACCAGCCAATGTGCAGTCTTAAGTGTGCATCTCAAAACTGAATTTTAGGCAGCTGGAGCTACTAATGGCAGCTGCAGTGATGCAACGACTTTAGCAAGTGGCGATTGGCTGGTTTTTTTTTAGAAGGCGGAAAATATTCCACCATATTGCATGTTGCGCCTTCTCTCATTCAAAAGTAATGTGCGTGCACCATCTTTGTATATCTAAAGTCTTTAGTTTCGCTTACCTACTGAGAATGAACTCCACAAGTTCGGCGTCTCGACTGAAACTCAGACATTCCATCAAATTCCTCCATCTGGTAAAAGCACCACCAATGTTCACTTTTGTTTTTGTCTGTCAAGTCTTCAAATGTAGGCCTGCACTTCTGTAACTGAATCTGAAGTTCTTTTCCCATGTAAGGCTATTGGCTGAGCTGGAAAGAGTTTGACAGATCTGAGCGGACCACGCTAATGTTCTAATGGTGCCTGAGAGGCTCAATCTTTACACTTTAGGGGGAGATACACTCATACTAATAGTAGTCAATGAACAATAAACTAGGTTAAGAAAATGTTTTTGTCATTACAAATCTTCACCTTTAGGTCTGGAGTGTGAGAAACTTGAATCAGGCTGCCAGCCCATCTCTCTTAGCAGTTTAAGGGTGTTTTCACACATGGCCTGTTGTTTCGGAACCTGGCGCGTTTCCCCCCTTAGCACGGTTCGTTTGGGCATATGTGAACACGGCAATCGTGCTCGGATCCGCAATCAGTCAAAACAATCGTCCGAGATCGCCTGAACGAGGTGGTCTCGGCTCGATTGAAAACGAACTCTGTAGCGGTTCGGTTGTAGTGAGAAAGCACTCCGATCCAACCCCAACTACCAGGCTATAGCACCGTGTATAATGGGTTATTACATAAGTTCCGTGAAAAGCCTTAAGCGTGTTGTTTTGCTAATACCTCAAATTGAACCTGTGAATGTCTGTGGGTGAGCACGTCTTCGTCATTCAAAATAAAAAAGCGCACTTTTTTATTTTATAGTGCCGTCTTATTGCTCTTCTTTGTAGGTGCATTTTAAAAATGTTTTCCTGATGAATCATGGACTCCTGCTCAAAATTATAAATTATTATTAACGACAGCTACAAAAAACCTAACAATAAGCCCGCAAAGCTGTTATTGTTCCATCCTGACTGATGACAGCCGTGACAGCTAAGTGGATTCCCGGAAAATAAACCGTGGAACTTTTGACCAGTGAGGGAACCGTTTACTCGCATTAACAAATTTGGTTCGTTTAGAAACTTTGCTGTGTGAAGCGAACCACACCAAGAATAAAAAGCAACATTGTAATCATTTGAATCCCTGTTTCGGAACAAAGCAATCGATCTACAGGTGTGAAAACACCCTAAGAGTAATGTGTGACGGTTCTGTGTTGGGCAGGATGGACGTGGCCCTCTGTTGAGGCCTTTAATGTGCCTCACGGCAGCAGGTGCGGGTCTGCTTGTGCTCTGGCACTGAGGTAATAGGTACTGGACTGATGAATTATGGAACCTGCTCTCGGCTGGCATGCAGCACATTAAGCAGGCTGAGAAATCACAGGCGTGCTCTCCCGGAGAAGCAGCCGGTTAAAAAATTAGAGCCTGGAAAGATATTTATTCATGGCACCCATAAGACAGATTATCCTCACAAACAAACGGTCTCTCCAGATAAATAAAACGACGCGTTTGCTTAGACCCTGACCTAGTTTAATCAAACGTATATTGATAAAAAAAAACATCGTTTCCCACCGCTGGATCCTCAGGATCATGTTTAGATTGAGGAAAGGCAGGGGAATATCCTAGGGCAGTAAAGCTTAACAGAGATTATTTACATTTGTTCTCAGAGCAAAGCCCAGGAAGGATTTTTTCAAGCCGGAGGAATAATAGATGTGGAAAGTACACCCATGTTTTCTTGTCTCAGCTCTGTTAACAACTACTCCAGAAGAAAACTAACAACTTTAGAGACTCTGGCATGGAGCAGTCTCTTAAATCAGAAGATATACAGTACCTTTTAAATAGATAAGCCTCGACTAAAGGGGGACCAATCATGGGAAATAAAAGAGTTTGGTGTTCAAAACAATATACAATTAGGTCCATATATATTTGGACAAAGGTACAATTTTTATTATTTTAAAATCCAGTGGCACTGGGTTACTGGGGTTTAGTGATGATGTGACAGAAAACAGAAGCAGCCGGATCAATTCTGAAGTGTAAAGAGACATACTCTTTGCCCAGATTCAGTCAAATGAAGCAAAGTTGATTTGACAGCACTTCATTGGACAATGACCCAAAACATACTGCTGAAGCAACCCAGGAGTTTTTGAAGGTAAAAAAGTGGAATATTCTGCAATGGCCAAGTCAATCTCCTGATCTCAACCTGATTGAGCTGCATTTCACTCGCTGAAGACAAAACTAAAGGCAGAAAGACCCACAAATAAACAACAACTGAAGTTATATTTGTTTGTGTTATATTTTTGTTCAAACCCTTGAATTATAGCTTAAAGTCTGCACTTCAATTTCATTTTGATTGTTTTATGTTGAATTCTGCTCTGGTGGCATACAGAGCCAAAATTATGAAAATTGTGTCAGTGTCTAAATATATATGGACCTAACTGTACATATGTGCGGAACTAAGGAACCCTAAAGAAAAGAAAATAGAAAACATCTGCAGACTACAACCATGGGAGAACAACAACTGGCAATGAACACAACAAACAATTGGGTTTAAATACACACAGGGCTAACAAGACCAAGAACACAGGAAAAAGAAACCACAACTTCAACAATATAGTTGCAAGCAGCGATTACCGGGATTCAAGCGCTTTAGGCATTTAAGCACATAAGGAAAAATACATTACATATTATTTAGCAAGCCTGTAACCACCTAAATCAATTATTCTAAAAGCATTTTTGGCAAATACAGGTGATTAACCATAGAAATATAATGTTTTAAGATGTTTATGACTGTTATAGCACCAGCTGTGGTCCAATTTCCCTGAAACTTGTTGCATGCTTGTTTAAAATCACGTGTTGCATGTGCTCAGCGGGTTTCGTTAAGGCTTTACAGGCTTTTGGGTATATTTGGACGGGCCCCTTTTCTAAAGGACCCTGTTATAGCTTCCCAAAGGGTTAATTTCAACATGTTTTTGATAATTATTGACCTAGAGAGTCCAGAGAATTGCACTGTGGTGGTTTTTTTCCAGATTGAGCGAAAAACCTAGGACTAGTTCGCAAAAGTAGTTTTTTCACATTTTCTCAATCATCTAAAAAAAACAGTTTGATTGACATCATTGGTTCTAAAGGCAAAGTTGTTTGGAACGAGGAGGTCTATCATGCGATACAAATATCGCGTGCATGTGTGGAAAACAACGCAATGTACAATCGTTTACGCCCTCAAAAAATGCGTTACCGCCCCCCAGTGGCCGATTTCTTTCAAATTTCTCACAGACCTTTGGGGCCGTAAGTCAAACAGGCCCACCGAGTTTCGTTCCGATCAGCCTTCGTTAACCTTGTCTAATAGGTGCTCAAACTTCATTGGCCAATGGCGGCCATGTTTTTTTTGAGATACGCAAATGTCCCCATAGACACTTGTGGCACTTTGGACGGTGCACATCAACATTTTCATGTTGATAGGACAAATGGTTGCCTAGTTATAGCCATTTTTAATGTTTTTTTTCCTCTTATAGCATTACCAAGTGGCCAATCTCCGTGACAATCTCCCTGCACCCTTCGAACGTTTTGGCTGCCTTGCAACAGAGAGTCGAAAGTTCAATTTTTTTTTGATAATTATTGACATTCACTCTCCAGAGAATCTTTCTGCACTGGTTTGGTTCCAATCGGGCGAAAAACCTAGGACTAGTTCGCAAAAGTAGGTTTTACCTACTTTTAAATTTCACCTCTAAGTCTCTATGACTTACGGTTTGGTCAGCACGATCAGTTTTACATGGAAATCGCTCATCCGTGACCATACTAATAATTACAATAGGGTTTCAGCACTATGTGCTTGAAACCCCTAATAAAAGTCCAGATGAGAACACAAGGAAAAATATGCTATTAAATTACATTACAAAAACAGGTTGAAAAGATAAGCAACCTTCATCTTAATAATAAGTTCAAAAACTTTTTTTTAAATAAAAAAAGAACGCTTTTCCTTTATATAGATAACCAGTAGTAAATAGTACAAGTAGCACAAAATATCAAAACAACTGTTTCAAACAGAAAAAGAGCACAACTATGAAGAATTATAATAAAGAAACCGATCATTTAACCAATATCTAGAAATATTTTCTGAGAAGACATGTTTTAATCCAGATTAAAATGTAAAAATGTATATAAAAAGTGTAAAACATCTAAAAATAATAATCATTATTTAAGTATTTGGTGTTGTTTGATAAAGAAATAGTAAATACAAAAATCTGAATAGCTATTTGAAAACATGGAAATGCTGTTTGATTTCCTTTCTTCTCCGCAACAAGCAGGTGTCAGAAACACAAATCTGCACAGAACTTTGTGTAACAGGGTAACCAGGCTATTTGAGCTTTTCTATAAGCGCCATCTACCGTCACACAGTCAATCTGCTTTCTCAGCCGGGCTATTTGCTTTCTCAGTCCATTATGCAGTGTGATGTTATACATTTTTTTACCACTTGATGGAAAAGAAGCTACTGTGCATTCTAAAATTCTAGACAAATCATATAATAAAGTACCTAGAAATATTCATGGCATTTTGAAGTGCCATGCCATAGTGCAATAACCATACTGTGCATGTTCATTGCCTCAATGTACCATATTAAAGAATATGGGCACGTTCCGGAAGTTTCGAAGATTTTCAATATATATTATTTTGTGTTTCACAGAAGAACGAAAGGCATGCTGATTTGGAACGACTTGTGTAGTTGTGTTTAGTGTTGTGAAATTCTACTAAATATCTAACAGTGACCATCTTCTCAAATTATACAAGAGAAACCGAAAAAACAACCAAGCAAGAACAGCTTTTCAATTATTTATTGTGGGATAACTTTGAACACTTTAAATATTGATGCTGTACTGGAATGCGAGTTGGATATTCCACTAATAATATGCAATACTTCTAAAACCTCATTTCGCTTTGGGCAGCTGCATTAAAAGGCAGCCATCAATCAAAAGAGCAAGAGAGTCAGAAAAATCAGCCTGGCATTTAACAGCAGAGAGCTGCTGGCTACCGCTGCCGCGCTCTCTGCCTTCCTCCGCAAACGTCCCCTTCAGAAGCACCGCTGAAGAATGACACAGTTAGACCCCGTGAGGCATGTTGGCTATTCTATATGAGGCATGCAAACCATCTCCCAGCGGAATAAGTCGTTGTGTCTTTGTGGGAAATCTGCAACCGAAGATCTGCAGTTTCACACTGCAGTTCACCCCTGACACAGGGCCGGAAATCACTTTACCCCACTAAACCAGAGTACAGAGCCTGAGCTGTGCAACGATCTGCACTGACAGATGAGATTTTGGCCTGTATGTATAACCATAATTTTCCTAATTTCACTGAGATTGGGACAGCCACACAGCTGTTTCCAAACATCACCAGATGTGAATATAGCAGCTCCACACGTTCAAACACAATGCACTCATTATATTTGTACCACAAGTTCACTAGTATAACGGTGAGATTTGATAAATACAGCGTCAAACAATGCCCAGTGTCAAGAACCGTGTTAAACTGAATCCCTAATAAAAGTTACAACAGATGTTACATTAAAACTCTGGAAAGAGGTGTGAAAAGTATTAGTATCAGAATGAGTGAGAATCAGCTTCAAGGCAAAAGCTAAATCTGGATAAAGGGTTGCAGGATTGACTGTTCTGCTATATCAAGTACTTTTGGTTATCACTACATTAGATACTGAATTACAGTTATCTGCTAAATCTAAATACTCTGACGGTAAATCATTTCAGATGCCTTCTGTTCAGACCTTGAAAAACAGTCCTCTCATTTCAGCAGCAAAGGACATTGATTCCCTCATTACTGCTGCAGGCTGCTGGTTATTGACTGACAAATCTGAAAGAGGAGCTATAGGTGGCATATCAAACAGCTCATAAATTGACAGGTCAAGATTAGTGAGCAATGTCTAAAGCATGGTTTCCCAGGCTTCACATTCATACAGCTGAAGCATGTTGCAAATAACACATTTATTTAGTAAGAAGCAAGCAGTCGATTCTCAATATGGGCTCTGCAACACAACAAAGTTGAAAAAACTATTAAAAGTCTTATTATAATCTACAAAGTTATGGAGGTATTCACATTTTGGGAAATACTGGTCTGAAGAAATGGGAATGAATACAGTCTTGGCTCTTTTATATTAGTAAAATGACCAAATGGTTGCAAATAATTATGATTCAATGATTCAAGAACATAGAACAGATCCTTAAATGTGTCCCTGGAGCACAAAAGCAGTCTCAAGTCGCTGGGGTATATTTATAGCTTAGCCAAAAAAACATTGTATGGGTCAAAATTATACATTTTTCTTTTATGCCAAAAATCATTAGGATATTAAGTAAAGATCATCTTCCATGAATATATGTTGTAAATTTCTTACCGTAAACTTAATTTTTGATTAGTAATATGCATAGCTAAGTGCTTCATTTGGACAACTTTAAAGATGATTTCTAATATTAGATTTTTTTTTTGCACCCTCAGATTCCAGATTTTCAGATAGTTGTATCTCGACCAAATATTGTCCTATCCTAACAAACTATACATCAATGGAGAGCTCATTTATTCAGCTTTCAGATGATGTATAAATCTCAATTTCGGGAAATTTACCCTTATGACTGGTTTGGTAAAAAGTCAGTGAAAAGACAGACAGACACTCATTTGTTCAGATAGACAGAGAGATTGAAGAGAAAGATGGATGGATGGATAGACGGACAGACAGATGCTCATTTGCTCAGATAGATGTACAGACACAGAGAGATAGATAGATAGATAGACAGATAGATGGTAGGGATGTGCGGGTCTAGTCGACTAAACGGTACAGCTCCTACTAGTCAACACTGAAAACAATAGTCGATTACACGACAGAAAAAAAAAACATGATTTTATCATTCAAATTACAATAATTTTAACATTGCATTTAAAACATTTAAAATAACAAGTTAAAATAAAACGTTTGAAAAATAATAAATTCTTTTTAAAAGTTTATCTGGGCGGAAACGACATTTTTACCTCACATGCGTTTTCTTCGTGTCAGTTGCGGCGAGTTCAAAAATGACCATGCGAAAGACGAGAAGGTGTGGGATTATTTTGAATTAGAAGGAAATGGAAACGTTTTGTGTAAACTGTGCAATGTCAAATTGTTTTACAATAACTCTACTGGAGCGATGCGTAATCATATTCAATACAGGCACGTAGGCGTTAGCTTAGAGGCTGGCCAAAGCCAGCAAACGTCAATCACGTCATTCACTATAACCCGCCGGTGTTCTGACGATTTGTGCTACCCTGTAGGATTTTGCTACCTCCCATTAAAACAGGTAGCTTAATTCGATAGTGAAAAGTGCTACCTATCAGATTTTGCTTCCAGTATGATATTAATAAGGTTTGAGGCTTTATAAACATGTACACCTACCCCAACCCTAAACCTACCCTTACAGTAGGATAAATACAGTGTTGGTAGCATAATCTGATAGGTAGCATTATTTGTCAGAACACCGGCGCTGCGATCCCGTCCGTGCCGTCTATTCCTCTAACGAAGACCCACTTCGGTGGTGGTGCGGGATGTCCAGGCGCTTTCTGAAACTCTATCGGCTGCTTTTCTTTATATCTGCGTGCCTGCGACTTCAGTTCCTGCAGAGCACATTTTTTCCAATGCAGGAATTTTATAGTTAATCAATCGCCTCAGGTCCCGTCTTTCACCAGACCACGTTGATCATTTCACTGAACAAATAACACATGGTCTGAGTAAGTAAAATGGGCATTGTTACATTGTTTTATTTTTAGACAATAGCCTACAATAAGTCAGTGGCGGCTCATGGGTTTTAAAATAGAGGAGGCACACTAATTGTACTGGTCTGCGATCCCTGCCGATTATTATTATTATTATTTGCTTAACCACTTTAAAATGGCTTTTTGGTTGCTTTTAGTCAGAAAACGTAAAGAAAACGACATACAGCAAGATAATATAATTTCACATGCCTGGCCTATCACTTGAAGCAAACATCCATCCCTTCTTAAAAGTCTGTGTTAAAAGAGAGCTGCCTGTTGCGCCATTTAATTAAGCCGACTGCTGTAGCCTGTATCCAGCTTAGGCTGTTTTCCCTAAATTTGTGTATATATAGCCTACTGTTTGAATGACAATCTGTTGGCAATCAAATATTCAATATCGCTACTCATCATAAGTACTTGGTACATTATCAGAGCAGTGGCAGATGTTCAAACTAATATCACGTAATTTACGTCTCTTTGATGATTGGTTGATATCAGAAGGGCGGCTAGCCTCCCTTACAAGGTTTCTTTTCTCAACACTCCTCAGCCCTGAAAGTGAACACTCGATGGTGATTGGCTCATTTTTTTACCAACGGAGGCACGAGAGCTCAGCGCTCCCCCGGCCTCCCCTACCCTTCTCTATCACCTAGCGGTTGTAATTACATCAGCAGATTCGGCACATTCGCGACATGCGGCGCTTTCACGTTATGGTATTATTATGTGAAATTACAAACAAAAAATACACATTCTGAGACATGAACTAAAATTCATTGTGAATTTTATTAACATTAAATCGTCCTCCTCCCATTTTCACCTCAAAATTATGTGGAAGCTGTGCGTCCCCTGCCTCCCCCGACGAGCCGCCACTGCACTAAGTATGTTTTTAAAAGTCGTTTTAATGCTATTTCTTGACAAACCCTCCTATTGTTTTTGACTTGTGTTTTAATATGTTGGCTAACATTACATGAAGATTAAGAATTCTGTCAGGCTATTGATTGATTTTCCATTGTTCTGCATTTCCCCAGCTGATTTGAATAAATAAGCTATGCTTTGACCGACGTTGAGTGTATACTCTTCTTTTTTTTTTTCTTTTTAACGACCACCTAAAATAAAATGATGATAACACGAGGCAAGTGTGCGGCAAGCGGAATTCATTGAGGGATTTGTCAGTGTGATTCATAGATTAAGTATTTTAAATATAGGCTATTATACTGTATATGCTACACGCACAGAGTTTTTGGGGGGTTTCTTGCTTTTACACTAGTCGACTAGTCGGATACAAAACTTTTGTTTAAACGACAGTCAAATTAGTCGTCGCGCACATCCCTAATAGATGGATAGATTTGACTTCTATGTGGAGGAAAAATGTAAATGTGGCTTTAAATCATGGCCATAAAAGAGTCAGAGCTCAGCTGGAGTCTGCTCCAATTAGCTGTCTTCCTGATGATATTGATCATAATATGAGCTCCCCATGAATCCCACGGAGCTGCGCGAGTATAATGTATCACACAGCAGACCCACATTCCCTGTATAAGGAGAGTGGAAATATAGAGCGGCATAAAAATATGCTGCGGTTAAGGCCTGTGGACCCCCCCAAAGAGCAATAACACATCACTTTGATGCATTCATAGCAGAAGTCTTATTTATACAGATGAATGAAGAGTCAAGAGCTGCTACACTTGACTCAGCCCACAGGTCCCCATCGGGTGAGATCTGCTCAACAGCAGAAGCTGAGAAACATGCTCTGGAGGGCAGAAAGCGGGGAAAATGCTAAATAATAAACTCTAGAATAACAGTGGACGTGGAGGAAGATGTTTACAAAAACACAGGAGCATTTTATAATAGGGATTTTTTTTTTTTTTTTTTTTGGGAGGGAGCTAAGCTAAGAAGTGAGAGCGTGCATACTACATTCCTGTGAATGGAGAGCCAATAGAAGTGGGGGAGGTTTCATGCTGTTTTTAAATCTACTGTAACACAATCCGACGACATCGCCAGGATTGGCGAAACACCTTCTTACGACTGCGATGGCCCAGCCATCTCGGAAAACCATCATCTCCAATGCCGCAATCCAAAACCGTGTAGCTCAAAATGGTGCTGTGTGCCGACACTGTTCGCGGCATGAGAGGACTGAAGCTGCGATTCCTCCGCTTGAGAACAGCAGGTCAGAGATTCTGAATAATTAATCACAGTGAAGTGCAAGCCAGACCGAAGCCAAATAAAAACACACAGTCCAGTGTGCTCGTCTAGAATACACTGTAGTTACAAGGGCTGAATGATACACTGAATATTCACTAGGGGGGTGTGATACTGACAAAGATGATATCTCAATGTTTTTTTTCAGGGGAATTTGTAGATTTAGCTGAGTGTCTTTTCGTGCTGGTACCTCGGCTAGTTTAGGCCTGTTGTGGACCGCTGACTCACAACGCTCTTCACAACGCTTCTTTATTCTCTGTGGTTGGTTAGTTCACATATTATAGGGTTGTTATCAGTCAAATTAAATAATAAAACAATAAGCCCCAAGAAGCTGTGGTTTACAGCAAATTTATAACAGCTAAGGGGCGTTGTTAGGCACGACGTGAAGCGGAGCCCGAAGTGACCTTTAGATTTATAACTGTATTATGCAAATTAGAGTAAGTATAAATGCTTCTATTAAAAATAACATTTTGAATAATGAAATAGGAAATTATTTGAAAAAAATTGATTTTTTGTCACTGAATCATTCACTCAATTTTTTTTTTTAAAACATTTGGTTCATTCAGTAAGGAGGCAAGTGACTTATCTTTATAAAAGGGTTATTGAAAGACTCTGATGATTTACTCAGACAGTTCTGACCCAGCTATGTTTGGAACTATTTTCTTATTTAAAAAAGAAAAGTGATTAACATACTCGATAATGGCAACTCGCACTGAAAATCATAATGCACACCCCTAATATTCACAATACTTTTGCGGTAAATTTTGAAGACTGAACAATAATTTTCATCGTTACAAAATTTCTGTTCACAGAAATAATGTGTGTGGCATTTGTCTTCTAATAGATTATTTTATGAAAATAAATAAAAGAAGATGTATGTAGGTAAATATTCCTGACTTATAACATTATTAGGGGTGCTCCGATTGATCGGCTATGATCACTATCGGCCGATAATCGCTTTGGGATGATTGATCGGAGGGTCTCTAAAAAGGCCGATCTAAACAAAAAACGATCTCAAGCTGATGCGCCTACCGTGAGAGGTTTGACACGACATGCAGCGGCACCGTCTCAGTCTCTGTCCGGCGCGGGTGAAATAATTATAATGCTGAAGGCTGAGGTACAATTCATATTTCTTCATTAAATAACTTAAGTAATTTGAAAACGTTCTGTGAGACATCATTTCAAAGATAAAATGCACAAATGGCTTCACATGCACTATAAGCAAGCTGCACGCTGCACAGTCGACACAGGAGGACAATCGAGGCAGTGTCGCGTCGTCACTCAAGTTTAGAAATTGCATTTATTTTTCATTCTTGCCAGTGTTAGCACTCGCGTGCTCTACTGAAACCCATGTGCTCATGCCCACTCGCAGCGCACACACATAACGCTAGGTTCACATTACTCCATTTGCAGTGCGTATGTGGTGCGTATTTTTTCCGCGCTCATGTTAACGGATTAATAAAGTGATCACTGCACACGGTTGCAGTCCGGCAGTGCGTTCAGTAGCGGTGCGTCTGCAGCAGTGCAGAGATCGTTTCCGCACCGAGTCTATTTTTTGCTGCGCTGCAAGCACTGAATTAAAGTAACAGCGCATTGTTTGCAGTAAATATGAACATGGATTGACACGAAAATGTGGTAATTACACCGTAAATGCACATAATTAAAGTCTACTGTGTTTCACAGTCAAAACATATGGCTTTTTGGCTAGGTTTTTTAAAGTCACGTTTACGATAAACCAGGCATAAATAGATGGCACTCGTGGAGGTAGTAAAACAAAGTTCTTTAGAACCGCAGGATTGTTGTTTTTTTTCCTTGTAATAAAGATTTAAATGAAAAAGAAAAGGCAGTAGAGCTGACTGTATCTGTCAATGGTAAGTTTTAATTTAGAATGTTTGTGATAATGTAAGAAAAGTAGTTTAAATGGTTTGCCACTTGCTTGAGCAACTAAATATATAAATCTAGAAGTAAATGCAAAAGTAAAAAGCATTGAATAATACATTTCTTATATTTATTGCGTTTAAACACGTCTATGAAAGATTGTATTACTGAATAATGGAGAAATAAAATAATAAAATAATGGATAAATGTTGTGTTTGTAGTAAACAGCCCCAGATCAGTTGCAGACTCCTGTGTGAAAGCCCAGTCAGTGCTGCTTCTGCGCCGCTTACGTACCGCACATGGAGTGCATACACACTGCAAACGGAGTATGTGTGAACCTGGTGTAAAAGGCCGCCTCACATACAGCTCACGAAATCAGGCTTGTGCTGTGTGTAAACTAAACAAAAATGCAGTGCATGATCAAACGTGAGATAAATATATATTTGTGAAAAATTTCAAAAAAATGAAATTCAGGCCCTGAATAAATGTCTAAAAATCTTGATTGGATCAACACTATAAATAATTCTACATGATAAAAAAAAAATAAGGCTTTAAAAAGATTGGTATCGGTGATCGTATTGGCAGATACTGGTTTCTGTGATCGGCGATCAGCCTCAAAAATCCTGATCGGAGCACCCCTAATCATTCTGTTTGCTATTTAAAAATATAGAAATTATAAAAAAGGCTAACTGGTGTCAATTGCTGTTTGGTTGAAATTCTTCTATACATTTTTTTTTTTTTTTTTATTTACTGGATAAAAAATATTGAAGATAAATATTGAAGGTAAACATTTTTTGGCTATAATTAAACAATCCTTGCAGTTGCTCAAAAGTTTGCGCTCTGAATTTGAAAAGAAACAGTTTATCTCTGTTTATTATAGCATCAGCTGTGCGTAATGGAGGCAGAACTGATTGGCTGGTTGGCTGAATGGACTACTCAGTGTCATATTCATAACCGTATGACTCCACACAACTTGCTGAGGCGGCAAAGTACAGGAACGGAATGGAGTTTGTGGCGAGTTTAGTTTGGGAGACTGTTAGGATGTTGGAGGCAACAGCTGCTCCCTCTGTGTGATTAATGAGGTACGACTCGAGGCAGACAGTACTGACCAATCAAAACACAGCCGGAGCCAATGCCGACTGAACAGAGCGGGTCATAACAACATCGTGCAAGCCCAGTTCTCCCCGCAGCACGGTGGAAAGGACGGGTCAGCAAAAAGCTCAGATCAAAGGCTGCGTAATTTATATTATTTCCCGCTAAGCAGCCTAAGGAATCAATGACAATCAAGGAAAGAATACGGGATGAGGAAAGTGGAGAAATATCTATATTCAAGGCCTTCATCTGTATTCTTCCAGTCTCTGCCAGACAGGAAGCAAGAGGAGGCAAAACGGCTCCCAGAATTCCCTGCGGCGGGACGGATTACAATAAAAGAACCACAGTACTGGAGGAGCGAGCTCCTGGGAGCCAGGACACATTAACAGCACTAAGAGCCGTTTCATTCCATAGTCTTTCTGACATAAAACTGCCATCAGCATTTCTCTCCTCCCAATGCCAGTCTATAAACCGCTAGGTAAACTCCATAATTTGCTCTCGGGTGGTGATCTCGCAAAATGGGAGCTCGAGACATTCACATGGCGGCCGCGTAAACAGCGCAAATTAAATTTGATAGGAAAATAGCGTAGGTGGCTAGAGCATCCCCACAGCCCACTTCATTTGAAACATGCGTCTATAGTGGGCTACACCCGTGCATATACAGTGGGGAAAAAAAGTATTTAGTCAGCCACCAATTGTGCAAGTTCTCCCACTTAAAAAGATGAGAGAGGCCTGTAATTTTCATCATAGGTATACCTCAACTATGACAGACAAAATGAGAAAAAAAATCCAGAAAATCACATTGTAGGATTTTTAAAGAATTTATTTGCAAATTATGGTGGAAAATAAGTATTTGGTCAATAACAAAATTTCATCTCAATACTTTGTTATATACCCTTTGTTGGCAATGACAGAGGTCAAACGTTTTCTGTAAGTCTTCACAAGGTTTTCACACACTGTTGCTGGTATTTTGGCCCATTCCTCCATGCAGATCTCCTCTAGAGCAGTAATGTTTTGGGGCTGTCGCTGGGCAACATGGGCAAGATTTTCTATGGGGTTGAGATCTGGAGACTGGCTAGGCCACTCCAGGACCTTGAAATGCTTCTTACGAAGCCACTCCTTCGTTGCCCGGGCGGTGTGTTTGGGATAATTGTCATGCTGAAAGACCCAGCCACGTTTAATCTTCAATGCCCTTGCTGATGGAAGGGTTTTCACTCAAAATCTCACGATACATGGCCCCATTCATTCTTTCGTTTACACGGATCAGTTTTCCTGGTCCCTTTGCAGAAAAACAGCCCCAAAGCATGATGTTTCCACCCCCATGCTTCACAGTAGGTATGGTGTTCTTTGGATGCAACTCAGTATTCTTTCTCCTCCAAACACGACAAGTTGAGTTTTTACCAAAAAAAGTTATATTTTGGTTTCATCTGACCACATGACATTCTCCCAATCCTCTTCTGGATCACCAAATGCTCTCTAGCAAACTTCAGACGGGCCTGGACATGTAATGGCTTAAGCAGGGGGACACGTCTGGAACTGCAGGATTTGAGTCCCTGGCGGCGAAGTGTGTTACTGATGGTAGCCTTTGTTACTTTGGTCCCAGCTCTCTGCAGGTCATTCACTAGGTCCCCCCGTGTGGTTCTGGGATTTTTGCTCACAGTTCTTGTGATCATTTTGACCCCACGGGTGAGATCTTGCATGGAGCCCCAGAACGAGGGAGATTATCAGTGGTCTTGTATGTCTTCCATTTTCTAATAATTGCTCCCACAGTTGATTTCTTCACACCAAGCTGCTTACCTATTGCAGATTCAGTCTTCCCAGCCTGGTGCAGGTCTACAATTTTGTTTCTGGTGTCCTTTGACAGCTCTTTGGTCTTGGCCATGGTGGAGTTTGGAGTGTGACTGTTTGAGGTTGTGGACAGGTGTCTTTTATACTGATAACGAGTTCAAACAGATGCCATTAATACAGGTAACGAGTGGAGGACAGAGGAGCCTCTTAAAGAAGAAGTTACAGGTCTGTGAGAGCCAGAAATCTTGCTTGTTTGTAGGTGACCAAATACTTATTTTACCGAGGAATTTACCAATTAATTCTTTAAAAATCCTACAATGTGATTTTCTGGATTATTTTTCTCATTTTGTCTCTCATAGTTGAGGTATACCTATGATGAAAATTACAGGCCTCTCTCATCTTTTTAAGTGGGAGAACTTGCACAATTGGTGGCTGACTAAATACTTTTTTGCCCCACTGTATATCTGCGACTGGGACTTTAAATAAGACGAAGGAGGTGATTTGCGAAAACTTATAGAGAATCAATTCTAAAAACCGGGGGAAAAAAGACACATGCCCGTATAAACTGTGTTTATACTGATAAATGCAGCCCATCATTTTGAATGAAATTGAAGAAAGAACAAAAATGAGATGTTTGCTGCCTGTCGGATGACCCTCTAGTGTTTTCATTTGAGCGTAATGAAAATCCATCCGTCTTGCAGTTGCATTTCATTCTAATCTCCCTGGAATTAAATTGACGCTTCAATGGCATTTTTGGATCGCTCACCTTTCGTGCGTGCTAATAAACGATGCGGTGCGAAAGAGAAATGAGTTCTGAAATGTGTGCAGTGGATGTGTAGGTTTAAGTGACTCATGCGCACCAGCTGAGATGTTCTGCAGCTTCATCCAGCTGGCATAACGCAGCCTCTGCGCCCAGCATCACACAGCCATTCCTTCGCATTGTGCTGCCGACTAACCAATGAGATGAAAAAGCCCTGAAACTAATTGGCCACTCTGACAGCACTGTGGGAATGTGTTTGAAGTTTTCACACTGGTACTTTCACACTCTTGCTGACTCAGTCGAGCGCTCTGCTTCTGGCCCACAGGATGCATCAGCCTCAGTCTCTGGCTAATACTGCAGCACAGGGAGGCAGACCAGCAAGCAAACATAGATCTTTTGCAGGCTGGTCCACACTACAGCTTATTTGATCCAAAAACAGGTAATTTAGACAGAACCGGAACATAATACAACCAGTCCATCATTCTATTTTTATATGATGATTACAGCTGAAATCTGACAGCAAAATAACAGAGTGGTGTGAAACAAAGTGTTAGCTGATTCAAATAATGACACTGCAGTTTCATGACAGCACAGGCCAGTGTTGTTAACAAAAAACGAAAACTATTAAAAACATTTTTGTTAACTGACATTAAGAAATGAGATCAAATATAAATATAAGATAAAAAACAAATTGCACTTGAAATTAAAATGAGAAAAGTTGAGCTGGCAACTAAATTAAATATGTTTAACTAAAACTGTATAAAAAATTTAAATAAAGCTAAGTAGAAATATTAATTAAAGCTAATAATAATAATGGCAAAAGCACTTGACAATTTCAGAAATTAAAATTAAATTAACACTGAATATTTAAAAATAAAAGATAATTCAAATCATCAATAGATATTACAGTAGTATACAAAATAATACTAAAATAACACTGATATCAGCACAAAATGACTGGGAAAATGTTCAAAATTTTCATCCATCTAAAACTAATAAGAACAGACTTTTCCACAGATATATCTCAGCAAAAGAGTGGCAGTCTGCCAGGAAAAAAGTATGTTACTAGCAAGTGTTTTCACGATATCCAACATTTCAGTAGACAGAAATACTAGGCTACACTTCAGAGGAAGAACTAGCTGCTGGATTTGGTTTTGAAGCAAGCATCTTTGAAATATGTCCAAAAGCTATATTTGCACTGAAGTTTATATTTTGTAGTGATGATGTGATAAACATCAATAAAATTAAATTAATTAATTAATTAATTAATTAAAAGATTGAAATGCCATTGTACAGTATAGTGAGTTACCTGACATGATAGGTTGTCCAGTCATGTTCATGGGGGCCATCCCGAGGTTGTTCATGGCAGTCGCCCAAGCATTAGGGTCTGACATGGGCATCGCTAAAGAGTTGGCGTCCATGGCGATATTTCTGAGCCCCTCTGAAAGAGAGAAAAACACCATCTGGGTTTATATCTAAAAATGCTCGGCTCTTCTAAAAGACGGAATACTTTTGATTATTCAAACCTGAGCGAAATTATAATTCCTGTCTGGAATTTGTGCCTATTTGTGTGACCTGAGCTCTCAGTGATGATTATGTTACTCGATAAACCCATTTAGCCCACATTTATGAGCAAAATTTGAAGTTGAAGTTGGTGATCTACACCACTGTTCAACAGACTGGGAACAGTGACAGTAGGCGCGTTTCCATTACAGATTTGTGCAAAACTTTGGCGATATTTTCTGAATGTTGATAAAAAAGTATTGCGAAATGACGGCGTTTCCATTAACCAATGTTAATGCGACTAAAACGTAACCTTTTGCCTCTCGCGATAAGTCATGGCAATGGATTTTGGTGGGATTTTGACGGATTTTGGCTATATTTATTCAAAGGAGGCTTATGCATGTATCTTTACAGAAGCAGCAAAGAGAGCCGCTTCAGAAACGTGCGTGGCGCGGCTGGAATAAACCATAGACTGTATAAAAACATAAACACAAGCATTGAGTGGCCGTAATCAGCTTCAGTGACCGTATCAGAGCCACACTGCACCGCAGATGTGTGCAGTGTAAATTGTCTAAGCATTAATAGTAGGGAAAGCCCCTTATACTGGAGCGCGGCCACTTATGAAGTGTTTCTTGGAGGTTATAGTACATTGAAGAATGATCATATGACTTTTTACATACGCCATGTGACCTGTAAATTCGAAAAAGCCGTTTCCATTGCAGTTTTGCGAATTAATCCTTTTTCGCATTGCCTGAAAAACCACCTCATGCGAGCGTAAAAAACTTTTTTGCAATATATGGCCGTTTATGACGCGTTTCCATTAGGCGTATTTTCAATTCGCAATTTCAATTTGCGCAATTTGAAGGTAATGGAAACGCGCCTAGTGTCTGATGTTTTTATGCTCACCAAGGCTGTATTTATTTAATAAAAAATCAGGGTGAACTAACCCTTTAATGAAGTGTTTGAGTTGAGAGAGGAATGAGATGTGAAGTCTTCATCAGCTTAACGCATAAAACACTTTATTATGATAAACTGGGAGCTTCTTTGAGAACTAATTTATGTACTATTAACTATTAATTTATGTACTATTAACCGCAGAGGTTCGAATGTGCTTTAGCACACCATCACTTCAGAGAAAACAGACGGCTGTTTTAACTGCTGCCAGAGGTCTGATAAACTTCAGTATATCTGAGGTGTGACCGCTGTGTGTGAGAGAACATATGCTTCCTGCGCGGAGTGGGCGGCAGTCACACGGAGGAGATCATTTCTATTGAGAAAATGCCATTGTGTTTCGTGGTTGGTCAGGGAATTATTATACAGAGTTAACGAAAAACAGATTGGTAATTAGTTTTCAGGTTCTCCAGAGGGATACCAAAGGCGGTTTTGGTCAAAACATCTAAAAAAAAGTACATTTATTTATAACAGAAAACAAAAGAAACGACCTTCTCGACACGTGACGTCATGATTCGTTTCCTTATTTAAAGATAAATCACAGGATCTTTTAACACTTAAATAACGTCACGTCGTGTCTGAATTAGCATGAGTATACGTCAACAACTCAGATTCTGCTCTCAGCTGTTCACATACTCGCACTTTGAAATGATTAGTCTCTATGGCAACACTCATAGTGCCAACATGGATCCATGTGCGGCTTTGTTGTTGATAATTAATTTCTATTTTTTCACCTCTATACTTCTTTGCAAAATGCTGACAAATAAAGAAAGTGAACCAGGTAACACTGGCTACAATAAAATGACATTTCAAACAGAAATATGAAGCAGGAACCAGAACGACGTACAGAACTACTATTAAATGTTATTTTATTTTAACATTTGGAAGCTCGTAATCATTCTGACATGACACAAGAGTCATATTTCACCAATACCATCCCGGTTTTGGATTGAACCGATAGCAGAAATCCCACTCTGAAGCTGAAGGAAGTGTGTGTGGTTGGTCTTCTGCAGGTTCTCAGAGGACTTTGTCCACGGCTCATCTCTCAGATGTCTTCCTCTCAGTCAGCCAAAAAGACGGCGGAGGTCAGAGGTTTCAAGTGAAAGCAGTTGTTTATTCATCTGTATCAGCGGCAGTGGTGTGAGCGGATTGGAGCGACAGGCAATTTCCCTCCCGCTGAAAGCAGTCTGTAATCACGCCGTTCCAAATCCTTGCCGGAGTTTCCATTTTCCGCTCCTCAATCATTTCCCACTCATTGGTTAAAGAAGTGGTTCTCAACCCGCGGCCCGTCACGAATTCAAATGCGGCCCACCATGTTGAACAATTAAAAAAATAACTTTCAGTTTTACTAAACAAATATAAGCTATAATGTTTTTATGTAAAATAATTTTGTTTTTCATATATTTTCAGACATGAGCAGACCTGTACTCACGTAATTAACGTACGCATTTAATTTTTTTTTTTTGGTATACATATAAATTTTCGCGCAGTTACTGGTGTATGTTAATTCAATTCAAATAGTATCAGACAGCATTCGTCCGGTAAAATTGAGCATCAGAATGAACAGACTTGTTATTAAGGGAGAAAAACGATAAGTGGAAAATGCCAGTGAAGGAACACATACAAACAAGAATAGTCGCAGTATCAGCAGTGAAGGAGAGTGCTGGACTTTCGGCATCAACTTTCGGTTTGCCCCGCGACTCACTTAAAGATGTTCAGGCAAAAGGAAACACCCATACTATGCAGAAATCATCTTTAATAGCAGAAATGTGGCAAAACATCTCTGGAAAGAACCTCAGATTTTTAAATTCGAAAATGTTTTCCATATGTGGATCAAATAGGCTACATGTGAACACATTTTCTGCAATGTTGCGCGTCTTACAGACTGCAACTTAACAATCGCAACTTCATTGTGCTGTTACTGAGGGTGCACCGAAATGAAATTCTTGGACGAAGCCGAAACGCAGAACTAAATTAAACACTGGGCCGAAAATCGAACCTGGTTTTTCGAGTTTTTCCCCATGTATTTTTTAGCAATTTTTTTTCACCATGGCATAAAATTAAAAGCCAAATGTGCTTTTTACTGTTTTTTCTGGCTTTTCAGAAAAAAAATCTATTATAAAACAAAAATTTAAAAATATTTAAGGGGTCATATGATGCGATTTAAAAATTTTCCTTTCTCTTTGGAGTGTTACAAGATGATTGTGCATAGATAAGATCCCTGAAGTTTGCAAAGACTAAAGTCTCAAAACCAAGAGATATTCTTTATCAAATGTTAAGACTCTGCCACGCCCCCCTAAAACGGCTCGTTCAAACACGCCCCCCACATATCTAGGTCACTATGTGGGGATATTTGCATAATGCGCCCAAATGTTAACGCAAAGAAAGAATGCGTGGTTTCAGTAACCGCAGATAGTGTTGAAGCAGCATGTCAGGGAGACGCTGTATGATTCAGTGCAAAAGCAAAAGCACTCTATTTGACCTTCCGAAAGTAGATGCATTTAGAAATTTTAAGATTACTTACAACAGAACAGCAATGCATTTATGGACGACCGTTTCGTGAACCTAAAAGAGGAGGTAATTCTGACTTTGCTATAACAATCTGGCGCTTCTGAATCAGCTACTGTTTTGTTTTTAGTTTAATTATTTGCTATTGACTGTTTAAATGCGGAGTTTTGCGCATCGTGTGTGTGTGTACGTGCGTGTGCGCGTGTGTGTGTGTGCGTGTGAGAGAGAGAGAGAGAGAGAGGGGGTCAAATCACAGTGAGTCAGCGTGTAACCGGGTTGGGTTTTTTGGTTACTGCAAACACATACCAGCTTCATCACTGTGTCTGTCAATTGACTCTGTTCCCCTTTCGGGCTTGAAATGATGGTAAAACTAACAACATTATTAAATGTCTTGATATTTACTTCGAAAGCTGAAGCTCATGATTATGGTAAGAGGCGTTACATTTCCAACACGTGCTTGCGGTGTTCGGCCAATCACAATGCACTGGTCAGCTGGCCAATCAGAGCAGACTGCGCTGTCGGAAGGAGGGGACCTTTGTAGAAAACGAAGAGTTTGAGAGAGGCGGGGCATAGAGACCTACAATAATGTACAGTATTGAAAAATAATGTGTTTTTTGAACATCAAAGCATGTCAACATATTCTGTTACACCAAATACACAAAATAATGATCTTTAAAAAAGCATCATATGACCCCTTTAACACTGAACATTTTTAACATTCTAGCAGACACTATACCAACAAAGCACAATTTAACTTAAAATTAATAAGTTAGTAAAATAATAATTTTTGGCCATCAGACCTCTTGGGGGTGTCTTTTTTTTTTTTTTCTACTGTACAATAAAAAGCACCTGCTGAGAAGAGACTTCTTTAAACATTAGAAAATATTAAAGATCCTAATTTGAACACTATGTGTGAAAGTTATAATAAATGTATTAACAGAGCTGTGGTTATTATTATCATTATTATTGTCTATTTTATTTTACAGAACAACAGTAAAATTACAATACTAACATTTATGAATGTTGATAAGAGTTCTTGCTTTTTCTCAACTTTTATTTTGGCAGGAAGACCTCAATGCTTATTTTTGTTGACAACAGATTTATAAATGGGTTTCATTACGAATACGTCGTACGTATCGCATTGCCACGTGCCTTGTAAAAATTCATAAAATGTGACTGAGCAATTGACGACTGTATCAGCGCAGATTTTCCTCGCGCTTTAAACTTTGAACCCTGGTTAACAAGCAGAATACATGCAATGCGCACGTGTATTAGAAAACATAAAGTTCTGCAGTTTATTTACTAATTGTTTAAGGCCATTTCGTGATTTCAATTATCATACAGTAACCAGCAACAATCACACCTTCCTCTTCTCATCGAAGACATGACTTGATGCAGTACTAAACAGTCTCTCGCTGTCGATGCTTGTAATGATTTTTGTGTCTTTCTCCGACAGTTTAAATGCTTCCACACTGCTGACGTGTGTGCTGCATAATAAAGAGTGCGCGCCTCTCACTCTAATCTGGTTGCTATTTGATCGCGTCACGTCACTGTTCGGTACAATGTTGGGTCTTTTCGCTTATTCGGCTGAACACCGAAAGAGCTTTTTTTGCTATTTCCGGCCGAATAATTTCGGTTGCCGAACATTTGGTGCATCCCTACTGTTACTCCTTGTGAGCCGAATTTCACAAACTTGGTCAGCTCCCGACAGCATCAGGTGTTTTATTAATGGTGAGTAGAATTATTTATTTATTTCAATGAATGTAATCAATTAGATATAATATTTAGGCTATAATATTATAAATCTGGTTGATTTGTATTGCTGACGTAATATGTAAATGATATGCGTGCAGCCCGTGAGACTTGCACTTGGACCATAGTGCGGCCCAGTGGAAAAAAGGTTGAGAACCACTGGCTTTAAAGAAACTTTACTCCAAAGCTAAATACCTTTCAAAAGTTTGGAGTCTTTTTTACGCTTTTGAAAGAAGTGTCCTTAACACTTTAGATTAGGGAACACTTATTATTTATAAGAGTTTTCCCTTAATAAACTCCTACTTTACTGTGTATTGACAGTAAGTAAGGTAGTTGTTGTGGTATTTAAAGATTTAGGTTTTCGGTAGGGTTAAGGGTTCTAGAATATAGTCATGCATTAAATGCTTTATAAGAATTAATAAACAACCAACATGTTAGTAATATGCAGTAATAAACAACTAATTTATAGTGAATAGTTATCCCTAATCTAAAGTGAACGGAAATCTTTTATTCACTAAGGTGCAGTATTTGATCAAATATACAAATATACAATAAAAAACAATAAGATTGTGAACTGAATATTAATTTTATAATAATTTTAAAATAATATAATTTTAAATGGTAAAATAAAATGTGATACTCCATAAACTTTCTTATTAAATTAATTAATCTAAACCTGTGCTGTGCTGCTGTTACTGCAAACTGTGATAGATTTTTTTCATTTTTATTTTTTTTTAGGACTTTTGATGAATAATGAAGTTCAAAAGCATTTACTTGAAATATAAAAATTACAATTTTTTTTTTCGTGTAACATTGTAAGTGTCTTTACTGTCACTTCTTGAACAAATAAAATCCATCTGTGGTGAATAAGTATTAATAAAAAAAAAATCCTACTGACTTTTGATTTATATACTGTACATTATTATCACATTTCCATCTCTCTTTCATTCTGATGGCTAACAGTCCATTAAAGCGTTTAATACATGGTGAAATCATGCTGACATGGAATTGTATTCTGGCCCATTAACATGCATGTAATATTCATGATGGAGTGGCAACAGAGTGAGAGACATTGTGAGACTTTCAGAAAAACTGCTTCTGCTCAAGGCAAAAATCACACAACGGTTCTCTCTGCTCCATTTCCAGTCCTCTGCGCTCACACAATCTGATCAGCAGGCTAGAGGAACATTACAAAATCCTTATCCAGTATAAACACACTGCCATCAAAGCATCGCGCTGTGTAAGTGTTTAAGATTACGAAGGATAATGCAGCACTGCAGAAGAGTGAAACTGAAGCCCATTCTTCACTTTCTGATGAAAAGACGTAAAAATCTTGTATACAAGCGGAGGATATGAAATTTGTTTGAGCTGGAACTCATTAAAAGCTCTTTCATTGGCAAGCAAAAAAATGCATTTTTAAGATTGCTTCAAAGATTACTCAATAACAGCACAGGATGTTTGCTGGACCAAGCGCTGCCTCTGCCAAGCCTGAAGACGCCATTTATCTTGCCAGCATGGAGAGGTGAACAAAACTGATGACGGAGCGAAATCAAAGAGTAAAACCACCAGAACAAACTCACGACTTAATACAAAGTCTATATATGTATACATATATAAAAAAGCATGCAACCAAGGAATCTTTTATTTGGCCATATATAATAGGAATGGTTAAGGACTGGTTGACGACAATTCTTGATACTGACTAGTTCATGTACATTTTTAAAAATCTACTAAAATACTTAGGCGCCGATCCCTATGAACAAACACGAGATAGAATCAGTTCATTTTAACCAATAAGAAATGGATTGCAGCTTGTACGACTTTATTCTCATTTTCAGTTCATTTGAGGCAGTTTTTGGAGTTATTTTAATGGCAAATGTCGAGAGTGCATTATTGTTATATGTAGTGCTGTGTTCGATACATCGATACGACGATGTATCGTCACAGAGATTTGACGATATGAGTGTCGAAACAGCTGGCCCTGTATATTGTGGCACGTGTGCAGCAGTGGACCGCGCTTAATTTTTTGGGGGGGGGGGAAATACAAGGGGAAAACGTTTTTTTTAAAACAGAGTAGAAAAGTGTGAGGTTTCTAAAAAAAAAGGATGAATAGAGCATAATATATAGGCTACAACAAGGTTTAATCTGTCTGCAGAGGAACACAACCGGGGTTGCCTGATATAAAGATACGTAATCCCCAAAACAGAGTTTTACACTTGCGCAATACGGAAATATCTGCTAAACGTGCTACTTATCTTTGTCAACCTGGCAACCCCTGTGTACGCGCGCTCTCTCCACTGTGGATAAATGCGGTTGCTTTCTGAAAACACTGCTTAGCTTGAAGTTTAGTGATCTCCACTTCAATATTCTATCCTCAGAAAAGTGTAATTCATGAAGTGTTCATTTATGAGAGCGAGAGAAAGGCTGTGTATGTATGAATTACCACCGTTTTGCCTGAATGCGGCCGCAACATCATCTGTGTGTGTGAGTGACTGAGCGTGTGTGCGCTAGATACAGTGAAGACAGCGCATTAGTTTAGAACTCTTCTAATTTTTGTTTTTTAAACGTAGAGAGTGTGTTAATTTGTGCAATGATAACCTACCAGCAACGTAAATATGATTTTTTTATATATTAGAATGAGTACATTACAATATAAATTTATTAGAACGAGTACATTATTATTTATGGGCTCAAAAACAAGATGCAAACAATCAGAATATTGTTCCTGGTGGGGAGTGCCCAATGTAAACATGAAACATATGCCATTACCTATATTGTACTGTGGTACAGTTATGGAGGCCCTTCATAATGCAGAGCTCAGCTGCCTGCTCTGCCAATAGTTAAGAGTATGCTATACAACACTATAGTATGCAGTGTTTAATAAACAGCTGTTTTACTAAACTCTTCTGAGGTGAAATTCAATGCAGTCCCGTATCGTGGCCTCTGTATCGTGATACGTATCGTATCGTGACTTTGCTGGTGCTACACAGCCCTAGTAATACAAGAGGGCGCCAGCACGAATCTCTTGGCTTACAGCGGGCTTGCTCTCCCACATAGAGATCATGGCTCTGCGCTCCCTCAGATATTACATATGCGCCCTCAAACTTTGTCCTGTGTAAGCGTGAATAAGTGCTTATTGTAAACAGTTATTTATTAAATCATTTTATTTAGTGAAGTGCAACCCTCATAGAAAGAATGGGCTTCATTCATAAAACTCGAGCAGAACGAATTTTTGTGTAAACCGTTCGTAAAGCTGTTCTGATGTAAATTTTTGGATTCATGAAAGTGTTCGTATTTTCAAAATGTTAGTTGGTACAAAGAAATTTACACCTGCTCCCTACCAAGTATAAATGGTGCGTAAAACGTTCTTCTGAGTGCATTTTGGCAAACTGATGACACTGAATTTTGATGCACTGCTATCATAATATTTTACAAGGTCGTTTGCTCTGGTTTTTTTGTTGTTGCTTTGGGTAAAACGCAGCACTTGTCATTGTCACTTTTTACCCAGCCGTCCAATCAATGGAGGAGGGGCGGGACAAATACTACAACGACCAATCATCCTACTTGTACAACAACTGAACAACTATAGAGAAGTTAATATGGCTGGTTACAGCATTTTTATATTCAGTAATATTCTTCAAAATGAGATACTAGTAATACATTACTGCCTTGGGTATTCCACATCATAGCAACCAAATCGACAGCTGGAAAAACCCTGTGCCGCCAAAGCACTCTCAAGCGCACCAGCTGGTCATTTTAAGAAGAGTGCCTGACATTTTTTCAGCTGCCTTAAAACAGTTTGGTGGACACACGTTATTGAATATATATTGTTAGGCATATGGCCTATTAGTATTTTTTGCATTTATGCAATATACTGGCGCCAAACCTGAGAAAGTAGACCAGAATATTCCACTGCGTTCCTGGACACGCAATTTGCGTAGCTGTAATTCATAGGCGGGGATTATGCTAATTGTGAATGAGCATGCACGAGCGCCCTATTTGCGAATAATTGGAATTCATTAACATACACATGTTTAACTATCAAATCTGATGCGTACGAAGTGTTTGTGAATCTGGAGGAGAGTTTTCGGTAAGGTCGTTTTTATGTGCAATTACTCCGAATTTACTCCTATTTAGAATGGTTTCATTAAGAAGGCCCAATGTGTGTGTGTGATAAGACCCCCCGGAAGAAAACATAATCCCGGCGCTATGGTATGAATAGCCAAATTCTAAGCCTAATGCAAATGCAAAAAATAAAGGTAACTAAAACCAAATCCATAAAAAAATTTTTTGTTACATTAAATAAATGTTAACTGAAATAAAATAAAATACAAAAAAAGTTTTCACATTTTCATTTATTTTAACTGAGTACTAAAATATCTAAAAACTAATCCTAGTTAGTAACTAAAAAAAAAAATATATATATATATATACACAGACATCTTTTAAAAATAACAAAGAATAATCAAAATTACTAAAACGTAACTAAATTCTTCAATACTTTAAATAATTAAAACCTAATTTAAAATATAAAAAATATAACATCTCACTGATATGAAAATACTACTGTTGCACTTTAGAATGATTGAGATTGTATTAAAGCTTTTGCTAATATTATGAATTAGATTTTAATTCCTGAAAATATTGACTTTTCATTTTAGTACTACAGTATTTGATTACTGTCCATTTCCAGAGGGGCTTACAGTATGTACTTACTGTAGTAGATTGTGCTGATCTAACAAACCCACTTTGGGAAGAAGTGACTTCCCAGCGGACAGTTTCATCTCTTTAGGTTTAAACGTCCTTTGGGACACACTTTTCACCTTTCTAAAACTTCAGAGAGAGAGCAATTAGAAAAAAAAGGCTGTTTGAATTGGTACCTGGGAGGATGGGGAAAGTGTGCCCACAAGCCTGTTTTTCGTCATCTAAGCTCGTTTTCTCTCTCTCTCTCACACACAACACCACACACACACACACACCACACAAACAACACACACACAACACACACACACACACAAACACACACACACACAAAACTTTCTCAATAAAGCTGTCCATGGCTCACTGCCCAAATCTCCCTCAGAAGGCCAAGAAAAACTCAGACATTTATTTTACGATCTACAAGGTCTTAACAGCTAGACGGACAATTGCTTGCTCTTCAGCAACTGGGACAACTTTAGCAGGAAGTTGAGGGTCTGGAGTGTCATGGAGGGTCATGAAGAGTTGCATGGAAGATTCACACACACATACATAAACAATCATATCTATTATTACTAACCCCGATAATTTTGGTTTCCTTGGATAATTCACCTGTAAATGAAAATTCTGTCATCATTTACTCCCTCAAGCTGGTTATGATAAAAAGAAAGAAAACAAAAAACACTTTGTATTTCCATACAATGAAAGCCATTGTATGTGCGAATACAGTTCAACTATATTTTGTTCACCAAATAATTTGGAATATGTTTAGAAATGACATGATGGTGAGTAAATGATGACAGAATTGTTCATTTTTATGTGAACTACCCTTTTATGATGTCATTGTGAAAAATAAATAAATTAATAAATAAATAATATACCCGGTCAATATTAAAAGATTATTTTAATAGCATACCTGTGCATATTTATTCCTCTTATGAATGAGAACATATGTGCAATGTACTATCTGACATTGTGTATCAGCACTGACTGACGGTCTAAACAGCTCTTATTTTGACAATTAGCATTATATTTTGATTTGTTCTACACTGCATAATTTAGCACAAAGCATAGTTTACCAAACACAATCGAATAAATATGTTCTAAAATACACCTTTGCATCTTTCTCATTCAAAAGGCACGTGTAGATTACTTTCTCACTTCATAAGCAAGACTGAACCCTCTCTGGGGAGATCTTTCAAGCTGGAGACGGCAGGCAAGCATTCGCATGAAGTCTTTGGGGACGCGCCACAATTGCAAACCTCATTACGTTAAACCATCACGATTTCAATCAGCCTTTTGGATCACCTTGAAAAGACAAGTTAAGCCAGCCAACAACAAAAGATTGTTGCTTTAAACTCAAGTGTCAAACGCCAAGCAGAAAACACCTCCATCTGATCCCACAGATCACTTCTACAGGGTTCAGGCCGTGCAGGTCCTTGAGACTGAGATCTCTCTGAGACACTAGATATCAGGTGTTCCAGCTTTACACGTCAAACATGCTGAGAGCCCTCCTGCTGAGACCATATGATGGCTATCAAACGATAAGCATCTCAAGAGCCTTATTGAATGCAATCTTCATTCATACATCTATGGATTGCTCATGTCTTAATGAAGGTAGGAGGAAGTACGATCACTTGAATAATTACACTTTCAATCAATTATTTTTTTTCTATTGAACGCAAACGAAATGTCTGAGGTTTTCATCTGATTTAAGTGATCTGTAGTACAGCACTTGTGTTGCGTTTATGGTCAAATCAGCAACGGCATAATAATCAGTCAATCGTTCAAGAGTACAGTTGAGTTAAAATACACAAAGTACAGTACTTCCCTCTGTGTTTATCACTCTATACTATACATTCACTGATATTCAAAAGTTTGGGGCCAGGAAGATTTTTATTTTATTTGGACAGAAAATGAAAACTTTTATTCAGCAAGGATACACGAAATTAATGAAAAGTCATAGTAAAGGCTTTTAAATTATTACATAAAAATGTCTATTTCAAACAAACGCTGTTCTTTTGAACTTTCGATTCATAAAAGAATCCTAAAAAAAATGTATCATGGTTTGCACAAAAATACTAAGAGCCAATGAGCAGAGAGAAAAAACCACACAACACAACCTTGAGCAGTAAATCAGCATATTAGAATGATTTCTGAAGATCATGTGACGCTGAAGACTGGAGTAATGATGCTGAAAATTCAGCTTTGATCACAGAAATAAATAAAATTTGAACATATAATCACATAGAAAATCAGCTATTTTAAATTGTAATATTATTACACAATATTACTGTTTTATATTTGCTATTGATTAAAAATATAGCATAAGAGACTTAACATAGCTATGGGGAAAAACTCTTAATCGTAGCAGGTTAATTAATTGTAGGTAGGTTAACATGTCCAGACCAAATCTTTAACAAAGAGATAGCACCTAATGAATTACTAATAAAGTAAAAAAAAGTAGTCAAATAAAAGTTTTATTGAAAAATTTTTAATTACATATATATTATATATATATATCTATATTATTTTGTTTACTATTATTATGCAGTAAAAAACCGTTTTATCAAATCTAAAAGGCACTCAAGGCTTTTTCGTAATAAAAGTCAGGATTAAAAGGTTTGCCAGGCACTTGCCTGCATGCCAAAAGTAAAACTATGGCCCTTCAGCCGGGACTAAGTTCACAAAACAGCACAGGTCAAAAACACACATACTGACGGCTGAGTCACCAGCTGTCTTAAGTTAGTAAATGAGTTATAACTGAATTCCCGTTTACAATTTCAGACCTTGAACGGAGTTTAAGAGCAAAACCGGAATGAGAGAAACATCGCACAGTGAGGATGCTTTTGTTCCCATCCGAGTATCGTTTTTCACCGGCAAAGGCGAGTCTGTTAAGTTGAAACAGACATTGTTGAATCTTGGCTGGATTTCTCTGGCTCCTGTGGAAGCTGCTTTGGGTGCAGATCGCAGTTTCTGCCGTTAAAAGAGGCTTGTTATAATGTGCCCGGCATTACTGGAGAGGTGGATTCAAATTAACTCCTGTCGCGGGTCAAACGCCCCGGACCCGTTCCCGTTCCAGCCAGACGCTCGCAAACATGACAGCAACAAGGTCTTTCTAACAATGCGACGTGCGCTGTGATCCCACGTCTGTGTGCTTACACAAATTATTTATTTTCTCCGTCTCTCTTCTGGCTGGATTAAGGGAGTAATTAGTTTTGGCGGTGACATTTCCCCCGCTGCTGCACATTCATCCCCCAAATGTACGATTGAGGATTGTGCATCAGGGCTTTGGGCTCTGGAAGGGTTTTTGTGAGCCGTTTGAGAAGTCTGACAGCACTGCACCTCTGAGCTCTAAGACCTGAGAAGCTTAATAGAGAGCAGCTATCAATAAAGACACATCATTACCAGACACTTCACCTCGCTCACGAGAGCTAGCTCACCACCATGTTACAGCATCTACAGTCACGACTGCTGAGAAATCTATTAATCATGCCTGGAAAAGTGAGCCATGAGATACGGAAGCCTTAAAAAGACGTGCATTGTCATGAGATCTCGACAAAACAAACGCAGTTTTCTTTTGGTCTGGAGGTAACAAAAGCCATTTCAGTTCTATGCGGCTGCATCACGGTTGATCAGGGATTCACTGAAGTTGAAACAGCTCTACTGTACGTCTGTCAGTGATTGAGCACTTCCACATCAGTGTTTTCAGACACTCCAGAAAGAGGCTGCAGCTGAATTGTAGTAGAGACTACAGTGACTCAGAACATTTGGTCAAATGTATTATCGGCCAGTATAGAAGACGGGGACGTCTGCAAGGATATAAATGTAAGAAATGGTAACAGTAATAGTTGAAATATTATACAACTTAAATTACCTGTTTAAAATGCATTCTATGTCAATATATTTTAACATATAATTTATTGCTATGATCAAAGCCGAATTTTCTGCATAATTTCTCCAGTCTTCAGTGTCACATGATCTTCAGAAATCATTCTAATATGCTGTTCTGGTGATTATTATCAATGTTGAAAACAGTTGTGCTGCTTCATATTTTTGTTGAAACAATGAGACTTTTTTTAGGATTCCTTAAAGAATAGACAGAACAGCATTTATTTGAAATGCAAATATTTTATGATATTATAAATGTCTTTACTGTCACCTTGGATCAATTTAATGTGTCCTTGCTGAATCAAATAATTAATTTCTTTAAAAAAATTAAATAAATTCAATGGTTGTGTATATTTTTAATGGTTGGTTACAAAACAAACAAAAACACAAAAAAAAAACATAAGACCATTATTTGAAATAAATCTAGATGACAGTCACGGGGTAGTTATATTAAAAAATCTGATTAGATAAGCCATATTTAAAGCTGGTGTTAACTAACTGATAAATACTCCAAAGAGTTTGGAAATACCCAGAGGAAAGTGGAATTTTGGACAATTTCAACATTATAATATATTCAGAAATATGAACACAGTAAGCCTTTTTGAGGATAATTGGGTCAGCACACCTTTATAGCATTAAGGTTTCTATACAAGAGACTGATTACAATGGTTTAGAAATAGTTATATGTATAGTGATTTTCTGGATTTTTTTTTCTCATTTTGTCTCTCATAGTTGAGGTATACATATGAAGAAAATTACAGGCCTCTCTCATCTTTTTAAGTGAGAGAACTTGCACAATTGGTGGCTGACTAAAAACTTTTTTTCCCCACTGTATATATTTAAAAAAAATCACAAAATAAGAAGTGATGCTGTTATTGACCAAAACCTCACTCTGCCTTCCAAAATGTAGGGCCTACAGTTTGCTAATGAATTATACTGAATTACTGTTATTTTAGTGTGCTTAACACCATCACAACTTGGCTTTACACATGAATTCATAAAACTAGTGAAGAAACTTGATGAACTCACGCACACACGGACGTGTATTGCATTAATTTCCATGCCATGCAGCTCTGAACCGCAGGGATCCTGGGAGACTGCGATGCGCCAGAGCAAACCCTCAGTCTGACACTGCGAGAATGACATGAAAGCAACAGCACTTCAGCTAATGCTCAAACACAAGGGTCAGCCATCACGATAAGCTGCTCTGAATTTCATATCAGCAGCTCAAACACAGGCTCGTCATTGTCTCGCGCTCACTCTGGAAGTCAGGTCCCGTCACTGATTCCCATTGTGCATCGCTCACACTGTAAGAACGCAGACGACCAGCAAAAGTCATTTAAGCGAACTGACTTCATAGAAATCTCTAAGCTCAGTAAATGCTCATATATATATTTATATTGCCTTAAAACCACATTTAAAGCCATATAAATTGTTTAACAGTGGGTCTGGCTCTGCATGGCTGGACTGCGGTTAAAATCTTAGATCTGCGGATGAGCCAATCAGAGCTCAGCGCTGCTGGAGGGCAGAATGATTGCTTGATTTATAATGACATCAAATACTTCCGCATGAATTATGTAATTACAGGTACAGCAGAGCTCATCGCCATCTTTGAAGTAATAGTCTGTGCTGCCTAAAGACCATATCTGTGTGAGATTGAAGCTCGTTTGACTAAATTAACAGCGTGTCGTTTCCTTTAACTGGTCGGTGTTTGATCTGAAATTGTTACGGAGTGAAGCAACCTCTTTATACTCGTCCCAACGCGCGCACAAAGGGTTCAAAAAGAGATAAGTTCTTTCAACCTGAACAGAGTTCTAGGACAAGAGCTAATTAAAAAGTGACTAATTTCTTTGTGAAGTTTGTTACAAAGAAAGAAAAAAAAAGAACTACTTGTTGACTCAATGTTAAAAGTGCTGTACAGAAAATGACTTGTTTAGATACATATTAAGAGTTAGCCTACAGGTTCAGCAATGGAAAATGGTGAAATGGAAAGGCTACACTCTAAAAAAAAAAAAAAAAAATGTTAATGGTAAAATACGATAAAAAGGCTATTGTAAATTTCTACTGTTAACGGTTTTTTTTAAAGACACAAAAGTATCACAGATTTGTTCCATGCCATGTGACGCATGCATATTGTATATGTTTATCCATGTACTATTTAATGAAAATACACGACTGCCTATTGATGAGACTTATTAGTGCCACACTTCACCGCAACATGCTCAGAAAAAGCTGTGAGAAATCAATATAAATAAATATGCAACACAAAATACAATCCATGCACTTTCTTCTCTGAGATGAACGTAGCTGTCGTGCTCGTAGCAAGTTATCGTATTCACGTCTGTCAACTGTCTTTACGACTGTCATCTGACAACTAGAGATATTCAACTGAATAAAGTACAAGTTATTAATCTTGATTTCTCAAAGCAGTCCACTTGAGTCTCATGAACATGCAGCTGTGCACCGAAATCAACAGCCAATGTAGGATTATCAATAAATTTGGGTTTGCTTTTTACCAAACCAAACCCATGTGTTGCAAGGGAGCATTCTGAATACTTTAGCATTTTTTTTAAAGCGTGATGCTGGTTGCTATCCACTGCTATTATATGGATGAGCACAAGGAAAAAAAAAACACTTTGTGGTCCAAAAAAAGATTCTGAAATTTGAAAACTGAAATTTTTGGGTGAACTAAACCCTTTTACTGCAAAGTTAAAATATTGCTACTGAATTTTTAAAGTTCTGGCAACCATAGCAGCCGGTTTTTAACCATACATTTCACTATTTATTTATTTAACAGAAACTCAGTCATCCAAACTGTGAGCTCAGTCAGTGGAGGCGCAGAGATTTAAAAGCTCTCCTCTGCCACAGCTCTGATTTTTCAGCTTGTCCCTGTTGCTGCGTCTCTCGGGTCTCTCTGGGCTTTTTGGACACTTGCATCTTGCTTTCAGGCTTCGCTCGGAGTTGAATCGGCTGGAGGTGGGGGGCTGTGTTAGAGGTGCTGGGGTTTACCGTTTTCCCTCCAGCGTGCCCAGGGGGATGTGCCTTTGTTCCTGTTCAGAGATGTCTGACATATGCACACAGAGAAGGGCCATTGCCCTGACATGAAACGCCGTTTGCAACCCATTTTACTTTTGTAATGGGATGCGTATCAGAGTAAACCAGAATATTCAATGGAAGGGGAAGTAGGTTGGAGCATCGAAGAATGCATGAAAGCCTCTGAATCTGAATGCAGCAGGAACATCCTGTATTTATCCTACAGTATATATCTGTCTACATTCAAAACCAATAGCATATGTCACAGGCACATGAATGCAGATTCGAAATGTGGAGAGGAAAACATGGTTTTTCCTTTTTCTGTGTTGAATCAGAACTGGCAGATGACGACGTTAACGCTTCGTTAATGAACAAATGAGTGGGGCGGGTAATGAGTTAAGAGTTTACTGATAAACTGTCATGCTGTTTGCTTACCCACCAGAGGTGCTCATCTTTCTGCAGTCTTTCCCCTATTAACTTTAATTAATCACAACAACTTAATTAACGGAGCTTAATTATTACAGAGGAGTAGGCTGAGCTGTTTGAAATGGAGTGCCTCCATAGAGAAACCTGAATTCTCAAATGCATTGCTTGGACTGAAAACAGTTGCTTGTGGAGATGCTGATGATGATAATGCTTCCTATTTTAAAGTCCTACTAGTTAAAATAGCCTTCAATAATGTAAAGTCGTGGTATGTGGCAAGTTTTTTTTTCTCGCACATGTGCAGAGACACTTTTCAGACACAAAAACAAGTTCAGTACGCAAGACAAAATGATACCTGCAAGCAACAATATCCTGCATTTGAAGCGATCAAGCCATCATAGTCTTAGATCACACATTTCACTTTCATTTTAGTGTATTACTTACATTTTTTATTAAATTAAATAAAACTAAAATACAATATTCAGAAACAAACTGCCCTGCATTATTGATTATGCAACTGCACAGAGGAAATTAGATATTATGGCTTGTGTGGAGTGCAATTTGTGCATTGAAAATGTTTTCATGCCTGGCACAAAACCTTCCATAATGTATTTCCAAAAAATAAACTGTCAGTAATTTCAAGGTTTAAGACTCCAGAAAAGTACTCCCGTCAAGCGAATTCAACGAATCCCTCTAAAAGTGTAAATACACTCATAGAAACCCTTAGAAATGAGAGAATTAATAACATGTTTGATCCTGCTGGTAGCTCAAATTGTTTAGCACTAGAGGGCACAGACTGCTTCCATGTCAGCCAACCGCGTTTCATTTCCATTGTTCTGTGCTTGACGGATTACCACAGCAATTTACACCAGACGTCAACATATTGCTGCATGTTAGTGGAGCAAGTGCTGACGATCATGCATATTTTTTTTATTTGTATCATGCATTTTACCGTTTACACACTTTTTTTTTTATAAAAGGTGTGCCGTTTTGACAAGCTCTTACCAGCTTTCTGAACAGATTTTTAATTGTCTCTAAAGTAGGAAGACGGTATTTGCTTACACTGTTTGCATACGTTTTAAATGCCTTTGCTCTGTACACAGAAAGATCTTCTCAAATAAAGCCTCAATTAGTTTAAATCTTAGAGTCGGTGCAGGCGCCGTGAAACCTCGTATGTATAAGAATCTCAGAGCAGACAGAACAAAACCTTATTCACATTCTCAGACAAAGGCCTTAAACTCTAGAGTGTCAAAGTAAAGGGCCAAGCAATGAAGAAGAGACTGACAGAGAGAATGATGAGAGGAATAATAGAAAGCAGCAGCCGGAATATGAGACTTAATGTATACCATATGAAGGGATTTAAAGAAACAAATCCTATCATTATGAGTCTGGATTGCTTCAACGAAGTTCGTTCTTTGCAAGTGAATGCCAAAAATCTGCTCTGGCGCAGTGGTTCGCACACTTACTTCATATGTCTGATTAATAGACTAGTGACAGATCGATATACAGGCAAGATTAATCAGTCTGCCAATATTTGGCTATTATGACATTATTTTCATCAATCAATAACCATGCCTAATTGTGAAGTCTTACCTTCATAACAAATATGTATGTGTGTATATATACATCTGTCATCTATTTGCATCTATTCATTCTAACTATCAGTAACAACATTGACTAAAAATAAAAAGACACTGTATTAATGTCAGCACTAAAATAATCCTGCTTCTGTCATCGACAAAAAGAGCAGATACCAGACAGGAGGAATTTACTGAATGTAAGCAGGGCTCAGAAATATTTTTCAGGTGTTCGTTTCAGTCTCCAGATAAATACATAAATAAGTACCAATACGTTTTTACTTTGCAATAACAGCTGGAGTACTACAACTGAACCATCTGAATGGATTTTCAGACCCAATGGTTTCCAATGGGTGCATGTCTGTCTAGTTCCACATAAGAGCCTACACCCTGTAGAAAGAAAGGGTATTTACTTGCAGTTAATTAGTCATTTTATGTAAACAGCAAGGGTCACTGAACAAATCATTGAGTGACTCTTTTTTGGTAAACAGATTCTATTTATTTAAGTCACTGGGAGCAATCAAAGTGCTGACAGCTACTAAGAAAAAAGTGGCAAAACATACCAAGTTTTGTGTATGGCACAAACAAGTGAGCATAGACGACAAAAGGCAGCATTGTATGCAAAACAGGAACCAGGAGAAAAAAGGCATTATAGTTTTTGTGATTGCTTTTTGGCAGTACGTTGGCATGTTCCTCGGAGAAAAACGCACTGCTTAATTAGTTTTTTCTCATTTTGAAGTCGCACCTGTCAGGAAGTACAGGAGGCTGCTTCAAACTTTGCACTCGTAACAAATGTCAACACATATCTGAAGCTTCTAATTAGAGCACCTGCTTCCTGTCTTGACAAGATTTCGTCTGCTTATTTGACAGCCCATATATTATGCACTCAATGACAGGAATTTAATAAAACAAACACCATCATGCCATAAACCATCAAATCTCGGACGTGCTAAATTATGCCACCGTTTAAAGTGTATATAGCAGCAATTTGAGTTGACAGTAAGTGTTAATATGGAAATTAGGTCATTCCATGTTCAATTAACTTTCCGGTTTAATTTAGAATTGGCCTTAGTACTGTATAAATCCCTTCAGAGGACGTGCCCTCCCATCAAGCTTTTTAAAGGCATCACTTAAAACAGAAGGAAGAAGAAGAAGAGTAACGCCTTCATTCGTGGCAGACAGCATCAGGTGTTTTGGTTTCGTTTGGGTTTTTTTTTTCTTACATTAATTTTCCAAAGAACCTTTTTTCTTCCCCTTTCTTTTTCCATTTTTCGTTCCCCACTATACAGAACGTTTTGTGTAATGGGAAGATACACAGATTCCACAGACATTGAAGATTCTTCTTGGAATCATCGACGTCATCAAAGAAACTTCATTTTTAAGAGTGTTCTTCGAGAACTGCTCACTGAAAGGTTCTTTGAGGAACCAGAAAAACAAGGCTCTACATTTCATCAGAAAGGTGAAATATGGAGCCATGGAGATCAAAACCACTAGTGCCACACATTAAATCACCAAAGAGCTGGTGTCATTTGAGACGGAGCACTACATGACCTCACAAGCTCTTCTGGGACTACAGACTTCCTGCTGCCCACTGATGCACATCTCAAGACCTCCACAGCAGCTCAATTTAGACCATACCCCTGCTGTTCATCTTTCTGTTCACAGTCTCTGTCATCACTCTCACATGGGCACAACCCCTGCATATGCCGACGTCAGCCTCGAAACATCTCAGCCAAATCCCAGAACATTCTGCTACAACCTGATTCACTTGACCAAATCACTTGAGAATCAGAGAAGAACACATGTGGCTGTACGGTCATGCCATGTTAAAGACTGAGTGTCGGGGAGCAGGAGAGCGGTCATAGTTTATTAACTCTCATTCACAGAGAGAATCAATCGCGTGATGAAACGGCAGATCCATTAAGCTGGGTTGGTTTAATGTGTTTTGATGGAAACGCATCGTGTCGGAGCGAATGGCTGCTCCTTGCACCGTTACACCAAAGCAACTGTACACATTCTCCACAACAATGCACGCTTACCTGAGTAATGCTATCCTGACAGAAGATGTTTCATACAGCGCATACACTGACAACGACTCCGCTTGAGAAGGAAACAAACCCACACTGGCAGGTGCAGGAGTCAGGTATAGGGAAAGATGGAAAGTGATGATAAATTGAGGTGGATTCATTTAAAAATAAAATAAGCCTGTGGAACATCGGAAGGAAATTAAACAGAAAAACACACAGACAAAAGAAATTGGATGCAAAAATACCTCCTAACTGAGTGTGCTGGCTGAAAAGCATCAGAGAGAGAGAGAGAGAAACATAACAACAGCCTCTATTATTGTGAAAAATGGAAAGGCTTGGCTTGAAAAGAAGACAAGAGGAAAATACTGTAGCTACTGAAAAGCAGCAGAACAAGTCCTATTCTTTCATCTTTTAATGATGAAAAATGATTAGTAAAGGTCAGCGCTGAAAGCTTATCTTGTTACATGAAAACAACAGCTATCTGTTACACACCCATTACAGCTCATTTCACAGAGCCGCTTTGATTCTGGCTGCTGATTGGACAATGCAGATATCTGGAAGCAACCTGACTCTCCAGAAGAAAACAAACTAGTTTTTTTCATCTTCAGAAGAAAATGTAGAGGTTGATCAAAATTCATGTGAGCGTGGGATGACGGAACGGTCAATAAAGCTTATATTTTTGTTTGTAGACCTTGTTTTGATTAACAGTCCTGTATGTATTGAACATAACTGAGAACTAGAGCTGCATAATTGACTACTATTACTGAAATGTGTGTTTGGTGTGTAATATATATATAGATATAGTATATATACTACACACCATATAGATATTAAATATATGTATATATTTATATATATACATATATAATATAGACACTGTAATATATGCATTTTTTTTTTCAAAAAATATACTAATGTAATTTAAGAAAATTAAAAAATATATATTTTATAACATATTCAAAATTGATATTTCTTCGCACATGCATTTAATTGAATTAATTGAATCAGGCATGCATTTAAGAAATCAAGAATGCATTTAATTGACATTAAAGACATTTTAAGGCTACAAATAAATTATTTGAAATAAATGCTGTTCTTCTGAAATTTTGATTCATCAAATAATCCTAAATATAAAAAATACTAAGAATCACAAACGTTTTCAACCTTGATAAAAATAAGAAATATTTCTGAGGCAGCAAATCCATACTAACTTCTGAATGACCATTACACCGAGCCCTAAAAGTAAACGATGTACGGAAATTCAGCTTTGATCGCAGCAATAAATGACATTTTACAATAAATCAAATATAAAAGAGTTATTTTAAGTAGCAATAATGTTTCACCATATTTCTGTTTGTACTGTATTTTTGTTCAAATAAATTCAAAACACAACCAAAGTAATTAAAAATATTACCAACCCCAATCTTGTGAACAGTATGTACAGTGAAAAAAAAAAAAAATAATATATAGAAAGAATAAAGAATAATGAATTTCATGCTGTGTTCTAGAGTTCTAGAGTCAACTGGGCTGGGCAGAAATGTAAGAAGGTTTGTTTGCTGAGCTGAATGTAGCCGTGTGTTGCCCTTCATGCCAGAAAATCTATGCTGGTATTTGAAGAGTCTTTAGCCTTTAGTCGAGCACAAGCTCCATGCCTGTTATCAATATCAAGTAGTTATCAGCCAGTTCTAAAGGCTGCCCCTTACGCTGACCAAAATATCTGTTTGCTAGTCTCGCACCGTATTGTGAAGCCCAAGCGCACGAGTGTTTGAGGAGCTCTGGTCATGATGGCAGGAAACGTGTTTTCTTCCAGTTTCCAGCAGCTTGTTCTATCGACTGATGTTCTGAAGCTGGCATTATCGCCGTCTGAGAGCCGCTGCCGCCAGGATCTTATCAAGCTCAGCCAATTATAAAGGAAAGGAGGTGAGCAGCGTTAAGGAAATGTCAGCAACTCCGTAACCTCCAGCTCATCTTATCTGTCCTCAAGAATCACGTGTCTCCTCCGTCTCATTCACCACACAGAGGGAAGTACAAGTCCCTTTGAAAACCCAGAATCAAAGACAAATTAGTGCAATTAGGGACAAAACCACTGTACACGACACTCTGATTTATTTACCAGGAAGAAAAAAAAACTGATTTCTGTGGGCCCTAAAAGATGCATGGTCGTTTACAGGGAAAGCAGAGAGGAAGATCACTTTAGTTCTCTCAATCCCCATCAAGCAGCAGAGATGAGGGACATCTCAGCACGCTATCTGTCCATCAGCGCCGGAGTCAATGATCCGATTCTTCACTGTGGACAGAGAGCTGCTCCAGGAGCCCGAGGACGCGGAGACAAACACTCATTAGCGCGTGTTAATGGTCTGCCCAGCTGAGTTTGAGGATATCTGCGCACGAGGGAAGGCATCAAAGCGGAGATGCAGATCGCGAAGCCTCTGCCTGTGAATGACAAGCCGTTCTTGAGAGAGCTATCGAGCATGTGCCTTTGCAATGATGGGGCGTTTGACGCAGAGATCGGTCAAGTGGCTGTCAGAGGCAATGGGCTCAGACCTAGTTCTGCCACATCACTTAAAATTAAGCGTGACTGAGACGCGACGCATCCCCATCTGACATTCCACCCTCTCCAGCCACTCAACGGCTCGCAGAGATAAATGCATGCAGCGTTTCCAGCAGAAATGGAAGAGCAGCTTTTTCCGTCCGTCTGATTTTGAGGAATGGAGCCAAGCGCGACTCATATCAGAGCCATGTGATGAGACTGGCAAAGAGCCTGAGAGAGACAGCGTTTCTTAAATGCGGAAAGATAGCTGGATGATTGACACATCTCCGATCGCCCATCTCCCTCGGGCATGACAGGTTCTCAGGTCCAGCGCTGTGACTTACTGACAGACTGATATCTAATGGGAAGCTCAAATCTCAGAACAAAGTGTTAAAGACAGAAGTGAATTTGGGAGCTTCCTACCTCATACGTACTGTATCTCGGTAGCACTTTACAATAAGGTTCCATTTGTGTCCCTGGAGCACAAAAGCAGTGTTAAGTCGCTGGGGTTTATTTGTAGCAATAGCCAACAATACATCGTGTGGGTCAAAATTATAGATTTTTCTTTTATGTCAAAAATCATTAGGATATTAAGTAAAGATCATGTTCCATCAAGATATTTTGTAAATGTCCTACCATAAATATATCAAAACTTAATTTTTGATTAGTAATATGCATCGCTAAGAACGATTTTTTTGCACCCTCAGATTCCAGATTTTCAAATAGTTGTATCTCAGCCAAATATTGTCCTATCCTAACAAACCATACATCACTGGACAGCTTATTTATTCAGCTTATTTATTCAGATGATGTATAAATCTCAATTTCGGAAAATTGACCCTTATGACTGGTTTTGTGGTCCAGGGTCACATTGTTTAGCATTAGTTAACTACATTAGTTAAGATAAACTAACTATGGAAGTCTGTTCCTGCCACGGAATAAAAAATAAAACAAAAATAAAATAAAAGATAATTGCTACTTTTTTTCTCACAATACTGATGTCTTTTCTCAGAATTAACCAGAAATTAAGACCAAAATTAACTGTTGTATAACATTTTAAGATTCCAGTACATATTATGATTAGAAAGTTTCGAATAGCCACCACATTTCTACAGTGGAGAACTTGACTAAGTTAACCTACTAAATATTTTCCCTTGAGTGAGAGATAAGAGAAACCTCTGTTTTGAGCAGCACTTGACCAGCATGTTTACATGTCTTTTCAGAGACTCATGTCCTTTTTGTGGCACACACAACCCTCCTGGGACACGCTGAAGGTTGAATCGCAGACCTCTGAAAGGCAGGAAAGAAAAGGAAATTGTAATACCTGAATGCCTGAGGGACTGAACAGGCACAAAGGTTGGAATGCTAACAGAGATGCTGTCACGCCACTGCTATGGCAACATCCTGTTCAAAGAGGAGCGCTGTGCTCTTTAATGCTGTTAGATACACCGCTCCGTGTCTTTGATCTCCTCAAAGGTATGTGCATTCATGACTTTACAGCCTATAAGCTCAGCCAGTGAACAATAACCCGTTTCGTGGTGATTCCCATCATGGCATCATTCAGGAGATATATATCGATATCCCCAAAAGAAAATAGACTCTTATAAAAATATGAACTGCCGTCATCTCAAATCCTCACACCCACACACAGAGAAAGATATATTCACTGACACACAGGGTGCAGCAGGGGGGCAGAAAGACAGTTACTATGTTACAATCAATTAATAAATCAATCTTTCATAATCATGGAATAACTATGGCTTGCATCCATCCATCCATCCATCCATCTATCTATCTGCCTGCCTATCCACCCATTCATTCATTCAATCCATCAAGCAATGCCACTGCTCGAATACCATCTTATGAGCAAATTATCATCCATCCTTTGTGAGCATCAGTGTAGTACCCAAAAACTGCTCAACTATTCATTGAAAGCCCATGATAAATTCAGTCTAAATATGAGGGATATTTCATTTGGGAGGCAGTATATTGTACTGATATCCTAGACAGAAACAAGCACACGGTTTTTACAATGGGCAGCCATTTACATTACAAAACTCTCAGCATCCATGAGTTCTGCCCGACACACAACACACAGCATAAAAACACACACGTTCCAGTAAAGCCTCTCGTTCGGTTTTATTTATCTGCAGAATGACTCAGACAGACAAAAACAGAGCACTCGGATATGGGACAGTGAGAGCAGATGTGAGAGATGGGGAGGTGTGGCCTTAGAGGAAACTTCCAGACAAACGCAAAGAAGATAAAGCTTCCAAGCTGATGGATGATGGGCAGGAGGAGACAAACTCAATTGGGAAAATCTGGCTAGATATCCTGTCTGGGCACAAACAACACCTCTAGTGACATGAATCATTAAAGGGAGGCCTGAAAATAGCATCTGAAGTTAGGAAGGTCAGACAGGGTGTCTGTCTTCCTACAATCACAAACCGCTCCCCGCCGGTGGGGTCCGCGGCCCCTCCCAGAGATCGCACACAATCATCGACAAAGACGCTACATCTGGCTGAAGGTGAACCGCGGTGCAATTGCCAATTAAAGCTAACGAGAGCTAGTGTGTGACACATTTGTCATGATCATCAGAAAGGATCAACAAGGGCTGAGATATAATGTTCTCATCATGGCTATGTAAACCATTCTCTTGGGAAATAAACAGCAATTCTTCCTTAGTACACAAACACAATTGTATTCAACTGATCCAGGCCTCCTGCTGCCACATGTGGCTTATCCCACACTACACACCACCGATCCCAGCCCAAAACGGCACAATCCAGCCTGATCCTCAGATCTGGTCATATGTGGTCTCGGAGGTATTCCTCTCCCCTCTTCTTCTCTGCTCTGAAAACATGATTTAGAAACCAAATGAAGAGTTTTGTGATAACACTTCAATGTTCTGCCTAAGCATTTCCCACCATAGTGGATCAATAAGCATTTTTATAGATGCTAATTAAATGATGATGTGCCTGGGGTGCTGTAACTAGCTTTTTAACTAGTTTCGCTACGGGTAGGAATCTGCATTGTAGCTTCAACATGCACTATCCAATAGTCACCTGGAAGAAGGGAACAACGAGTTGAATAGTCTTAGCCTCATTTACTAAAAGTAAATACAGCCACACGCAGTGATTGTCATGGGTTCAAGTGCTTTAAGACCTTGAAATGCACAAGATGGTGGCCATGTTTTTCAAGATACACAACTGTCCTCATACTCAGTGATGGCACCTTGGAGACAGTATTAAAGTTTTCGAGTCAGTCGGATCAATGCTTCTGACTGGGTAAATGCTTAAGTACTAGTCTGCATAAATAGGTAAATATAGCCATGTTTGTACATTTTCAGCTTCATGCTTGAACACCTAAAAACTAATAACTGGAAAATTTTAAACTACTCTAAAATACATTTTTCATGACTCCAAAACCAATTAAACTAAAGTAAAAATGGTCTTGAATTAGTTTTAGCTTTTAAAGGTGCAGGAGATCTTGGAAAATGCTAACTTTAGCCTGATAGCACTGAAAGCGAACGTCCCACCCTCCCTGCAATCGCCGTCCAAAGCCATGCCCCCTGAACGCATTTACGCTCACAGACCAGAACACCAGAGACAACATTACAATAGGCTACATCAGCGGTTCCCAATTCCAATCCTCGTGCCCTCCTGCTCTGCACATTTCATATGTATCTCTTATCACGTGCGACGTTTGTTCTATTCGACTGTGAGTGCCCTGGGAAGTGTACATCACCGGATATTCCTCCATGATTCCAGTTCGAAGTGAGCGTATATGTTCCATACAAAGGGCATTAAAGTGTGCGAGACGTGAATTTAAATAGTATTTATTTACAGAGGTATATTATGTCACACTTCACACTTCTCTAGTAAGTTTCGTCTGTGTGTGAAGACGCTGCGCAGCGCAAATCCGTGAATGAATGTTCAGAAATGAAGTAAACTTCAACGGATTTCCCCTGCTTCCCTTGAGCGAGGACTGGAATTGGGAACCGCTGGGCTACATCATGTGTCATTCACTGAGAAAACTTTATAGTACAGTTAGTAAAAGTAGTACAATACCACGAAGGAAGATCGGCTTGTTGATGTTTGTCTGCCATTCTCGCTCTGTCTGCACAGCGTGCGTGAATGCACTGATGACGTATCCTGTCTGTGCGAACAGACGCAAATACATATGTTGACAGGCAGGTAGGAAAGCCAATTAAAACGCTCAGACCGAGCGTTTTGGTTGGACAAACATTTCTTGGTCCTACGCCTTCCACAGAATGTATAAATACAGATAAATAATTTTAGACCACTTAACTTAATGATTGCTATCGTGATGTGAAGAGACTTTCAACCAGCATAACAAAAAAATTTTCTGAAGACAATCACCTATTGCACCTTTAATTATAAAACTTAAAACCTTACAAACCACCTGCTTTGAATGAAAACGCTATTTCATTGCAATGACAATAGACTGTGCTGGGACATTTTCACCATTACATTTAATTTTGAAACAAATCCAGGTAGCACATTGTCTACGACACCCCTAAAACAAAAAAATGACAAATAAATGAATACATACATAATAGAGCAGAAACTAATAAAACCTAAATGAATAAAAGACAAACTGAAAATAAACACTAAATCAAAAGCTTTGATATTCCTGATGCATACTCATGGGTAGCAAAACCTTTGTCAAAACTGTATGCACTACGGTCCAATCAAACAACTCCTTCCTGTTTAAGTGGGTGGTTTCTTGCTGAAAGATAGATCAGACTTCATGTATTTCAGCATTTGACAGATTTTTTGTAATATATACTACACCAATGCAGGGGAATACAAGAACACAGTATGTACTACTGAATGCACTGTTGGTGAGGAATGTGATGGGGACACAGGCTGGTGCGACACGCTGAGCGCAGCTGCAAGCGGACAGGAATACACACATTAATGAGCGGGAGCTCCGAAGACTGAGGCTGGCAGTGAAGGGTGATTCGTCGTTTCCTTCTCGATGTGTCTGACTGGGAAACGGATGATTCCTTGCATGTGAGAGTCTAGTAGCTGTCATGACAGCCCATGTGAGGTGTCTGCCCGGTGCGGGTCAGCAGCGACGCTCGGCACAGCTCTGACAGAAAGAGGAAGGCAATCCTAGCTTGCAATTCACCTGTCCAAAGCAGGGGCCACATGTGACAGCAGCTATTGAGAAAGTGACCGAATAGTTGAACCCCTGCATCCAGGCCCATCAGTCTGAGACTCACTCCTGAGAAATTCTCAGAGAAGGAGGGCATCTGGAAAATGGGCTAATGAGTTCGCTCTGGTCCAGGACACCTAGCAGACATGCGATTTCACAGCAGAGTCTATAAAGGAGCTTACGTGGAGCCAAGCCGCCTGCGTATCTCAGTACACATGCATAAACATTAAATACACGGGAGGCAAAAAAAACAATCTCACGGTAATGAAAAATCACACTCCAAATGTAAGCAGAGATTCTGCCAGACACAGAGTGATAAAAGAACATTTAAGCGCTACATGTTAGCACAAGCGTTCTAATTCCTAACCGGTGGCAATCACGGTTCTAGATGAGAGTCTGTTCACCAGCTGTATGGAACGATTATTTAATATGTATGCAGAGGCCTCAAGCTGCGTGCTGATGAGACGACGACTCGCGTCTGGATGCGCAATGATGACTGATGCAAATGAAATAATCCCTCGCTAGGCAAGAGATGGGGCACAAATATTACAGATGAGGATGACATTCACCATTTGCTCAGCAGTACAATTCACTCCCACAGATCATTGCGTCCGTTAAAGAAAAAGAGAGAGCGAGAAAAGCCATCGCCTCAGCCGCGTCAAAGGGGAGCGATCTGAAAATGAACATTGTCTTTTTATTGCTTTGTTATGAGAGCGATCTTATCTAAATTTTGGTTTCTGCAAAAGGGTTCCCACATTTCTAGAGAGCGCAAAGAGTTGAAGTTGATATGCACACTGGAGTCGTGACCTAGCAGTTAAAACATTGAGAATTGCACTCATTTGGGGGAAATGTGTTTGAATACAGCCTTTGCTGTGCACAAATCCCGTTCCACCGTCTTCAATATCTTTTCCTGTCCTTTATACTTTTACTATCCAATTCAACTAATTCCAATTCAAATGGAGAAATCTAGAGAAAACCTGGATGAGGGAGTAACTGGCATTACGTTTCAAGAGAGTGTACATAATATATTACAAACACAATTGCTATACACCAGGGATCCTCAAATCTGGCCCACGAGATCCACTTTCCTTCAGAGTTTAGCTCTAACCCTAATCAAACACACCTGAGCATGCGAATCAATGTCTTCAGGATCATTAGAAAATCACAGGTAAATAAGTTTGATCAGGGTTGGAGCTAAACTCTGCAAGCGCATTGGCCCTCCAGGGTAAGATTTGAGGAACCCTGCTATACACATTGGACCCATGGCCTAGCAGTTAAAACACTGAGCATTGGTGCACATTTGGGAAAAATAGGTTTGAATACAGATTTTGAAATGTCCCGATCACATTCAAACCCTCTTCTCGCTTTCATTTCCTGTCCTCTATATTTTTACGGTCAGTAAAATGTCAACCCCCAGTTCGTTTAGAGCAATCTACTGAAAATCTGGATGCAGGAGTAATTGACAGCACCGTCACTGAACGTCCACATCAATAGATCCAGCCTTGACACTCATTCCTCACAGTCAGCATACGGACACGCATCAGATCTATAGTAAACCCAGCAGGCTTGTTAATCAACTCTAGTTAAAGCCCACCTGATGTCTGCTCAACTGACACACATGTTGAGGATTTGAGGGTTCACATTCTTAGAGGCTCGCTACGGAAGAGAAACCCGCTCTGTTCACTGCATGCCATCAATAAAATTAACTTTTATAAATGTCCTCTCCAATTAGACTTGATCAGATGCTTTATCATTGGTGGGGCTGGCTGTGGTGAAAGCATGTGGTTATTCTTGCTTTTGGGAACCGACTGATCTGCAATTGCCAGCACTTCAGTAGGAAATCCTCACTGTACATTGACTAAGGCCATTGAAACCCGTCAGCCTATCAGAGAAAGGCGTTCTAATGGACTTTTTGATAGCATCACAGAGAAGTGGAAGAGCTGCCGCCGTCCCTGCACACTTAATGAATAGTATTAGGACAAAACTGCAGCTTAACAACTTCAATAGGGAACAGCCAGTCAAATCTGATCGCCGCAATTTCAATCTATAAAAGACCTACAATAGCCAGAGTCTTGTGGCCACGGTCTGGCAGCTCAATCTCTATTTTTATTCTCAAGCTCAGGCCAAAAATGGAATTTTCAAACAGTTATGAAGCTGCAGAAGAGTTTTTAAGGAGAAAAATATTCAACTATATTATATACAACTGTGCAAAAGTCTTAGGCTATTAGTATTTTCACAAAAAAAGTGTTTTAAGCCAGTTATTTCTATCGTTTGCTGTAGTGTGTCAGTAGGAAATGTATGCACAAGGAGTCTGACAACAGCCAGTGCTCCACACAGAACCAAATCAAATCAACATTTGGTGTAACCACCCTTTGCATTTAGTTTTTTTTTTTTTTTTACGTAATATATTTATTTATTCCTTCATTTATTTAGTTGTGGGTGTCGCTTCATCATGGACATGACATTTTGGCATATAACAACCAATTTTCCAGACACAATTAATTCTCATTGGATAAAATAATTTTCCTACACTTTCCGGTTTCACTCAGAAAAACAATGCAGGATGAGTTTGCAAACAACATAATATTTGCTATTTTAATGCATGACGGGCTTGGAAGACAGTCATTGTGGACCATTAGAATGTGTTTCAAGTCTGTCCAGCTAGAGTGTACTCAAGTGGATGTTCACAAAAGGTTTGAAAATCTCTAAACACCACCACAGGCATTTTTGCAGCTCATTTTCACCAAGCAGCAAACCAAAGGGCTGGTTCTCACCAAAGATCAAAGCTGTGACAAAAACCATTGAGTATTCTCGTATACTAAGGCTTGGCGGTTCGCACATCTTAAATGACCCATAAGCAAGGAAAAGAAAAGAAGTGCATATGTTTTTAAGGAGCTTGACTTCTGCAATTATTTAGCCACCTTTATGTCGCTCTAAAACTGTATTTACTTACTTTCTTCTGCAGAACATATCAGTTTGTCCAGACTGTACCACAGAAACGTTCAACAGGACAAACAATTTGAAGTCACAACAGAAAACAGAAAGTGAGTTTTTAAACGTGTGTTCCGGCCTACCGGACAGAGAAAGAGAAAGACAGAGAAACGCATTTGGTTCAGTCAGTCATAACTCGCTGAGCTCTCTCAGATCACACATGCACACATTCAGGAATATCTAGATGAGTTATCTTACCCTGCGAGAGGATGAAAACCTGAGAATCAAAGAACCCAGAAAGAGCTAGAAGGAGTCTCATTAAAGTACCATTGATGAAAGCGTCTGAAATGCAAGTATAGCGCAGCAGAAAAGGCGGACGAGGATAAAAGGAAATCCCATATGATCTAGACATCAGGCGTAACTTCTGGAAGACAGTCGGTGCTGATGACGTTTATTCTGTTCCTCTGATACTGCTGAGTGCTGGAGAACATCACACATTACTGATTTACATGCAGGAAAAAATTATCTGACTAGTGTTAGATGACTAGTATATTATAATGAAAGCGAGGCATCAATGCTATCAGCATGACTGTGCTAAAAGTACTTCCGCTGGAATAGTTACAGGAAGAGGTGGCGATGGAACGCTATCAATCCACAACACCCACGTGAAGTATTCCCATAAAGACTTCACACTTCTGAAGAGCTGTCGTAACTACTTGACTCCTGGCCTTGAATGGAGATTTAAAGTCAACATGAAACCGAACATGTAGGGTCCTATGAGTTCTGCAATGCGGGAAACGAGGACGGAGAAAAAAAAAGAACACAGAATGTCACAGGATGTAGCAAAATTTGAATGAATGAATCAAAAGCAGTGCTGTAAATCACTTAAATTGCGACATCCTTTGGCAACTGATTGGCTCATGAAAAGTAGACATTATGGAGCTAAAGTTCACATTTGGAGAATCTTGACGTGTCCCAATAGCAGCATTTGATCGTTACTTTCTCTTATTGCCATAGCCTTTATTAGATTTACCTTAACCGGCACAAACACTGTGTTAACTACTGGAAAGACATCACGAATCGGACGTATATGTAATGTGTAAACATCAAACACAGATGAAATGAGATGGAAAGGGCCGCGGTGATTGATGTCCCGGACCCCCTGAGGTACCCCGACAGAAAACTTTACACAGCTTGTTATGTAGATTGAATCATTGACTTCTTTCATGTGGCACGCTGAAGAGAGACAGCTGAGAGCCGAGTCCCCGTCACCACAGGGTGGGATTCCTTCAGACACACAGCCTTTCATCACGTCCCAATCACATAAACAAGCCAAACACACACGCAGAACAGAAATGACAGAAGCGTTTGAGATCAATACAGACGCTCCCTGCAGGGAGAACGGCTTGAGAGGCATGGGTGTGAGCTTCAGGAACGAGACTGATTGATTGAATTGCCGTCAGCGAGCGGCGCAGCACGACAGCCTGAACGTTTAGCTCATACATCAGCGAGCGGCTCGAGCCAGAACTCATCTGAACTGTCACGAGGTTCTGGAGGAGTCACAGACACTGCTCTGCTGGATATCCAATTATGACCTACATGGCCAAAATATCATAATCAGCAGTAATACTGTATGTTTATATTTCAATGTAGTCATTTAGAAAACAGATGCTAATGTTCTGTTAGAACAGCTATACTGTAAAGGCTGGAGTGTCATAGTTAATGTGCGTTCAATTCATTAATCCTTTTCCTTAAATAGTGTTGTTTAGAGAACTTTGTTTTCTCACCCCAACTACATTTCTTTTTAAGTATGAATATAACACATTTTTGTAGGCTTTATGCTAAAAAATAAATAAACCCTATTTACCAAAAAAACTAACCACTGCGAACCACTAGGGCTTTGTGAAGGAACTACAGGTGGTTTGTGAGATTATGAAAACATAATAACAGAAACAAAACAAAATAACAAAAAACACTTACATGTTTTTTTTACCTGCATGTCATGTTGTCATTAACAAACATCATGTGTTATTATTGTCTTATTGAGATAATGTATTGTAATGTGTCTTACTAAAATGAAATATTTTAAAATTAAAATATACAACTTAAAATATTAACATTTTAAAAATGAAATATTTAATAAAAAAGAAAGAAAGAAAGCCTATTAAAAATACAAATATTACCCAAATTGTGGAATATCCCATTGTATAGAAACACACATAAAGTTTTTTCAGTGTCACACAATTCCCTGTGCAATTACTCTTATTACGAGTCGTTTCTTGTAATGAATTTGTTTTAATACACTGAATAAGTCTGACAACCTCACTGAATCAATCAGTAAACGGTTACCAATGGCTACCAGTAATTTATTTTTTTAATTTGTATATGTGGATATAATTTCTAGTCAGATATATACAGTTATACACTGTCATTGTTTTTCCCAGATCTTAAAACAGATATTCAATATAAGTAAATATATCTTGGATTTAAGCATGTTAACTATTTTTGCTAAGACAAAATGTGATTAAGAAAGTGATTTTAAGGCAGACTTTGACATCATTAACAGTGAAGATCTAGATCTCATTACAAACAGAATAATGGAGACAGCAAGAGTCATCAGTGGTGATGTAACACCTCTTTCATACACAGACAACACACACACCCACACACACACATACCCACACACACACACTCTCTCTCTCACCCACACACACACACACAACACACCCACACCACACACCCACACACAACACACACACACCCACCCAGGCTCTCAGAACGCCCCCCCATTCCACACCAACTCATTTATCAGTAAAACACCAGACAGAGATAGAGATCTGTCCTCATCCACAACAAACACACACACACACACACACTGACGCAATGAGCCAGGCGGGGCTGCCAAACTTTCCCGAGTGCTACTCCCACACACATTGCTTACTGTAGTGCTGCTTCCCTTGTCTTTTGTCTCAGTCGTGTTGGGGTGAGAGGCAGCAGCTCATCTGCACCTCCCCCCCTCAACGCCAATCAATAGAGTTTCACGCTGCACTTCTCAAGCACCACTTACTGCGGGGCTAATGGTGCCGAAGGGTTACAGCAAAGCAGCGTGACTCACTGCATATATCATGCCACTTGCTACTTCCTCAAACATAAAAATAAAAACCTTTGCTGGCTGAAATAACCCCTGATTTATGTCTCCACAGCCGCTGGCCTGAAGAAAATACTGCGAGGTGAAAAAAATGAATTTTAGGCATTTTCCTAAAATTATCTTTCAGGCTAACATGCAAATCTTTTACAGTTAAAAACATTTCAGTTTATCAGAGCCGAGCCCTAGCGGTTAGTGCGCATGCTCTGATGTAGGAGTGGGCGATATAAGCAAACAGTTATATCACAACTGATGCATATACAATGATTCAATGAATTCAACTATTGAAAAAAAAAAAAACAATAAAAAGGTCAAAAGATCGGCCTGTCACACATTTTAATAACATTTTTAATTATGTACATTTCAATTTAATATGCAATTATTTTTTAAAGCTCTTTATGTTCTGTATTATTCAACAAAGACAAGCTATAAATCATGGTATAGTATGACCAACACAATATTAGATAGATTAAACATAAATGTTATTTTCAGTAGGCCAGGCCTATATGTTATGATGAAATTACAAATTATTTGATGCATGAATTGATATGAATGACATTTTTATTTAACTACTACAACCACAGTATATTGACTGAGTTGTTGAAAGAAGCGGAACAGTAGAGGACAGAGGGACACAGGAAAACGGAATAAATTTCAACTTGTACGCATGGAATTATTATGACACATAACGCACGACAATAAGCCTGGGGTTAACATTAATATGAAAGTCATTATCAAAAATCACCAAACTAAGTAATTGCTAATAAAACAATCTGTTGCTTTACCACATAGTTTATGTAATTCAGAAGTCACTGTAATAAAACATATGTAACAGTGCACTGCCTTTTTAAAAACGCTGCGGTTCACTTAGACCATGCAGTGGTTTCCAGAACTTTTTTTTGGTCGAGCCCACGCTTCAAAAACCATAAAAAAGGAAAAAATCTGCCCCCTTTCCCGCATCCCCATCCCACCTCAGACTACCAAATAATTTCACTAAACATTATGAAAAATGTATGCTTTTTTAATTAAAAAACAAACAAACCCCTGCATCACTTAAAACGTTGAAAAATAGCATAGTGAGAATAACTGTTGTTATTATTCTCTCTCTGTTATTTATTTTTTGTGTGTTTCTTGCTGTCCGCTAAGGCATAGGACACACACACACAGGCTTTCCTCCTCACCAACGACATTAAACACCGTGTTTACACCGGATGCGAGCGGCAAAATACTGTAGAACCATTATAATCAGTGACACTGTGTACACTGGATGTGACACGACAAAACCCGACATTAAACTGATGCCTTGTTCTATTTATGACATACTGACACAGAGTTAAAATTATTTGCAACGGTCTCTTTATCGCGTCCAGTGTAGAGCTGCTGCGGCGCGACGCGACAAATGTAGCGTCTGGTCTGGTATTGACACGGTGAGTGAAGCCGAGAGCAAGATATTCCTCGTCATATTTTCTGCATTTAGCTTTTAAAATAAACCAGCACCTCCCCCCCCCCCCCCCTGGGGGGGGGTCCCCCCCCTGTGGCGACTTCATTGATGGCTTTTCTCTTCGCTTTCACAAACTGATCCATCTCCCATTCTAAGTTACGTCCTTTGGTTTACTGTTTTTTTTCTTTTCTTTTTCTGCTGATGGCCCGTGCCCCCCTGCAATACTCATGCGCCCCTCCTGGCCGGTGCACCCCACACTTTGAGAACCACTGCTTTAGACAGACTTTAAATAAATAAATAAGAATATACAGTATATTACCTTATTATATATATTATTTTAACGTCGAAGTCTTCAGTAATGAAATGCACCATAACACTGTTACTGCTTGAGTAATTTCAATGTGCCGTTTTGAAGTACGTTCATTATATACGCTTTAAAACATTTCCGTGTGTAGCGTGCCAGGGTTGCCAGGTTTTCCACAACAAAACCCGCCCAATTGCTACTCAAAACTAGCCCAATTGCGTTTCAAGGGGGGTCCACCAGTAAAAATCGCGTTCCAGGGGGTAAAATACAAATTTTTTGGAGGAGTTCCCCAAACCACGGACTTGGCAACACTGTAGCGTGCCAACTTGACGCTTCCTCTGAAGACTGCTTAGATGTGTTCGACTTGAAGCAGCGCTGCTTAGACGGTGTGTGTCATCAAAGTACTGCAAGAGCTATAAGAGAGCGGACGTCTCCTTATGCTTTCTCTCGCCATATTTTGATGTCATACACCGATCTGATCTTCAAGTCGAACACACCTCTTTACTCTCGCGTGTCACGTGACTGAGTGTAATCGCAGCCTCTGCGATTGAAAAATGCAATTAATCGTTCAGCCCTACCACACACACCCTTTCCTAGCTATTTTTATCATTATCAGATTGTTCTGTGAAAAATTGCTTAACTGGCTCTTACTCTTTCACTTCATAAGTTAACACTTCTAATACAAGTGAACGAAGAGTATATGTGTGTGTGTGTGTGTGGTGTGGGTGGGTGGGTGTGTGTGTGTGTGTGTGTGTTTGGGTGAGAGAGCGAGCGAGAGAGAGAGAGAGAGAGAGAGAGAGAGAGAGAGAGAGAGAGAGAGCGAGCGAGCACCACACAACAGCAAGACAATAGTGTCTCCAGCAGCAGCAACACATCTAAACCTCTGCATCTGACAGCCGTTCTCGTCCACTGTATAAACCAGCAGCGATTAACACACTCAACCTGCACCGCACAGGCCTATTGCTGCACAGAATTCCACTGAAATATGAAGGAAATGTCCCATAATTCATTAAGACACAAAACCATTGTGGCACGCCATTAGCAACACTGAAAAGAGAATCAATTGCTACACAGTGCTGGCTTATTACCCACTGATATACATCACAGGTAAGTAGTTCAAATAGTTGTATCGCAGAACAGAGGTAGCACTGGGTAATTATTTAGATGCAGCCCTCTCAGGTAATGTATGCATTCTTTTGCTGAGCAATTCAAGAGAAAAACTACAACCTCAAGGCTTTTAAAATTGCTATAGTAACTCATCAATTACGAATTTAAAGCGTACGCCATTCAGGAAGTGAAAAAGCTTCAAGGCTAAAACAAAGAAATTAGGAAAGCAAAAGCAAGAAAGTCAGAGATGGATTAAAATAAACCTGGGTGTGTTTTGTAACACGAAAACAAGTTCTGAAATAATCAGAGAGCTCGTTTTCACCACTGATGATTTGGAATTCTGTGTTCCTTCATTTCTCTATTTTTTGTTTAAATGGGTCACTCAACAGTTGCATTAGATTGTGCTCACTTACAAACTGGTACTGTTGAGTGAGTAGAACAGTCAGCACACTTTTCGGTTTTTAAGCTGTAAAAAAAGGGGGTGTTTTAGGGCTGCAAAATATATCAAAATAGAATCTGTACCATGATATGGCATAGTGCGATTGACAAATTGTGAAGGCAGCAATTTAATTAATGATTAAACTTAATTAAATAAATTGCAGAAAACAAAGTGCAGCTATATATACACAGGGCTCAACGCTTACTTTTCTTTTTAGGAGCGCTTGTGCTCCTAATTTAAAAAATTTAGGAGCAGTCAAAAATTTAGGAGCACCTTCTAATCAATAATCCAAAATTTGATTTACAAAAATTAGCCTTCCCATTACGAGGTGATATTTGACTCCTTAAAGTGATTTACAGTGGAAATTTGTTTTTACCTTTGTAATGGCATTTTTTAAACTTTATCAAAGTATGTCACCTTTTTGATGTCCAATAAAAAATATAGATTTTTTTTATAAGCTTTTTAAAATTTCTAATTAAAACAACAGAATAAAAATAAGTAGAATAAGAATAAGTTACCAATAAAATGAAATCGGTATTTAAGAAATAAATTTGTGCTACAGAGATGGCAAAGAAGAACACAAGTGTATGTGTATGGTTTTTTTTCAGATGTTTAATGAGGCTCAGAGGGGGCATGAGTGCAATTAAATCCATAAATTCATGTTGAGATTAATGTTTTAAATATAAAATGTTGAGTATAGAAATATTAAATGATTTAAATAGAAAAGATACTTTAAAAATTCAACTAAAACTGCCAGCATGTGGCGGCAAGTCACTGATTTTATCACTGATTCATTCATTCAATTGATTAATTCGAACAGCTGAATTATTCAGGAATGAATCAAATGACAGTCTTTATGAATGGGTAATCATGAATCACCGACTCACTAGATTCATTTAAAAACGCAGTTCATTCATAAACAAAACACAGCTGTGTTTGAATGGAGATGCACAGCAGCTCCGCTGTGTCTTTGTTTTAAACTATTTTCAACTACGAAATAGAGCAAAATCAGACAATAGTGTTATAGTCAGACAGTGTAAGTCACTTAATATTAACTTCTTGTTTATTGAACTATTGTAGTAAATCATATCCACATTTACAAACTTCCCTTAAAAAGCATTAAAAGCTGTTCACTCTCTTATTTCATCGCGATGCTCACATTTATCTCAACGAAGCCTCTTCTACACTGCCAATGAATCTCTTATTTACAAACCCTGTCTCACGTTGCTTATAAGGATTCGTGAGATATGTCGTGATACATTACTCAATGCTGCAAAAACACGTAGAAACCTTTGAAGCTCCCCTGAGCGCAATCACAAATATGATGATGATCTGGTCAGTCGCACTGGTGCTCCTAAATACTTTTTCATAGTCGCATGCAGTAGTTTTCATTCGCAAATGCGACTGAAATGGTCGCACTGTATAGCCCTGATATATACAGTATATATTAATTAAGACATAAATGTTAGTATTATAATCAAATACAGTTATTTTATTTTTTTTTATCATTTTATTTTACAGTATTACATTTTTGTTTAATATTTTTATTTTATAATAAGCACAATACAATCATGATCATTACTTTATAGTTACATTGAATTGTCAGGGTGGGAATATGGTTTATAAAATCTCAAGTGGAAAGAGATTTCTGAAAGAGGCTTGAGTTGGTTCTTGTAACAACACCCACATTTTTAAAGATTTTCCCAAATTATTTAGCCCTACAAATATGTCATAGTCAAAAAAATCAAAAATCAAAAAATCAATCAATTAATCTTCAGAGAAAACATTAATATTAAAAAATTATATTTTTATTTTCTATGCAGATGCACTCCCCAACAAAACCACTCTACTAACTCTACAATAATTAATTATTTCCAAATATAGCTATTTAAGTAATCAATTCCTGTTTTGTTTTTTTCATATTGCAATATATAATAGCAGAAAAACATGTCAGATATGTGTTCCAGGATGTACTGACAGTATCAACGCAATTGAACCTATTTAGTTCATTAAGCATTTGAATTAGCTACATTGTGCCAATTAAGTATCTCCCGATTAGAGCGACGAAGAGTTCAGGCCGTGCTGTAAACAACCTGCCAACTGTCCTGTAAAGGGATGCATCGATCTGATACTCCGTATCGGTATCGGCTCCGATATTGACATTTTGGATAGAGACCGATACAAATCCGATATACAGCGTATACTATTCTGTGTTATTGTTAAGCCCCACGAAAGGCACAAAATCATTATAAAGCATCATAACATTTTCGTGCACTATATTCCATATGTTCCATAGTTTAATGTGAAGTATAGATGAATATTTAAGTCAAGTTCATGTAAACTCTTCTCTCCGCTGCAGCTGTCAGTCATCCTCCATTCAGCATTCAAACTACATGTTGTTTTAAAATGTAAAATTTTAAAATGTAATTTATTCCTGTGATTTCAAAGATGAATTTTCAACATCATTACTCCATTCTTCAGTGTCACATGATCTTCAGAAATCATTCTAATATGCTGATTTGCTGCTCAAAAAAACATTTATTATTATTATTATTATGATGTTGAAAACAGTGGAGTAGACATTTTTCAGGTTTCTTTGATGAATAGAAAGTTCAGAAGAACAGCATTTATCTAAAATAGAAATATTTAGTAACATTATAAACGTCTTTATCATCATTTTTGATCAATTTAAAGCATCCTTGCTAAAGTAGTAATTCTAAATATATTCATATATATACACACACATACACTGACTCCAGGCTGAATGGTATAGTGTATAATGTTACAAAAGCTTTTTATTCCAGATACATGCGGATTTTGATCTTTCTATTCATCAAAGTATCTCACAAAATTTACTCAACTGTTTTAATATTATAATCATAAATATATAATAAGAAATTTTCTTGAGCAGCAAATCAGCATATTAGAATATTCTGAAGGATCATGTGACCTGAAGACTGGAGTAATGATGCTGACAATACAGCTTTGATCACAGCAGAAATAATTACATTAAAATATATCAAATAGAAATGCAGAATATTTTAAAGGATACATATTATGCCCCTTTTTATAATATGTAATATAAGTTTCTGGTGTCCCCAGAATGTGTCTGTGGAGTTTCAGCTCAAAATACTCCACAGATCATTTATTATATCAATTTGAAAATGCCTATTTTTTTTGGGGGGGAGTGAAGCAGAAACACGCTGTTTTTCAGTGCATGTCTCTTTAAATGCAAATGATCTGCTGCTCCCCGCCCCCTTTTCCAGATAGAGCTGTGCCATTACTGGCTCTGAACCTGCTAAAAACATCTTTTACAGTTCTGATTATCATGTTTATTGTGCTGAAATTATGCGTTTTAAACCATATGAGTTTAAATTTCTGATATACGGTTTTCTGAGGGCACACGTCCGAAGCGCACGGACAGAAAGCGGCCACCACACAGGATGTGAGTACTAAACTAAAGTTCTCATTCACACACAAGTTTACGTTAAAAACACACGATTTACAAAAACAGTGGGTTATGTCTGTGAATGTAAACAGCTGGGAAAGAAATTGCATGTTTATTTTATTTTATATCTGTGTGGCAGCAGCGTAATATTCAGTAAATAAATCAATAAATTCACTGCTTTTTTGTCTCCTCTGAGGCTGGGACTCTACACAGTGTTCTGTGCTCGTCTGTGCAGACAAAAACAGAACAGTTAGCATATTTCACCAAACTTTCGCCATGGCATTAGAGCTAATACACCGTTGTCGCTTGCGAAAACACAAAGGCAGCATGGGTGTAAACTTACAGATTAAGTGGCGGTAATATCATAATGAAATCCCTTTGCCACGTCACCAAGGGAGTGAAATCAGACGCGCTCGTTTTTTCAGACGCTTGCAGAAAAAGACTCCCCAACACCAAGTTACTGGGTTAATCTTTTTCATGTTTCCTTGGTTGGTAGATGCACTGGGGACCTGATTATAGCACTTAAAACCTGGAAAAGTCAGATTTTCATGATATGTTACCTTTAAATAGTAAAAATATTTCACAATACTACTGCTTTTGCTGTACTTTGAATCAAATAAACGCAGGCTTGGTGAACAGAAGAGAGAATTCTTTAAACATTAAAAATCTTACTGTTCAAAAAAATTTTAACTGGTAGATATGTATCATTGTATCTAGTTGTTTTGGATAAGAATAAAACATCAGGTCCGACAATATCGTGTCTTTTTGAATTTAAATCTAGATTTATTTGCATTGGCCCATGGAAACCTCTATGAACACACTTGACCAAAAAAAATCACGGGGGACGAATTTACGTTTTATTAAAAAGTGTTTTCGTATTCTACACTCATGGCATGCACACACATTAGGATAGGTTAGATGCCTGCCTCTGCTGTGAGTCCCTATCAAGCACTTTACCGATTCATCTACTCTCTTCTTCTCCTCCTGCCTTGCTCTTTGGCCTGCATCACTTACCGCAGAGCAAGCCTGTTCTTGATATGCTGCTGCGAAAACGTGGGGGAAAAAGCCGACGAGGAAGAAGTTGGGGTGAAGTGATCTTTATATAGGCAGAGCAAAATACTTCATTGATACGTCTACAAAGCATTGTGATTAGGTGGTTTACGCTGTCAGGACAGTAGATAAACCAATGGGCCACTGGCTGCTCGCTGTCCGTGCGTGATGCTCCTTGGCAAAATAAACCAAACAAACTTCTGTCGGCCCCGTAAGTGCATCGGCCCACCGGGAAAATGGCCGGTATGCCCGATTACCAATCCAGCACTGATTTACACAATACAAAGAGATTTGTAACATTTTACCAGATTTTTTCCTACCGTTATTAAACTTTGTATTTGTTCCTCCCCCTAATACTGTGTTTCACTAATGTTTTAATTTAGTTTAATGTTTTTATAAAATTATTGTGCACACATGATTTTTCTCGAATAGCTTTTGCTGCTGAATTATCCACTAACCTAGTTTATAATAGTTTTTTTTGTCATATTTTTCATTAAAATGACGTTGTCTATATATTTAGCAGATTGTGTTTAACACACACAAGAGTGATGATCAGGTCAACCACAGACTTATAGAAATTCTTACACTGTTAAAAAACAAAAAAAAAAAAAACCGCGCTGGTATCGATCGGAATGCCGATATCAAAAGTTTTGGTATCGGATCGGTTCTGAAGAAATGGTATCGTTGCATCCCTAGTCCTGTATGAGCATGGCGATTCTCACCCACTCGCTCTCTGCAGCGCATCCGTTATCCAGTAACATCAACTGCAGCGGGGCAGGGGGATGGGGGGTTGGACATCTAATGGAGTGCCAGCGCTAATGAGATGAATCTATCCATTATAATGCTTTAACGAGAGTAAATCTGCATTGCTGGTAATTAGTCCACGCCCCTGCATTAGCTCCACTCCTCGGAGGAGCGGCTCTGTCTTGTGTTGCCAGAGGACATCAGAGCGGCTGAATGCATTATGCTCCAGATGCTGCGAATATTCATCATTTAGATGTGTTTCCATCAGGGAGCGGATTGATCAGGCACGGTCACGGCGGATAAGAGCACGGCATAATGACAGGCCGGGAAGGGAAACTGCTGGCGTTGTTCAAAAAGAAACCCCATTAAGCAGCTCCCGGTTGCTAAGCAGACACGTACGGCACAACTATTTAGAGCGTCTAAGAAGCGCTAGTGGCTTTACGGGAGTCCAGGCATTGTAAGATTTGAGACAACAGTCGCGTGATTCAGCCAGCATAATCAAAGGCTTAACAAATCAGACAGGTGCTAATTGAGTAACTGAGAGGCAAACTGCATACTTCCCACTGGGTTGAGCCAATATTAGTGTTGTGTGTACTACAAACCTCTTATTTTTGGTCTTTTGGTGCTTTTATTTAAAGGAGATTAGAATGAGTATTAAAACGACAAGATTAGCAAACATTACCAGCTTGATTAGAACTCATTGTCTGCATGAGCACCTCCGCTTTCTGTTAAGTCACAGCTCTGACATAATACATGACCTGTTTTTAGACTTGTGACAATTTTATTTAAAGGACAGTAATAATAAAAGCAAGATCAGGAAATGTTGCAGAGTGTGATGTTATATGACTGTTGCAGTGCCTGAAGAAATTTCGTATGCTGAAAGTCTAGTGTGACTGGCTTTAAGTGGCCTGTCTTTTGTCATTTTTTATTTAGAGGATAGTAGAGAGAGTAATAAGAGAGTAAAAGGCAAGGTTAGGGAATGTTGCACGCCAGATCTGAACTCAAATTGTCTGCATAAGATGCATAAGCTCCTCAGTTTTCAGTTAAGTTATAGTGCACTATTTTAGTCTTCTGTCTCTTTCATTAAAAGGAGAGTAGAGAAAGTAATAAGAAAAGCAAGATCAAAGAAATGTTTTCTTTAGCCAGATTAGAAGTCAAACTGTCTGCATGAGCACCTTTCTATAAACCCACATCTCTGACATACGACTTATTTCTAGTGTTTCTATTTACAGTAGAGTAGACAAGGTAATAAAAGGAGCAAGATAAGGGAATGTTGCAAGCCAGATTTGAACTCAAATTGTTTGCATTGGCACCTCCGCTTTCTGTTAGGCCATGGCTCCAACATACTACAATGTCCTATTTTAAGTCTTTTGTCATTTTCATTCAAAGGAGATTAATAAGTGGAGCAAAAGTTAGGGAATGTTGCGAGCCAGATTTGAACTCAAATTCTTAGCATGAGCATCTCAGCTTTGTGTTAAGCCACAGCACTGATATACTACAGTGTCCTATTTTAGTCTTTTGTTTCTTTCAATTAAAGGAGAGTACAGAAAGTAACAAGAGGAGCAATATTAGAGAATGTTGCGAGCAAGATTTGAACTCAAATTGTCTGCATAAGCATCTCAGCTTCCCGTTAAGCCATAGCTCCAACATTCTAAAAAGTCCTATTTTTAGTTGTTTATCATTCAAAGGAGAATAATAAGAGGAACAAAATCAGGGAAGATTAGAACTCAAATTGTCTGAATGAGCACCTCAGCATTCTGTTAAGCCACTGCTCAAACATACGAAAGTGTCCTATTTTAGTCTTCTGTCTCTTTAAATTAAAGGAGAGTAGAGGAAGTAACAAGAGGAGCAATATTGGAGAATGTTGCGAGCCAGATTAGAACTTAAATTGCCTGAATGATCACCTCAGCTTTCTGTTAAGCCACAGCTCTGACCTACTACTGTGTCCTGTTTTAGTATTTTGTCTCTTTCAATTAAAGAAGAGTAAAGAAAGTAATATGAGGAGTAAGATAAGGGAGTGTTGCGAGCCAGATTAAAATCACATTGTCTGCATGAGCAACAGAGCTCATCACTAAGCCAAGACTATGTCTTACAGGATGTCAGATTCAAACCCACGTCTTCTAAATGAGCAGCACCACACTGTCAAAATCTTAAAAGCTCTTCTTCAACCTCAGCAGAACAATAAAACATTTTGTCTGAAACCCATTACCTCACTGACTTCCATTTCAGCAGCCGGACTCTGGAGTGTCTAAATATTCGGTGTATGGTGAATACAGCTCATCTAAGCCTTTCTCAAATGACGTCCTTGCACTAAAGAAAAAAGTGTTCTGAAATGGGCAGATTAGATTAGCGCTAGGAAGCTTTGATCTAAAGCTCGCTGGCAAGCTTTGATCTGCACAGGCAGCTCTTCACCATGACCAGAACACAATATGAGCCCATTTCACTTCCATTTGTATCAATTCTCTGAGCATATACGATGATGAGAAGCTCTGCTCACCGTCACTTGCTGCCATTTATCCCTAATCAGAGTCACTTCAAGTCATGAATTCCTGAGGGAGAAATGACAATCAAGGGGCCTGGAGATCAGAGCGGCAGACTTCAAATGGAGACCATATTTACATAGAACAGCATGTGTGGAAACGCATGATGGCTGAAATGTACAATTATTAAGCGAATGACAGACTCGGAAGGTTGCTGGTTCAAAACCCACATAAAAAACAGTTCAGCCATCATTATCCAGGTGGATTGTCCTTGTAAAAAATGGTCACATACTGTAAATGAATTCAGACTCCAGACTAACATTTGAGAGCAGCGGCACCAGCGCCACTAAGTTCTACAGATGGTGGCGCCAGGAGCAGATTTGGTAGCGCTGGGGGTGGTGTGCGGGAGTATTAAAATATAGATCATTTAATCATAAAATTACTATTGTTTTGCATTAATAAGTGCAGTTACTAATATTACATGTTCATTTATTGTTAATTTTTCTTTTGTTTATTGTTCATACGGATTTGACACTAAAGCACTAAGCTTGAGTTAAGAGGCATACAAAATGTACTTTTATTAACAGTAACCGGTGCAAAATCTAATTTTTATATAGAAAAAGTATATATTCCACTCTTATTAAATGTACCATTATTCTTCTAGTATATGGAACTGACCAACTTCAGTGATTATGTGTGAATTAGTAGCAAATTGAAGAAAAGTTTGTTTTCCAGGCACTTTGTGACTTTTCTTACTTCATACACAAAAAAAGTGTAAAATTCTGACAAAATCTGATATCTTGATGATTTTATATTTTATAATAGTGATTTTATAATTTCAAAAAAAAGTAGAAATGGATGACTAATAAGCCAGTAAGTGCTCCTCTGCTGCCGTCTACTGGTTATAATTGTGATTTTATGCCTTTTTTAGATTTTACATAAGTGTTTGTTTACCACAAAGTATATTTTGGTCATCCCATTAAAAAAAAAAAAACATTTAAATTGGATAATTTTTAGAGCTTTAAATTGCTGGAAATAGTTGTGTGAAATGCTTGAAAGTCATTGAAAAGTGCTTGAATTTCTTTCTCAAAAGATTGTACAAACTCTGAAATGAATGATGTAATGCATTCGACTATTTCTACCCAACACCATGGTTACCGCTTCTGGTTTCCTGACGTATGAGATTTCTGTGCAGAATTTGAATGATTCTCACTAGATCTCGCAGTAGCCTTATCATTGTATGGCGAATTGAAACGCTTCTCATTGGATCTCGCAGCACTGTTGCATCTGTGCAGTAACAGTGTCGCGAAATCAACTTTGGCTCCCGAGTAAAGCTGTTCTGAGCTCGGACAAGTTTGTTTGCGTCGCGGTCCGAGCTGATGAACGGTCTGCGCTGCGCAGCTGAAACGTAGCACGGTTTAGTTTTGCTTTCGTTTCGTTTGCCGTTTGATGTTTTCTTACTGCAACAGAAATGGCAGCGCTTAGGAGTTGGACAACGCGGTGGTCGGCTACCGCTCACAAAAATTAGTCGCACTGGCAGAAAAAATGGTCGCAGTCTGGAGCCCTGTAAAGACTTTAAAACGTTAAACGGTAAAAAGACTGCCTAATTAACATTAACAATTAATCTAATCCAATTAAGTCGCCTTGACAACCAGAAACATTAAGTAGCCTTTCCCAGATCCATTTCTTTCAGCTAATCATAATTCAATTAATTAGTACGCCATTAACATTGGCATGAATATGAACAGGCTCGTTCATTTGAGCCAACCTGCATCAGAAAGTTTTGTAAAATTCCCTGGGCGTTACTCTTCAAGTGTAATTTTGAAGGTTATCAGCGTCAGACAGAGTCTCTGTTCATGACTGGCATATATCCAGATTCACTTTTACATTTTGAAAATCCAGATCGCAAGGTGTTAGTCATAATTTTGAGAAGATACAAGCAGAAATGCTTGAGCCACTCCTCAAGAAATCTGTACTTTGGTCACTTATTTTTAGTGTTGTATTCCAGGCATATTTTAATTAGATTTTTATTCTATTAACCTCAATGTTTATGTCAAATTATGAGATACTAGAAAGTGGAAATAACCTGTTCTGATGTTTTAATGAAGGTGATCATTTGAAGCGAGCGTCTCTCAGAATGCAGGACCCCCAGGCGTTCACCTCCCACATTCAAAGGTCAGGAAAAGAGCAGCGGCAGAAATAACGATGTGAATGCAGTTAACGACTGTGGGGCCTGACGAGTGTGAGTGAGCGTGGTCTGAGGCGAGAGGAAATCATTAAGTGTACCTGGAGGAAGGTTGGGTCTCTTCCTCTTTTTGCTGTTTTCGGTTCCGTTTTCCAGAGGACAGTCAGAGACCAGAGGACCATTGGAGCTGCTGAATTGCAGAGGTTCGTTGTTCGCGGCAGGGTCAAAGGGCAGCGGATTCAGACCTGTAGAGGGAATGAACAGATAAGCTTGGTAAGTCTGCATGCTCTGTAACCAGGGATGCACATAAATGGTGCGCAGGTGCATGACCGAAATAAGAAATGCACTGGGTAAATAAGTTCAGGCCACTTGTTTGCATTCCTGTTAATGCAACAATCCACCGTTTCATATCGTCCACTGTATACTGTATAAATCTTCTGTTTTTTCAGAGCAAAACACAAACCTGTCACTATCACTGAGGCTTCAAAACCAGCGTGGGAACCCACCAAACAAAAAGCTTAATGATTTTTAGGTTTGAAACGGATTATAATTTATATTTAAAAAATTAAAAATAAATAAAATAATTTTTTTTATTATTTATTATTATGATCAATATTTAGTTGTGCTATTTTTGTGGCAGCAGTTATATACAGTGGGTACGAACGTATTCAGACCCCCTTAAATTTTTCACTCTTTGGTATATTGCAGCCATTTGCTAAAAATCATTTAAGTTTATTTTTTTTTCCTCATTAATGTACACACAGCACCCCATATTGACAGAAAAACACAGAATTGTTGACATTTTTGCAGATTTATTAAAAAAGAAAAACTGAAATATCACATGGTCCTAAGTATTCAGACCCTTTTCTCAGTATTTAGTAGAAGCACCCTTTTTGATCTAATACAGCCATGAGTCTTTTTTGGAAAGATGCAACAAGTTTTTCACACCTGGATTTGGGGATTCTCTGCCATTCCTCCTTGCAGATCCTTCCAGTTCTGTTAGGTTGGATGGTAAACGTTGGTGGACCGCCATTTTTAGGTCTCTCCAGAGATGCTCAATTGGGGTTTAAGTCAGGGCTCTGGCTGGGCCATTCAAGAACAGTCACAGAGTTGTTGTGAAGCCACTCCTTCGTTATTTTAGCTGTGTGCTTAGGGTCATTGTCTTGTTGGAAGGTAAACCTTCGGCCCAGTCTGAGGTCCTGAGCACTCTGGAGAAGGTTTTCGTCCAGGATATCCCTGTACTTGGCCGCATTCATCTTCCCTCGATTGCAACCAGTCGTCCTGTCCCTGCAGCTGAAAACACCCCCACAGCATGATGCTGCTTCCACCACCATGTTTCACTGTTGGGACTGTATTGGACAGTGTGATGAGCAGTGCCTGGTTTTCTCCCACATACCGCTTAGAATTAAGGCCAAAAAGGTCTATCTTGGTCTTATCAGACCAGAGAATCTTATTTCTCAACCATCTTGGAGTCCTTCAGGTGTTTTTAGCAAACTTTCATGTGGCTTGCACTGAGGAGAGGCTTCCGTCGGCCACTCTGCCATAAAGCCCCGACTGGTGGAGGGCTGCAGTGATGTTGACTTTCTACAACTTTCTCCCATCGCCTGACTGCGTCTCTGGAGCTCTGCCACAGTGATCTTTGGGTTCTTCTTACCTCTCTCACCAAGGCTCTTCTCACCCAATAGCTCAGTTTGGCCGGACGGCCAGCTCTAGGAAGGGTTCTGGTCGTCCCAAACGTCTTCCATTTAAGGATTATGGAGGCCACTGTGCTCTTAGGAACCTTAAGTGCAGCAGAAATTTTTTTTGTAACCTTGGCCAGATCTGTGCCTTGCCACAATTCTGTCTCTGAGCTCTTCAGGCAGTTCCTTTGACCTCATGATTCTCATTTGCTCTGACATGCACTGTGAGCTGTAAGGTCTTATATAGACAGGTGTGTGGCTTTCCTATTCTAGTCCAATCAGTATAATCAAACACAGTTGGATTCAAATGAAGGTGTAGAACCATCTCAGGTATGATCAGAAGAAATGGACAGCACCGAGTTAAATATATGAGTGTCACAGCAAAGGGTCTGAATACTTATGACCATGTGATATTTCATTTTTTCTTTTTTAATAAATCTGCAAAATTTCAACAATTCTGTGTTTTTCTGTCTATATGGGGTGTTGTGTGTACATTAATGAGGGAAAAAAAGTAACTTAAATGATTTTTAGCAAATGTCTGCAATATAACAAAGAGTGAAAAAATTTAAGGGGGTCTGAATACTTGCCGTACCCACTGTATATTCTAAAATATATATATAGTTAATATATATATTAATTCTCCTACTTGAAAAGTATACACACTATATACCAAAAAATAAATACATATAAATAAATCTTACAAACTTTTAGATGGTAGTGTACATGTATTTAATGTGTTGTGTATAAATTAGTCTTTATACATTAATCATGTTTCTGCCATTGCATTCAAGGAAGAAGGTCCCTCACATATTTTAGGGCCTTGGCATCAAAAAAACTGGATAATCCTTGTTGTAGGACATCTAGACGTTTACTTAATATAAAACCTCATGCACACTACAAAAAACCTCTTGCATATCTTACAGATCTCATGAAATAGCACTAACGCTTCCTTGGATTTTCTCATTACAGCAGCAGAGAAATTTCCTGAGAATTTCCTCCCTGTTTTTATGTGCGCTCCTGCCGTTTTAATGTGCACTATGCATCAGCTGTGTACGGTCAAGGAACAGTCAGTGGGCAAGCAGGCCGAAGCAGTGACTAAACGAACCAAAGTGAGGGAGAATTGATTAAAAGTTTCCTATGTTTCTGTCTGGCCTGCTAGAGAATGATTCATGAAGTGAGGACAGAAATGGCCCTTTAAGACTAATTTAATGGTGCAGCTTCATTTCAATGACAGCATATTTCTGCTCTGAAAGCCACAAAGACAGGATTATAACACACACACACACACACACACACACACTCATTCTTTATTAACCCCTCTGTGAATTCCATTACAGAAACTGACTGCAGGTTCTGATGCTAAATTAGGAAACGTTCTTGAGACAGCAATCAATACCTAAGGACTCCCTCCATTTCCGTTCTAGACATGCACAAGGAGATGAGAAAGACAGCTAAACCATCCAATGAAAGATGGATTCAATAATAAAAACGACAAGATTGCAAAGATCCTAAAGATAATGAATTTCAGAGAAAGCTTTAGCAATAACACTAATATGTCAGTTTTTGGCTATTTTTAAATTGATTGCCACATCAGCTTCACTGGCTATTACATACAAGATACATTCAACAATATCATAAATACAATATAATAAAAAAACAAACATTTGATAAAAATTCAGCTTGAAAAAATTAAAGTTTTGGCACATACTATTGTATAAAAGTTTCTTTAAAAGTACTTATGATAAAAATTGTACGTTTTTCTGTGTCCATCTTACAAAATAAGTCCTTAAAAGTTACCAGTATGTCGGTAACGTCCTGTCCCGGTCTACAGCAGCGTGCGTTACGTGCTGTTTAGAACACAGAGTGATGTCTGAGATATGCATGCTGGTCTGTTTTCATGAAATATTCATCACGCGTCTCGGTTTACATTGTTTTGCTAGGCATTATTTGCCTGAAGGATACAGAAGTGTGGGGCTGGGGGGCTGTCACGGCATATCCTATATGATGAGAGAGAGAGAGAGAGAGAGACAGAGAAACAGCCTGACACAGAGTTCAGAGGGCACGGTTCAAAACTCTGCGTCATAATCTGCCACATCTGCCCTCTGCAGTGCGCAGCATCACACTGCTCATGTGCATGAGATCGCAGAGGCAAGACTGTAGAAATAACGGGATCTGAACAGAGAAGGAGGCAACTGAGTGTGAAAAAGCAGATAAGTAAAGTAAGAGATGGAAGAGCAGCGCTGCAGAATGACAGCACGAGAAGAGACAGAAAAACAGAGTGGCTGAAGACTAATTTAAACAGCGCTGAAGAGCCCTCGCAAGCTCTGGCTGATGCTGCATGTGCGCCTGCAGGAGCGAGAAGTCCTTGGCATGTAACGAGCTGTTAATGACATAAGATGCTCTGTAATGATGTATTGAGTCCAGATCAAGCCTGTCAATGACATCAGCTGCTAGAGCTGGGCGGTATACTGAGTATTTATGAACGTTTGGCGATTATTTCATTCACAGATTTAAAAAGTTAGATTCAGTTCTTTCTGGTTGGTTTCAGTCAAAAACACATATTGAGCATTTAATTTGCATCATCACTCATGTGTTCATGGATTAATTTTTCTTTTTAAAACAAAAAAATAAAAATTAAAGTCACCATGAACACTTATGAGTCATAAGCAAATGAATTGGAAAAAGTTGTATGCAACCTGTTAAAGTTTGGGGTCAGTAAGACTCTTAATTAATTAATTTATTTGAAAGAAATGATGCATTAGATTGATCAAAGACATTTATAATGTTACAAGGTTTCTTTTCAAAATAATGCGGTTCTTTTCTGTTTCAACCCCATCACACGTTACCCAAAATATGAATCTTGCATGAATCGGTTTATCAAACCTTGATATACTCATAAATGGATGTTGAGTAGCAATAAGCCTATAAATTGATGACTCTGAAGATCGTGTGACACTGAAGACTGTAAAGATGTAATGTAATGATGCTGAGAATTCAGCTTTGAAACAAGAACATTTTAAAATATCACTGTTTTTACTGTATTTTTGATCAAATGCAGCCTTGATGAGCGGAATAGACTTCTTTGAAAAACAAACAAACAAAAAACATTAAAATACGTAACACTTCTTCGGCAGTTATAATTATTATAATTATATATTGTACATGTATTGATCTTCATGAAATAGCATACGAAGTAGCCTATATATCAATGTAATCAAACATTAACGTGAAAAAACATCTTTTAAAACAGCTTGGCAAAAATGGCTGTTTGCTCTCAAAAACGATTTTTTTTTTATTCAAAGCAAAAACATAAATATTAAGACATATATTGACACTGGTTTTTAAGCTGTATTGACCAGGCAAAGTAGCTACTGGTTATTCTGCCACTCAAACACAGACAAACAAACCGTCACTGTCGATTATACTGGAAATCTTCTTATATATGTGCAGTAAGAGCAGACTTTTGAGTCTGCAAGCAAGTAAATCAAGATGTGCCAAGAGCTGCCCGTCTAGGGGTCCATGGCCCATGCGTGACCCCTAACAGCTCTCCAGGTGCAGAGTGCATATATATCTCTGATTGATGTTGCTTCTGCCCATGTTGGACAAATTCTGTTCATACGCGCCAAGAGGAAACCACCACCCATGACAGAAAAGGAGCGCATAAACACTAACCGTGCGGACAAGGGCTATATATTATGGAAAAAGCAGGGAAAAGTCGATAAATGAAAAAACATCCAGCTCTGCTGAGTAAGAATGAAAGATAACTAAAGCTAAACTCAATATGAAGATCTGAACACCTGATCGCAAGCAGCATCCCAAAAAAAAAAAAAGACAGAAAAAAATAGATTAGGAGAGGCAGACAAAAAAGGAATAAGGTTGCTTTCTGGCTCTGACATTGTTCTCTTGCTGCAGATGGAAATGCTTCAATAGAGCTGCTGATGAGATTTAAATGAGTATTACTGTTCCTGCTCCTGATGGCCACAGAGGAGGAAGACAGATGCAGATCACATACTCCGCGCAGCAGCAGGAGAACTTGCACAACACTCTCTTATCTTTGAAAGAGAGAGAGAGAGATGAAGGGGAAGATGAGGGGCGATAGATGTGACTGAGGGGGGGAGGCTTTCCAGCATGCGGAATCTCGAGTAATTCTTCTGAGTTGGGGACTCACAGGCACCCGGCGGCCTCTGACACCAAATGAGACTCATGCATGTATGGATGCGTAGAGGCAACGGATTTGATGAATGTTTCTCTATCTGTAACCTAAGACAAGTGCTTCGCTAATGTGTTTACAGAGGAATCTAAAATGTCTCACAGCATCCAGAGGCAGAATGGTGTGCTTTGCATCAGGCATGGCATGATGAAATCGCTCATTCTTCGGTTCTCAATCACATTACCATCACAATATACCACTGTGCTTTAGAGGAACGATGTGTTCCCGCCTCGCCATCGGGCCTCCGGGTCTTGATTTGGGAGAGGACTGTTGTGTGCTTATAAACAAGACAAGACAAACTGTTTGAGGGAGGAACATAATCGCCTCTGCGCTCTTCTACCCACAATGCAACAGGGAAATGTCACTGTGTAAAGAGGAGAAAGTTTCCTTCGCTCTCTTACAAGTTCACACAAAGACTCAGAGCGCATCAGGGACCAAAACCTCTGACTTGCGTGGATACATTAAATAAAGCAATTCTTTGTGTTTTCCCTCATGAGGGTGTTGCGTAAGTTGCTGTGAACTGTGTCAGAAGTTGTCAAGATACCTTCATAACGTCTTGTGTGCTAGCAGTGAAACTATCACAATGCCAAGTAATATTGATGTTAGTTTCACATAGCAGAGGCCGAATGTTATGCCTGTTCTGTTGTTTTATTAATTGCTTACATTTACACAATCTATTATTATTAATATCAGCATTTCCCATTAATTACCTAGACTGTGGTGTCCCGATTTGGCTTAGTGCACTTATCAAAATGCAAAAGGCTGCGATTGAATTACTAAAAGTGTTGCAATGCATGTTTCAGAGTGAATCGTTCACAGCACTGTGTTCACTTACACATGAGCAGCTCATGATTCTGTGATTTCTGCGTCTCTGAGAGGCTCGGTTCTCGGTTTATGCAGCAAACTCAATCTCTGCATGTACATTTACGCACATTTAACACCCTATGGTCTTGTGGACTTTATAGTAATGCGCTGGGCCACAGGATGGCTATTCCAAATAAAACGCGGCACTCAGGACAGATCATGTCTGTTTGTTTGCTCCTGTCCTGCAGTCTCCATCTGGCAGGTCTTTCTCTGCAGTACCTCCTCTCAGGTATGAAAAATGTTTCCATTATTCTTGTTAACCAGCCGCTTTTAAACTGAGAGCAGACACCATATTTATACCAGCCTGTTTAATTAGGCTCGGTTTAGAGATCAATTCATTCTGAGTGTCTCCAGGGACTCGGAGCCAAATAGAGAGATGGAGAATGAGCAGAAAGAAACAAACTGAGCAGATTTACTAAGAAAAATTCACAGTTTTGAGGCACTGGAGTCTTCTAATGGCTGGAGGAGAACGACCGTGTGGGTCAACCATGTCAAAGCCCTGAGGAATCAGCACTTTATCCCCAGGTCCTCCATTCGCTAATAGATGGATGAGTTGCTAAAGCGGTCTTTAACATCTGGTCAGAAACCCACTTCTCCTCTTATGAGAGAAAAAAATGAAGGAAGAATATCACTCCCATGATGCCAGTGAAAACAAATAACAGCAGGCTGGTGGCAGAAGGGGATTTGGAGGTTGAACGCAAACAGCCGGCACAAAAGATGGGTGCGAACGACTACAAGAGCTGTTGACAGAAATCAGATATGGATTTGAAAACACAGGACTCGTGACATGAAGTAAGATGGAAAACAAATTTCCAAGACTCAACAAACAAGATGACAGACAAAACATCTCGGAAAATGATTCTGTCCCCTACAGGAAATGTAAATGAAACTTAATTGCACACATGAAAGAAAAGTCCAGACCGAGTCCAGATGAGGAACGTTTTCTCGCCGCAAGAAAACAAACAAAGCCACATTGAGCCAATCTCATTTCCTCTGGCACATCACATGTCCAATCTCTCGTGCCAGTCCATCTTTCTCTCAGTGCTTCATTGATCCCATCCACGCTGCGCTGAAGTTGACAGTCACCACAGCTGTGAAGCATCTGAGTCGCTTAACACCAGCCAATGGGTGGCACCACAGTATTCGCAGCTGGAATAAATAAGAATCAATAATAGTAATGACAACACCAGCAGGGCTGCCTGAGGTCTCATCCCTCCTGCTAAAGACTGCATTAGTAAAGCAGCGGAACGCGTCTTATTGTGCACTCTAAAGCTTTGCAACACAACGGATGCCAGAAGTTCTGTTGTATGGCATGAATAAACACAAATCACACTCATACAGTCTTGGATTTAGCACCTTCTGGTGTGTCGAGCTATGTTTTGAGCTCAACACATGCCACTGATGCTGCCAAATTAGTTGGATCAATGCAGTAGCACAGATAATAACATCTCTGGTGTTCAGAGATGAAACTGATTCACGACAGTCGCTGTGGTGTGGTCTGTGCATGCTGCTGTGTACACATCAGTGCTTGGAGAGAAGCTGCATATTCTCAACCTCAGCACATCAAAGGTGAAGTCAGCAGGACGGGTCTCTCTGTAAACCAAAGGCTAGAGGTGAGAATATGGCTAAAGATCTCAGGGTTATGAATGATGAATGCACAGTGAAGTTTAGTCTCTGCCTGAGAGGATGGGTTTCTGGACAGCTCACAGTCAGTTCATTGACTTTCTGTATATCGCATACAAAAATGGCTGGAATAACAGAATGCAATAATTGTGATTCATCATTTCGCAACCATCTTTAGAAATTAGAATTAAATGGTATGTGTATGTCTACACACACACATACAGTGGGTACGGAAAGTATTCAGACCCCCTTAAATTTTTCACTCTTTGTTATATTGCAGCCATTTGCTAAAATCATTTAAGTAAATTTTTCTTCCTCAATGTACACACAGCACCCCATATTAACAAAAAAACACAGAATGGGGACATTTTTGAAACAATTTCCTGTAAAAAAGACAACCCCCCATCTGAAATATTACATGGTCCTAAGTATTCAGACCCTTGCTGTGACACTCATATATTTAACTCAGGTGCTGTCCATTTCTTTTGATCATCCTTGAGATGGTTCTACACTTCATTTGAGTCCAGCTGTGTTTGATTATACAGATTGGACTTGATTAGGAAAGCCACACACCTGTCTATATAAGACCTTACAGCTCACAGTGCATGTCAGAGCAAATGAGAATCATGAGGTAAAAAGGAACTGCCTGAAGAGCTCAGAAAAAGAATTGTGGCAAGGCACAGATCTGGCAAAGGTTACAAAAAAATTCTGCTTGAATTAAGGTTCCTAAGAGCACAGTGGCCTCCATATTCCTTAAATGGAAGACGTTTGGGACGTCCAGAACCCTTCCTAGAGCTGGCTGTCTGGCCAAACTGAGCTATCGGGGGGAGAAGAGCCTTGGTGAGAGAGATAAAGAAGAACCCAAAGATCACTGTGGCTAGGCTCCAGAGATGCAGTCGGGAGATGGGAGAAAGTTGTAGAAAGTCAACCATCACTGCAGCCCTCCACCAGTTCGGGGCTTTATGGCAGAGTGGCCCGAGGAAGCCTCTCCTCAGTGCAAGACACAATAAAGCCCGCATGGAGTTTGAGATGGTGAACAATAAGATCTCTCTGGTCTGATGAGACCAAGATAGAACTTTTTTTGGCCTTAATTCTAAGCGGTATGTGTGTAGAAAACCAGGCACTGCTCATCACTTGTCTAATACAGTCCCAACAGTGAAGAATGGTGGTGGCAGCATCATGCTGTGAGGGTGTTTATCAGCTGCAGGGACAGGACGACTGGTTGAAATCGAGGAAAGATGAATGCGGCCAAGTACAGACAGGGATATCCTGGACGAAAAACCTTCTCCAGAGTGCTCAGGAACTCAGACTGGGCCGAAGGATTACCTTCCAACAAGACAATGACCCTAAGCACACAGCTAAAAAAAACGAAGGAGTGGCTTCACAACAACAACTCTGTGACTGTTCTTGAATGGCCCAGCCAGAGCCCTGACTTAAGACCCAATTGAGCATCTCTGGAGAGACCAAAAAATGGCTGTCCACCAACGTTTACATCCACCTGACAGAACTGGCGAGGATCTGCATGGAGGAATGGCAGAGGATCCCCAAATACAGGTGTGAAAAACTTGTTGCATCTTTCCCAAAAAGGACTCATGGCTGTATTAGATCAAAAGGGGGCTTCTACTAAATACTGAGCAAAGGGTCTGATTACTTAGGACCATGTGATATTTCAGTTTTCTTTTTAATAAATCGGCAAAAATGTCAACAATTCTGTGTTTTTCTGTCCAAATGGGGTGCTGTGTGTACATTAATAACTTAAATGATTTTAGCAAATGATTTTAGCAAATGGCTGCAATATAACAAAAAGAGTGAAAAATTTAAGGGGGTCTGAATACTTTCCGTACCCACTGTATATCAAATGAAAAAACTAATACTTTTAGGAGCAGAACGCATTAAACTGATCAAAAGTCATAGCAAAGAAATTTACAAGGGCTAGTATACGCCTCAAAAAGACTTTATGCCAATAGTAAAAAAAATGGCAAAAGTTCGAAATCTGGGCTTGTGACCAGAAGGTTATAGGTATAAATCCCAGGGATTAAGCCATGAACCTTGAGCAGGTACCTAATCAAAGTTTACGTCAGAAGAACAGTGCAAAATGAACTACACACCACTTTAAAAAAGAACAACAAATTATCAAATTAGTAAGTAATTGGTCTTCATGAACTCTCTCTCATTAAACTAAGTGAAAGGTTGGGAAGCTCATTTAGCTACTTGCATCGCAAACATCCCAAAACCTGCTGGCAATTTATTCAACTGAAATGAAGAACCGCCTCCTCCGAAACAACACCTCCTGTGTGGAACGAGTAATTCGGGCTTTCGGTTCCTAAATGTACGAGGAGATATTAAACTTCCGTTACACTGAGCGAGAAGTCTAGTGCTACAAAAGGCCAGAAGCCTTTCGAGACTCTGGCAGCTGAAGTCGTCACTGCTACACAGCCAAGTGCTAAAGCATGGAGGAGAAACACATGTAGCTCCTTCCTGGAAACAGAGGTGTTAAAGATCCTGAAACATTCCCCTCGCACACCGAGTCCTGGTTTTACTCGGCTGCACCTGCTTTCAATGTTCTAAGTGGTGTTCCTTCACAGCCATCTTCCTTTTTACAATACAGATGTTATTAATACCAGCTGAGGCAATGCCTCATAAATGAATTATTCAAAAGAAGAAATGTTTCCATCAAGTCCATTCAAACAGCAGAGGTCAGGGAATGGAAGAGCCTATTCATGCTTGTCTGCAGGGCACAAGCTGAGCTATTAATCTTCTGAAAGCTTATAAAAACAACTTAACTGAGAGATCAGACCCTGTCTATCGGTCTCAGAGAAAGAGAGGGGGGCAAATGTATGTCACAGAGCATTAAAGTCACTGACCTGACAAATTTATCTAGACTTTTCCTGCTTTTTTTCTTTCTCTCCGACATGGCAAAAATGGGAAAACATCCCACTGAGACACCTGAATTCTGCACTAATGGGATTCAACGTCAAAATGTAATAATACTACACATTGACCTTAGATTTCCATCTCTGTATATCTTTCAGTGTTGGGGGTAACGCTTTACAAGTAACACAAGTTATGGAATCAGACTACTTTTTTCAAGGAACTAGCAACGCAGTAACTCAATATTGTAATGCATTACTTTTAAAAGTAACTTTCCCAAGCATGATTTGTTTTAAGAAACTAAGCCATAGAAAAAAACGTTGTAGGCTATCCAACAACCAATCTGAGCCTTGGGCGCAAGTCCTTGAATAGCTGCCCTGGGGAAGAAGGCACTTAGTTGCAGTCCATTCAGAGGTCACACTGTGCTGCTTAGCCAACAATGCACTAATATAATCGTACAAGGGTTACATTCTTGAGGCAGTGAAGGGGTCAGATTCACACGCGCTGGCCAGCAGATGTTGTGAAATAAATAATGGTGAGTAGGGAGGGCTGTAATTTCTCAAGGTCGACTGCCAGTCCGTCCTTGCCTTCCTATTGTTGCACTGAATGTGGGCAGCTCAGACAACCAGATCCAAAATTAGTTTTAAGCAAGCTCTATTCCATTTATGCCCCTGAGAGTGGTGATGATAACTCGTCACAAGGTCTACAAGTGACACTCAGGAAGGTGTGGCGTTGGAATGTAGATCAGAGGTGTGCGACGAAAAGAACGTGTGACTATTCCTAGCCGAACATCTAACGCATTAGCAAATATACATGCTGACCATGTGAGATCGACTGCAATGTTGGCCAGATGAATAAACAAGGTGCCTGACTGACCCAGCTTACAGAAATGTGTGAGGAATGTGTGTCTATTAGAGCTGGATCAATACCAGAAGTTTGGCTTTGGTACGATATCAGGCTCTGATACTGCAGTATCCGGACTAAATCAATATCTTAGGTTACAAATGAAAGGACAAACAGAAGAAAAGGACGAAAAAAGTCCCTAGCCCTTGTGCTTTGCTCAAAACAATCAAAGGTATCACACCCTTTCAAAACAAAAGAAAACAAGAAAACAGAAGAAAACTAAACAGAACGTGAAACTCAAAATACAAAACAAAAATAATCAAACAAAAAAATAAATAAAACAAAGTCACATACATTCATTCCAATAGAATTAATTAATATTGTTTATATGTTTATATATTATATAGAAAGTCTTGGGGCCTGTTCACACAAAACACTTTTTTGCACTGCGTTTCTTTTTTTGTTTTTCATTGCTAGATGGACATGCGCTCATGTCTTGTGTCTTTTGCAGCATCTTGTGCATGATACTGCATTTAAAAAACACAGCGCTCAAGTTGAAAGTTCAGCTTTTGAGAAAAAAGTATCTCTAGACTTTTTCATTCCATTTTAATGCTTTTAAATGCAAAAACGTGTTCTGTGTGAACGGCCCCCTGCAATCACAAAGCAAGATCATGCAGTATTAGCGGGTACTGCTACTATTCCACAACAAAACTCCTTTATGGATTTGTTCTGCGGTTTTTATGTCGTGACAAATGAATTTATAATCTGGTTTGTACACCGCAAAGCTAAACTGCACCGTATCTCTGAGTCGACGAGTAAGTTCAGACTTATTTAGAGATTATATATTCCTGGAAAATGTGATACTGTGGCAATTTTCTGGTACCACAATATATATATTTTTTCAGTACAGTAGATATACAGAAACCTAAAAAATAGCTTAAATCCAAACACATCACACATTTAAAAAAAATAGTGAAAGGTATGATTAGAGAGCACTTTGTTGAACCAGAAGGCGACTGTTTCTGGAGCGGTAGGTTGAAATTCATTGAGTTTCTGTATTTCCGTCCTCGCCACGGACCTCTGAGGGTGAAAACAGTTCCCTCATAGAAGTGTGAATCACAGCCGAGATGTGAATTCATCAATTAAAGGTGGTGGAGGCATGCGCAGCGTGTAAACATCGATGTAAACGGGCTTTTAGCAGAGCGTGTCCAGCACAGCAGTCCCTTTATTGGGTGTTTGGTGAGCGGCGAAGCTCAAAGGCCGCTCTCATCAATGGCGTACAGTGTGCGTTTCCTACACCTGCCCCTGGAGCACACATGAAAGACTGCTCCGGGGGGGCGGAGGGACGACATTAAAAACTTGCATGAACACACAAATAAACACAAACATGGGCCAGCAGCACAGATGGATCTCTATGTGTGGATGCACAGAGGAGCCCATAGAGGCTGCAAATACTGACGTCCGACTGCTAATCTGCTCCAGTTAATTACATTTCCAAAAGTTTCGCCACTCGTTATGGGTCAAGCACAGCTTCTCTGTCTGACGACAGCCCCAACGCACTGTGGCTTTTTGTTGGCTTGGTGTACGGTCCATAAAAACATTAGACCCTAACTGCTGAATAACTATCTGTGCTCCGCTGAACTTTAATCAAACATGTAAACACCAGCAGATGAGAAACTGAAAACCACTCTATGATGCACCTTGTTCTCATTAGACACAGCATGACAAGCAGGCACATTTTCCGGTCCACACTAAAAAAAGTGGAATTCACTAACGATGAGAACATATTTAATATATTGATATTTAAAACCGTAGGTAATTAGACAGGCAAACCATTGCACGCAAGATCCAGACAAAAAAAGTATCAGTTACTCCTACATAACTAACTAAATATATAACAGAAAATAAACAATCATAAAATATTGATTAGTTGTTTACAGTATTATTCAAATGTTTGGGGTCGGTAAAATGTTTTTTTTCTTTCAGACAAAAAAAGTATCATATGATTACCAAGACTGCATTTAAAATTTATTTAACATAAAATGAACTTAAAATATTTACAAATTTAAAAAATAAAATCTAAATAATTTAATGTTTTAAAATCTAATTTATTGCTTTGATCAAAGCTGAATTTTCAGCATCATTACTCCAGTCTTCAGAGTCACATTAAGAAACATTTATGATTATTTTTGCTGAATAAATTTCATTACATTTCACGATGTGATAAAAACAGAAACAAAGGGTTGGCCTTACAGCGTAGTGTTTTAATCACTTTTACAGTGCGCTGAACCTGCACCGGTTGCTATGCGAGCTGTTGTTGTTCTCAATGGCAGTCTAATAGCTGCTCGAGCATCTCAGCTGGAAGTCTTGTCATCTTTAGATTTCAAAACCCAGCGGGTGTCTGCAGGGGGCCCGGAGCGAAACCATGCACCATCAGTCTCGCAGCACACGGACTGGACCGTAGTATTAGCAATTTCCCCTCCTCAACACACACTCATGCTCAAGAGAACAGGACGTTCACAAGGAGAAAGAAAAACAGACAGAGACAGAGAGATTGCTTGCGTCATGAACAAATACACACTTACACTACTGGTCAAAGGTTTGGAGGTCTCCTATGCTCACCAATGCTACGTTTATTTGATGAAAAACAAGTGATTAAAAACAATCAAATTGTGAAATTATAACAATTTAAAATAACCGTTTTCTATTTGACTATTTTAGATACAGTAAAACAGTGATACTGTTACAACAGAATAACCGTTTTTGGTTTATTTTAAAATATTATAAATATCAGAAATCATTCTAATATGATATTCTAGGTACTGAGTGACTGATACCATCTTTGTTATGGAACACAGTTGTTGGTTTGCACAGAGTTCACAGTTTTAATGTACATGTTTGCTTGAATTTAGTTGTAAGATCTGAGGTATCTGTTGTCATTTTCGGTATGCCTATAAAGGTCACAAAATAATATTCAAACTCACACTAGACACTTTTAACACTGAATAAAGCACAGCACATGAGGACAGTACATGAGATTATCATGGTCATAGTTGATGTTGTTCCAGCCACGATGTCGTAGAAAACCATTCCTAAAATAAAATCCCTGTCGCTTGTCGTGGCTGGTTAGGACAAAAATTTAGATTAACTTGTGAAAAGATACCTTTCATCATGTGTCACTGTGTCGCTTCGCATCTGGTTAGGACACGGTGTTATTATAATGGATATTGAAAACAGTTCAGCTGCTTAATATTTTTGTGCAAGCCTTGATACTCTACCATTCAAACATTTTCGGAATATACGATTTGCGGGGAAAAAAACTAAGAAATAAAAAAAATTGTAAGATCCCAAAAAAATGCTAATGATCAGAAGTGACAGTAAAGACATGCTGAAAATAAAAATGCTGTGAACTTTGCATTTATAAAAACAAAAATACAAAATACAAAATTAAGGTTTCCACAAAAATATTAAGCAGAAAAAATTATTTTTAATACTGATAATAATAAGAACCATTACTAATAATTAAGCACAATAATAACCGAGCAACAAATCAGCATATTAGAATGATTTTTGAAGGGTCATGTGACACTGAAGGCTGCAATAACAATGCTGAAAACCCTTAAGTTTTGTCCACAGCAATAAAAAGTACACATCTTGAAAGTAAATACAAGTTTTTAAAAAACGTATTCTTCATTGTTAATAAAGTTAACATATGCATAAAAACATAAATTGAAGTAATTTTAAAATATTCACAATATCAATGTTTTAACAGTGTTGAGATTAAGTCGACTCTAAAACACACACACACACACACACACACAAAAATATTCCAAACTTTTGACTGGTAGTAGGTAGGTAGGTAGCTCACTAGATGTTGAGGTTTCTAGTAGTCGGTGTGGTTTTCAGTGGGGCTGGTGAATGGGATGTGTCTCTTCGGCCATGTGAGCGCACACACAGGTTCACCCCTGAGGCTGTGCCCAGAGCTTACATGTACCTGACAAGCACACCTGCCTCCACAGCCTGAGCCCACAGCGTACAGCACGAGCACGACACAATCCATGCAGAAACACCATTCAATTAAACACCTCCATTTCAAACTGCACACTACTTACTTTCCTAAATCAGCCCCTAATGAAGGTCAATGTTATGCAGATCGGCAGAAGACAACCGCTCCAGCGGGGTCCAGTAAAAGTTAATGTATTCCCACCAGAAAATCTGACATTTGCTTACTAAAAAAACTGTGTCCAGTTCCCTCTGGCCCTTTTCAACTGGATAATACTCACACTGCACAGATCTGCAGGCTATGCCAGACTAGTCACTGTAATTTACTGGTCAGAGAGACACCGCAAAGGCGGCAGGCGAGCCACATCTGAAGTGGAATATATATCATGAGAAGCTGCGTTCACACAGCCCGCTTAATGGGGCACAGAGGTAACAGAAATCACAATTGTGTACGTATTAGACACTCAAATCTGTTTTAACTTCGCTCTTTTTTTTTAAAGGGATAGTTCACTCAAAAATGAAAGTTTGCTGTTAATTTACTCACAACAGTCCATCCAAGATGTACATTAGGTGACTTTTTTTCTTCAGTAGAAAAGTAAAGAATATTTGAGTGAACACAGTTCCATTGGTGATCATTCAAAGATGGCTAAGCTACCACTCTAGCTAGTCCACCTTTTGAGGGGGAGTCGACCAAAAAAATGACGGAGCATATTAAAACCTCTATATATCCTCAGGAGTCACAGGTATTCCTTTTGTGTTGCCTGTATGCTTTTTGACTCTCAAAGTGATGGTACACTCTAAAAAATGCTGGCTGTGAAAAACAACCCCCACCTTCGGTTATTTGAACCCAAAAAAAAGCGCTGGGTGGGCGGTAAATATTGGACGAAACACATGCTGGTATTTGACCCAGCTTCTGGGGTTAAATGTTTTTACACAACATGCTGGGTTGTTTTACTTAAGTAACTATTTTAAAAATTATTATCCTGGCGGTTAGATGGGCTGGAAATTTAATTAAATTCAGTATTATAATGGATAAAATCGGTTTATGTTGTTCAAGGCAAAAGGCATTTCCATCATGCGAAACGACCACAGGCTGAACCCAGCATTTGGGTTAAAAAAAAATAACTATAGAAATGCATTTTATGAATAACTAAGAACCATTGAATCAGCCTATCATTAATGGAATATCTGTGCGTTTGGATTATTTTAAAATGTAATTTTGTGACAAATCCCCAAAAATAAGATAAAGCAATACTTAGTGACATAAGGCACACAACCTTTCCAATTTAGATTTGCAGTCTCTGCGGTTTTACTCACATTACTGCATAATTTAATGGTTTCCTTGAAGAAAAACAGCAGATGACAGTGATTTGCAATGTTCTAACCTACGTCAGAATAATATCCAAACGATTTGTACCACTTCATGAGCTCATTTTACTGAAAATCACACTGTTCACGGAAATCTCCAGTTCATTCCTAAGGGACAGTCATGATACTAGAAGATCAGTTGGCAAATTTCAGTACGGCTTTCATGATCCACTGTGTTTTTGCATGTAATTGGATAATAGTGGTGTGTGTGTGTGGGGGGGGGGTGCGTTGATTTATTCCTATGCTTCACATGCTAACTGTATGCTACTATTCTGAATGATGTCTGAAACATTATATTGCTGGCACTTCTTGTGTTTATTGCCTCCATAAAATGAATCACTTAACTTGGAAGTGTAAAACCTTTTAATATCCAAGGAGCCTGTGGAGAGGTAAGGAGAGCCGGCTCTTTATGCCCTCTTCATCCGGAGCTCCTGATGATCCACGGGGAGTTAAGGTGGCTTGTGGCAGGGTGTGTCGAGCACCCCCCCCCCCCAGACCGGCCAGGGAAGGGAGGTCAGGATTACACGAAAGTAGTGTATGGCCCCCCGGTTAATCGGGCCTGGGCGGCAAATACGAGATGAGACAGCAGGACTGTGAGACTCCCCCCCCCCCGCCCACCGAACAGGACAGACAAGGCATCTGCAAAGGTCGGATACCCCCCCACGTGCGCCCGAAAATCCTGAGGCGCCCTGCCATTCCTCCCCCCCCCATCAACACTGACCCCACTAACCACTTCCTCTGTTTCACGTAGTGAAGAGGATTCAGAGACAGAGAGGCACTGTGATTACACTTCACCTGACCTGCATACTGATGAACGCTGAGCCTGCGGATAGCACAGTCAAATAATCACAGTGAAAAGTAAGTATAAAGGTCTGTGCTTGTATTTGTCTCGAGAAGTTAAAAGGCCAGCTAAAACCAACAATTCACAATGCCCTAGTGCATTTCATGAAAACTCACTTCATTTGCCCACATCATGCCGTGCAACCAGCTGCTTCCTGTGGGCAGGGTTAAATGACAACAACACACCCTGTGCAACAATAATGCAATCAACTTATCATATCAGTGGCCACTGGCCAAGGAAAAATAAATCCTCACCCCTTCTGTAGTTTCCCTCCAGCCCCCAGGGAAGCAGTGAAGGTTAATTTATTCAAATATCCCCACTACTCATTTCTATTTCATTAAATGCAACTAATGAATCTTTGGTTTGCGCCTAATCAGCTTTACACTGTCACAGCTCCACAGATCCTTCCAGGAAGACTACGGCCAGTGCCACATGTCAGAGAGACACAGCCGAGCTGCGTCAGAGCACTGGCTATGATCGCTTCCAGCAGCAGTACAAGAGAACAGACAGACAAGGAGTTATACATAAATGACAAATCAACTGGATAGGAAATGATAAAACAAAACAGCAGAAAAGACGAAGACTTCGCAGTGAGATTACACTCCTGGCTCATCTGACAAGTTACTTATGCAACATTGGGAAGAGATTGTACTTTTCGGCTTCGTACTCGCACCTTGGAAAAGAAACTGACATACAGAGCAGAGAAAGTCTTTCTGATAAAATGTTTCAATCTAGGAGGAAACTACGTAACATAGATCCTGAACAGCACAAGATATAAAGCAAGGCAACCCAAGGAGAGAGAGTTTTTTTTTTTTTTTTAATACAACTCAAAAGACTTTGGGGAAGAAAAGAAACAAGGCAGAAAAAGTATAGTGTTGACGGTTATTAAATCGTTAGGCTGTAGCTTGTTTCTTATATGAACATAACAAGAAAGCCAACTTCGGCAAAAATAGTTCTACAGTAAATATGGCAATATTACCAGTAACATCAGATATTGTAATGATAAATGGAAAAAAAAAAAAACAAAAACAACCGATGATGAGGATGATAAAAAAAAGAAAAGGGTAGGTTGAAGGACAAAGAAAAACAAGATGAAAACGAAGACCAAAGATGATGATGGTGAAGATGAAGATGAGATGAAGATAGAGAAAAAAAAAGACTGAAAAAAGGAGAGAATACAAGGGAAAAAAAAGAAGAAAAATGAGCACGGTGAAGATGGGAAACCGGATGAAAGAGAAGAATACCCCCTAAGAAGAATGTAAGGCAGAAAGGAAAATGACAACAGCGAAGAAGTGGTGAAGAAAAAGAGACGAAGAGGATGATGTTCAAGAAAAAAGACAAGACATTAAGAAGAAAAAAAGACAAGAAGAAACTGATAAGGAAGACGCCATGAAAAGTCAAGGATAGGGAAGGCGCCGAATATGAACAGAAGAATAAAACGTTTTCTTAAATCAGCCCGACCTGCATCGTCGGTGCCTTTAATTGTGATTCGATATCATAACTTTAACTCTGTCTCACAGTTTTTTTTACAGAACAGATTTGAGATGCAATCAAGATTTAAAGACTATTGTACAACTCATATTCTCTTTGCCACAGTTAATACCGGTGTGAAATGTTTATCACTAATTCTAATTTGAAGCAATATTCACCCTATCCAGCACGAGCGAGGCGATGTGCCACAAATCCCAAGCGCTGGCTCCATATATACAGATGATTCTAATCTGAGAGTCAGCGCTGGAGCTTATCCCTCCACAAACTGCAGAGAGGAACCCCATCGTAGTCGGCCATCCCCACTCCGATCCACACGACCCTCAATTGCAAAGACGAAATTACACCTATTGATAAATTGATCTCCTATGACACGCAGAGGTGTATCTTACACCCAAGCTACGGCTTAAGATACAGGCCCAGCACGCCCAGCATTCTCATTCGTGATAACGGTTGCTCTGGCCCAAAGAGGTACAGAAGCCAGAACAAACATATGAAACGATGGAAAACGCGCAGATCGTGAGAAAGGCATTTTTTAAGTTTGTACTAGGCGAGAACCGAAATGAAAACTCCTGGCCCGACAGACCCACCCCCCAGCCAACCACAGAACACAACCCATTCCACACCACCACTGGGCCGAAAGGCCGAATACGAACAAGGTTTTTTTTGAGTTTTTTTTTTTTCCACGTATTTTGCCAACTTTTTTTTCCTCATTGAATAAATTAAAAAAGCCAAACATGTGCTTTTTCGTTTTGTCTTGCTTTCAAAGAAAAAAAAATAATACAATCTAACAAAAAAACAATTTAAAAACTATTTAACACGGAAAATTTTTAAATTATAGCGACACTATACAAACAAAGCACATTTAACTTAAAATTATAAGTTAGTTAAAATAAATAACCCTTTTTAGCCATCACGACCCCCCCCCCTTATTCTCCTTCCACGCCCCATATAATGTGCCCAACCTTGTATTTTATTTTTTATTTTTAAATTTTTTTACTGTACAAATTAAAAGCCCCAAGCCTTGCTGCGAAGACTAGTTAATCCCGTTCGTAAAACATTAGAAAATAATAAAGGTCCTAAGGTGAACACTATGTAGTGAACGTTATATAAAAATGTATTAAAACAGAGCTAGCCGTTGCAAATGATTATTATCATTATTAGTGATCTTATGTTATTTTCCGAACAACAGTAAAATTCACTACTAACATTATGAAGTGGATAAGAGTCTTGATTATAAGGTTCTTGCGAAGGAGACCCCCCCCCCCACCCCCCTCAATGTTATTTTTTGCTCCTGACTATCAACAGATTTATGGCCAACCCATGGGTTTCATTAGATCCCTCCCCGGAGTACGTATCGCCTTGCCACGCGGCCTTGTACACAAATCTTCATAAAAATGTGACTGACCGCAAGTGACGGAAAATACTGTCCCTCCCTGTCTCAGCGCCCAGATTTTCCCCTCGCGCTTTGGATTTTTTAGAACACTGAGTTTACAAGCACCCGATAGCGCCGTCTGAGCTCGTGCAGCGCTGTACGAATACATGCACATTGCGCGTGCGGTGCTAACTAGAAAATATAACACCACGTTCAGCGTTATTTAACTCAATTGTTTTAAGGCAATTTCATGATTTCAAATTATTCTCCCCAGTAACCAGCAACATTCACCTCTTCCTCTTCTCATTGAAGACATGCGACCCCTTCCCCCCCCCCCATGCATCAGGCTCCCCCCCACCCTTAACCAGTCTCTCGCCCCCCCTCCGTCAGGTCTTGTCCCCCCTGTAATGATTTTCCTGGCTTCTTTCCTCGCAAGTTTAACCACCCCCCCCGAGCTTCACACTGCCTGACCCGTCCCGTGTCTGCCCCCTCCCATAATCTCAAAGAGTGTGTGCCTCTCCACTCTCGACGCTGGCCTGGGTGCTTTTGATGTCCCCTGGTTCATATCATTTGTTCGGTCTGTTATTGGGTCTTTTCGCTTATGAGGCCGACACCGAAAAGGAGCCATTTTTTTCTATTTCGGCCATAATTTCGGTTCCGCCCCCCGAAATTCGGTTGTGCCTCCGTACTTTTACTGTTGTGAGGCAGTTGTGGGAGGGGGGAGGCAAAACGCCCACTATATTGGCGAGAGACACGCGCCCTAAATAAACAAATTTACCCAAATCCTCACGTTATACCGCCCCCCCCCCCTTCCGTCACCTGCCACCAACCTCGAAAATGCGGCACTTGCCACGCAGACCCAGACGTTGGGTTCTTCACATACCGCCACAACCATCAAACAGCCGCATCTTTTTTAGAGGTTGGGCGACCCAAAAACAAATCGACCGACCCACACAAATCCACCCCGCAGACCCCTTGTGCCTCTCAGCGCAATCACCCTCCAAAATGGGTCCCCCGTTACTAACGCCGCCCCCATCTGCCCCCCGGTTTTCCACCCCGTTGAACAAATTCCTGATTTTCACCCCCTCCCTCTCCTCCTCCATCACATGTTCTACATTTTGGATAGATCCATCCTCTGCCAGCTCACTTCCCATTACCATTCCATTTAAGCCATGTGCTTTGCTTTGGTTCCGCGCCAACACCGGATCAACTCTATTTAACAGCCTATCACGGCCCACTTCCCCCTAACACCCCGCCCCACCCCCCACCCCCCCCCCCACCACTCAATGGCATGCACAGGCATTCAGAGTGATATCAGCTACCACGGGACTGACTAGCCCTAGTGTCTATGCATTTTATTATTGACTCGCTGAGTCTGCATTAACCCACGCTATTGTAACAAAACCCCACAAAAATCACTTTGCTCAGTCTGTCTATCGTCTCCTACGCTGTCTGTGCATGTCTACTTGTCTCTATTTCTGTTGTTTTGGGAAGATTTTGCATGATCCACGGCCGACCAAATGTTCACACCAATCCAGTCTACACTCACATTTGTATTGTTTTTCGCTTTGCCCTTGATAGTGATTGGTGCTGCCGCCACCCAATCTCCTGTACTGTCCCGAAGGTGAATTGTCGGTTTCAGGTGTGTATAGTGTGTATCTCTACTACTTGAGTCTTGTTTCCATTATTACCGCATCAGTCATTCTGTTCATTTGGATTTACTCGAGATGATCCATGAGGTTGCCTGAGGAAATACAATCAACTTCACGCGGTGGATCGCTGTGATAGGCTTTTCACCTCTCCCGCTGGACGAAGCGGAGTCCAGCAAGGGGTTTTCGTGTCACCGTGTGGTTGCCACAAGCCGCCGGACGCCGCTAATTCAAGGGCCGTAGTGTGTGACGCGTGTTTCGTGACACCCCGGGACTAGAAATCAGTGTTAAGTTGTAATTACAACACTGTTCCAGAACACTTCAAACCAAAAATTCAGATGTGTGCAGCACATTTTATAGAGGACTGTTTACTGATCCTGGGAGAGTAGACTACAACGCCGGCTGTTCTGATTGACAGACTGTAAGTACGTTTATTATATATATATAACGGAATTTGCCACTGGGGGGGGGAGGGGGCGGGCGGGAGGACGGGGAAGGGGGAAAAATGCCTTCATTATGTTTTGTTTTAAAAGGACAACCTTTTTTTTTTGGGTTTGGGGTTAGAATCTACGATCAAATGTGCGGTGGCCTATTAGCGTGGGACAGTTGTATCGCAGTGTAGAGTAGGTCTTGTTGTTTGTCAATTCTCCGATCACAAATGCAGACATAGTTTTATGTTTACGCGGCACGATGAAACGCAACACGTAAAAAGACAGTATAAGTCATTATAATCAGTAATTATGTCCCCACTGGATGCAACAAATGCCTCGTTTATAATGGGTTTTAATGCTTTTGTCTCGTCGCTCCGGCCGGGACACGGCATCGCAGTATGGTGAGGGGCGTAACATTTCCATCACACGCTTGAGGTATTCGGTCCAATCACAACGCACTGGATAGCTGGCCAATCAGAGCACACCTCTCTTTTCAGAACGATGAGCTTTGTAAAAATCCATGCGTTTCAGAAAGACGGAGCATAGAGGAGAAACAATAATGTACAGTAAGTGGAAAATAATGTGTTTTTTAACCTTAAACCACATAAACACATTTCTTTACACCAAATACACAAAATAATGTTCTTTTTAGCAACATCATATGACCCCTTTAAGTACAAGATGATGCTGAATGCGTCAGAAATTTTGCACTGAAATTCAATTAACTTCAAAACCATTAGTGGTTTGTAGTCAAATGGAGCAGGAGAGCTTGAGTCTGAGATGGTGGTGTTCTAGCTAAGAAGAGGATGGGAAATATCAAAGCGAGCAATGATTCCCAACGCCAGCACTCTGATATCCAGGAAATAAATAAAGACGAAAGCTAAAGTAGGACACTAACCCTCAAGACCACATCTCCAGCTCCACCAGGACCAGACTGAGAGATGAAGGGATATAGAGGTCAGGCGAAGCTGAGGCCATACTTCAAAAAGCCCACATTAAGGGTGTGGCTACACCACAGCAACGGGATAGCAACCTTTCTGCAAATTCTCCCATGACACACCTACAAATGACAAACACAACAGCGGAATACAGATGAACTCACTGAATCAGTCGGCCCTGAGAGAACTCTGTGGCACCTTCATGAATGGGAATGTTTGAATATTTTGGAATAACGTCGCTGACGGTGAAGCCTGGCACATCTGCCAATTACCAGTGGCGAAGAAAACGAACAAAAGCCCAAAACAAACAGCACATTCAGTGTTTTGCTTCCAGTGTTCCCTAAAGACCTATGGATCATGTTTTCATTCACTGAGCTGGGGTTTCAAGAAACGAACTCTGACTCTGCGCTAGATGATGGAGGGCAAATTGAATCATCACACTAATATGACCCAAGGAACTAAACTAACAGAAACTTCCACAAGCCAGCAGATGGAAAACAGAGCATGTAAAAGATGTCGAGTCATAATGATTACATAGAGAACCATTTCACTCTATTCAGCCTACTTTACTGGCTTTCCAACCATCAGAATTCAACAACACTTCACTAAGAATGCATATGACTAAGAAAAATACAAAGAATAAGATTCCTCAGGATGTTTGATGCAATACATGCTCCTCAAAAAGCACGAATTCCTCAGAGAACTGTCAGAACAAGGATCCATTTTCAGGTCTTTCCATCTGAGTGGTCCAGATCCGGAAGCCTGCTCGGTAATTGGAGGGCCGCTATTTCTTGTAGAGCACATTTATTCCCTCAGACTCTCACAGAGAAATGCGCCACTAATGAAGAGCGACAGTAATGTTAGGCCATATGATTACCGTCGGATGACGTTACGATCTCCGTTTCTGGCGTTTCACTTCTTTCTGCTTCACAAACAAACTTGGGTACGGATACAATAAATACATCAGTGAGTGAACATGTTCCACGAATAATATCTGGTCCCACTTGAAAGCCTCTCTTGAGACCCCAGCAGACAAGCCTTTCAGACAGAGGAAACAATAAGGTCACACAGGCCATTAAGACCATAAAGGATGGGGGCAATTAGTCTGGCTATAGATTACAATTTAGCAGTTCTCTGAAATGAATCCAAGACAACAGTCCATAAGATCACACTAATAACATATACTGGTAAACCGGGCCCCTTCAGACATCACAAATGCATTAGTGAGAAACAAACTCAGTTAAAGTATCATCGCACCAACAGCACTGATGAAAGTGTATGTGTTATGTTCATCACTTATGTCCTCCATACACACAATGAACAAACTGATTGTTTAAAATGATTAAAAAAGATCTTGCAAAAAAAAAAAAAACCACACACACCGCTATGGTGTGAAGACTTTGTCTTAACTTTTCGTTCACGTGGAGGATGAGACTATCTGAATGACTTGAAATATACAGTGTGAAATAATCAAAGTGTAAATCAGAGGTGAGGATGTACTAACAAGACAACCGTTGGCAGTAAACACACCTCGCCCAAAATCAAATGAAGGAATAAATCTAAATTCAAAATCATTCAGAAGCATTGTGAGGGCGAGAACTTCACTACATTTCTCCAAATCCTCTTATCATAGTGTGCGGTAACAGCTGGGCTGAGGTTTGCAGATTTCTCTTCAGTAGGCAATGCTAGAAAGGTTAATCCTTGTTAAATTACAACAAATCCGCCAACACAGTCGATGCTCCCACAAGAACAGACTGAAGAACACAATCACAACTTCCATCACCCTAGAGTCAACGCACCATATTCACTCAACGAGGTCTGCCACAGATGCACTCTGCTCTATCAGATGCACTTATGTTATTGAATATGTGTGCAATTTTCCATAATTATTCTATATCAGAAACCGACATTACCTTGTCAGATCAGGGGAGGAATTAATTAAAATGGTTTATAAAATAGATTTTCAACTCTGCATTCAAAGCTATTGTAAAATACACTCTTAAAAATAAAGGTTACAAAAGAGGGTTTTCACAGTAATGCCATAGAAGAACCATTTTTTGTTCCACAAAGAAGCATTCAGTCAAAGGTTCTTTAAAGAACCATCTTTTTCTTACCTTTTTATAATCTGAAGAACCTTCTTTCACCACAAAGAAGCTTTTGTGAAACAGAAAGGTTCTTCAGATGTTAAAGGTTCTTTATGGAACCATTTAGACAAAAAGGTTCTTCTATGGCATCGTGAAGCACCTTTATTTTTAAGAGTGTATGCAAAACATCCACACATCGGTAATTCAATATTAATGCATAATTTTGCTCTTAACACCAAAATTCTAAAGTTTGGGATCGAGAAGTTTTTTTTTTTAAAGAAGTCTCTTATGCTTACTCTTAAGGCTGCATTTATTTGATCAAAAATATTGTAAAAAAGAAATTTTGTAAAATATCATTAGAATTTAAATTACCGTTTTTAATTTTAAAATGATAAAATGTAAATCATACACTGAATTTTCAACATCAGTGTCACATGATCCTTCAGAAATTGTTCTAATATGCTGATTTGCTGTTCAAAAAAAATTTCTTATTATTATCAGTGTTGAAAACAGCTGCTGCCATCCTTCAATCTGGAGGAAAAACTGTGATGTTTTTTCCAGGGTTCTTTGATGAACAGAAATGTCAAAATCAGTGAACAGAATTCTTTCAAATATAGAACTTTTGCAACAAACATGTGACTTTTTAATAAAAGTAATTTCTAAAAAAAAAAAAAATGGTAGTGTGAGTCTTACAGATTTAATCTAATAAATTTTTCCCTCATATGATGTTAATAAAAGAAAGCATCAGTAGACAATCACCAAGGGAAATAAACATCCAGCAAATGCATTAGTAAATAAATGTAAATGAACATGTGACATGACTCATGAAAGAGTATTACATTGAGTACACAAAGCATATTGTATCGTAACACAAGGCAGCCATCCACCTTTGTGATGGATGCCCTACGAAGAAATAAATACAGCATTAAAATATAGTGCACGAGGGGCAGCCTGACTTTTTTTTTTGTTTTTTTGATTGATTTCCCCAGCGCTGGTTCTGAGACTTCACGAACCAGTCCACCGGCATGCACAGTGCCAGATACACAAACAAATCAGCTTTCTATTTAGGGAATGGAGATACAAGTTCATCCTCAGCCCATGTCATGGAATATTATTTAACTCCGTCTATAAACCACATCTATTTCAGGACTCCGTCATTAGAGTTAATTACAAAACCAGAAATGAAAATGCCTGCCAATCTGACTGGTAAAGGCCTTTCGAATGGATGGCCGAATCCATGGGATAGAATAAATCATATAAAACTCACAGCTTATTACGCACATCAACACCACAGGTGGTTAAAAGCATTAAGAGTTGGCTAAATGATATAAATCAAGGGAAAAGTTTTCATTTGACCATCGGCTTTAGAATAGAAGCATATTACTCTCTCATTGTGGACTACTGAAGAAGAACAATCATGTTTTGTCACACAAACCTTGAAAGTCAGGCAGCAAGTTCTGCTACGTTTCACATGTTTCCAGCTGGGTCCAATTAGAGTGAGTTTCTCTTTTAGTTTAAGAGCCAAAAGTGCAATGGCCTGATTCAGACAAGATTACTCAATTTGAAGGTAAAGCCAATGGACAAAAGTCTGCTCTGGGCCCTGGAGCCTGTTGTGACAAAAGGAGGAAACAGTAGCAGTTGGCGTCAGTTGCTCCTCAGTAGCAACAATGAGGCAAAGCTAGAATAATTAGCAATGACAAAAATCCTGTAAAAATAGAAGATGCCACAGAAAGTCTGTCAGGTTAACAGAAACTTTGTTTAATGAAATCCCACCTAACCCTTCACCTTCTGTTCTGTAGTCGCATTGTGATGACACTCGTTTTATGCATTCTTGGTGGGGCGCTTTGAGTCAAGTCACAGAAAATTATAGCAACAAGACAAATAAGTGCTGCAACAGGAACATTTAGAGTGAAAATGTTTCTTAAGCAAAGTTAGCAGCATCCAAAGTGTGAAGACTCATCAGCCAATCTAAAACAGTCTCCAGAAAGGCATTACAGAACAGTCAAAACGTTGTATTTCTTTTTTCGGCATTATCTCAGTGAACGGCATTATTTGAGGTTTGTTTCCCATGCACTGCATCTGCAGGGCGTGAGCGGCGTAACTGCGATGACAGACGGGGACAACACTTTCACACCCACACAACAGACCTCTGGCTCTATATAGAAAAGAATGTGATTTTTCAGTTACGGCATTGAGTATTTCCTTACGCTCATAAATTACGAGATGAGAAAGTGATTGAAAAGTATGACAAATGTCATCGTTATGAAATGTGCTTGGCAATTTGCACGAGGAGGATGATCACATGTATATCTAAATGGTAATTATATCTAAATGGAACAGCATGTAAAACTCAAGTACAAAATATCAACTGCTTGAATCAGTTTGGAATCAGATTTCCTGAATAAAATTTTTTTTGTGGTAAGTTAATGTTTCTTAAAAGCTTATGTTTCATAAGTCTTTCTTAGGGGGGAAAAAAAGGTTAATAGTTTATTTTCGACGTTAGTTCAGGCTCGACTCTCAGCATCACAGACGTCATGCAGGCAGTGTGAATAGGCACTTTCGCAATGGAAAAACCTTTTCATAGTTCCTAGAACTATTGGCAGAAGTTCCCGCTCTTGCCGTGCTCGCACCGCAGGAACTAGAAACTTATTTAGTTCTCAGAACTCTGTTTGGGGGAACTAATTCAGAGTAGGGTCTAAAACAGTTCTATAGGACCTACCAGTGATGTAGTGTATGCTGATTGGCCAAACACATACAAAACATCGGCTACCCGGTATTTTTAAAAAGCAGTGTAAAATTATTTAATCCAGGAACATGGAAAGCAGCGATAATAACGGCATTTACCATCTCGTTCAACTTTTAACAATGGGCCTTATTGGAAGATGTTATGTTTGTTAAAATGGGGTCAGTTTATATTGTAGTATAAACTGTTTATATAGCAGTTCATATGCATTTACAATATTCACAAGAGACTTAAAACAACACAATAAAACTAGAATAACTTAGGCTGTTAAAAGCACAGAGTCTTTCAGTTCCATACCCTAAAACAGTCCTTAAGAAATCCAGTGTGTTGCTAGTCCCAAAGTGAATGTCCCAAAAGTGTCCACCGGTGTATATACAAAAGTCTACTGTAGTGTTAATCCAAAGTGCTGGAAAGGTAAGTCCACAAAGGTAACTTCACTATTTCAGTTTGTGGGTGATCACCATTTGGTCGATAAGTGAGTACGGACCAGCTTGTTTGACATGCTGCTTGCTTTGTACTGGTTTACTTTCTTATTCCTGTCATGTGATTGATCACATGACAGGCAGACCCATGAACATTTAAAGGCATACACACATTAAAATGGTTAAGAGGAATAAAATGGCTAAGACAACATGAAAACCTATTAAAACACAAATATACATAAAATCATTATCATATATTGAGCAGGTTAAAACATGTGTCCTGTGTGACAGTGTCACAAACTGATGTCTTACATAACATGAAGCGGTTCTGCACAGATGCCAGACATATCAGTCATCTGTTACAAATAAGCTGATCTTTTGTTTTGCAATCTTTCTAGGTCACATTAAAAAGAGAAAAGTAATTACAAAAATGATAACACCTACCATTTTTGAATTATTTAATTCACTGGAATGTGCACAAATATGTATTATACCACACTCCGATTTATTACATTAATTTTTTTTTTAAAGGGGTGGTTGATTGCGATTTCACTTTTTTAACGCTAGTGTGTAATGTTGCTGTTTGAGCATAAACAATATCTGCAAAGTTACGAAGCTGAAAGTTCAATGCAAACGGAGATATCGTCTTTTAAAATTCTGGCAGTTTAATGCCTACAAAAAACGACTGGTAATGGACTACAACGAGTTACTTCCCGGGTTCGTGACATCACAAACCCAGATAAACCCCGCCCTCGGGAAAAGGCAGCAAAGGGGGCAAGGCCATGCTGCGCTGCTTTAGAGAAGAGGAAGAGAAAACTAGAGGTGCACGTAAAAATCTATTCATATATGAATCGCGATTCTGTCTTCTAACGATTCTAATGGATTCACAAGTTTCAAAATCAATGTTCTAAAGCAGCGGTTCTTAATACTGTTCCTCGCGTCCCCTGCTCTGCACACACTCTGCTTCTCTCTCTCTCTCTCTCTCATTCAGCTCAGCTCCAATAAACTGTTCCAATTACACACTTATTTTCACATAGCTATGAGAAGCGTTAAACATGAATGCGCGTGCAGTTGCCGTACTGTATTAAAGCTTTAATCAGGATAAAACCGTATATTAAAAGCTAACATAAGCAGCAGCATTTACAAATAACAGCATATCTAAAAGTATGAGACAACAACAAACAAAAAACATAGGCCTACCATTAAAAGCCGTGCTTGCACAGGTTCTGCAAGATCCTCTTCAATAATATCCTCTGCTTCTCAATCGGGCTCAAACTGATATGCGATATTAACGATGCCGTTGTTTACAATACAACCGGAGCACATGCCGCTGAGGTGAGGGGCGGGACGGTTAGACATGCACTAGCGGTGGTTTAGCCAATCACAACACACTGGGCTAGCTAACCAATCAGAGCCCATCGCCTATTTCTGAGGGAGGGGCTTCATAAAAACAGGAAATGATCAGCGCGTTTCTCAGAGAAGGGACAGAGCGGTGTGGAATAAAGGTAAATTATGTGAAATATAATGCGTTTTTTTTTTTTTTTTTGTTACGAAGCATTAACACAGTTAGACGCACCCCAACACAATCAAGCCCACCCCTTTAACATTTCTTCTCAAATGTTTGTGCAAAAATAAATATACTGTGAAATATAGCATTACTGTGATAGTCTGACTCATATTGTGATATAAGATTTTGGTCATACCTCCCACTCCTACAAGAGGCTAAAGAGGTTATAAGAAGCCTTTTGAGTTTGGTCATCACAATGAAAAGCACACAGTGTGGCAACCGCTAAACAACACTAATGCACTTGGCTCCTTTCTTCTCTCAGCCAAACAGAACTCCTTTACTTCTTTAACATTCAGTAGACTGGATCTAAAATGAACAGTGGACCTAAATCCCTTTTCTCAATCTGGCTGCACTGCTGTGAGCTAATGAAGGTCTGGCTTTGTGCCTATATGTGACAGATCGTGAAAGACTGTTTTAAGTGTGCCCGAGGGGCTTTTTAAACATTACACTCCGCGATGACCAATAGCTGCATGGTATATTCCTTTAATCTGACAGCGAGTCTTATACTTTTAGGCAAAAATGTCAACTTTTGCACATAATAGGTGATTTTGTTACAGTTTGTAGCCAAAGTCTAGATTCTCCTGCATTGCCACTGTGTTGAATGACTCTATTCTTGGCAAAAAAAACAATGCATCCATAGCGAGCCAACGTTGCTCAAAACTGAAGCCTTCAGTTAATTTGATGCACAAGAAAAAATATTTCTAGTTTACTTCAACACAACAACTTGGGCAAAAAAACCGCTTATGAAAACTGGGTCACAGCACCAAACAAACAACTGAAATGTGGATCCAGGATAAAAGATAAAAAAGTTAATGCGATTATTTTGTTACTAGACACATTTTTATTTCTACACAAGTCATCAGTCAAAAGACAATCAGTTGTCGAGTTTCAACTCACTGGGAAAAAATCCACTGTGTGAGCAACAGAGAGAAGTTGCTGCAACAAGCTGAATACGATTCATTAACATGACAACCACAGGTTCCCTTGTTGCCCCGCTATTAATTATCTGGCCTTACAAGAAGATTAGGACACGGTAAAAAAAGCAAACGGAAAACAACACTGGAAGACTCTGCCATGCCTCGCCAGTATAATTACCCGTCCAAAGTAAACAGAGCAGGAAGACTAATGCGCGTGGCACGGGTCAGCGTCACTTGAGTACTGACATAGCCTGCTCGTTTCCTCCCTCATTCTTCTCTTTCTTCGGTGCGAGGAGTGGGCAGCTGTGTGTGCGGTGGGGGATGGACGTCCAACCAAGAAACACGCTCCAATCTGCAGCTGTCTGTTTAGTAGGCCCCTCCCACAGTTTCCAGGCTGATGAGAAGGAAGGAAATATCTTCAGGGGCTTCGCCGCTCACCACTATTAAATTGTAATCCCTCAAAGTAAGCTAAAGCAAACATTTGACTGGAGGCAGAGATTGATGTGGGGCTGTCATTGCTTCTGCAGTTTATATTCACAAACAGTCTGCTAGCGCCTGAAGTCGCCCACACGTGCACACAGAGAAATGCCTGAAGGTCATCTACTTCCCCCCAAGACACAAACTGTGAGATCGGTTGTTCAGAGGTTATTTGTTGCATTCTGGTAACTGCAGGACAGCGAGCACATGATGACATGTGAAGAAAAAAAACAAAACAACTAATGATATTCCAGAGACTAGGTCATATTCACATCATTGTTTCCTGAAACACAATTAAGCTGCGGCACTGCACCGCTACTGAATCGACAGCAGCATGGCAAAAGATATTATATTGCAATAGAGTTGTGAGGAATTGCAGTCTGAACTGAATAAGGGAACATATAAAACTGTGAAGTAATGCAAAGTCAACACGTCTTCATTGTACACATGCAAAAACAAATCTAGTTCACAAATGAATGCATTCTTCACAGTATGCAACAAATTGTTCTTGCCGTAGTAATGAACAATGATGGCAATAATGCCTGCTTATATGAGGCAATTACTGTATAAATATTGTATTGTTTGCTGCAAGAAAGTAAAGGCTAATATAAAAACCAAATTAAAAGAAAATAGAATAAAATGACAAATTAAGTTCAGGTGCAATGGCATGTATTAAACCATAAAATCTGTTTTTGAACACATAACAAATACAACTGCAATTGTATTGATAGTGAATCATCTCTGATTGGTCTATGACAAGTGGCAGCCATGAAGAAGCAAACCACAAGTCATTTCTCTGAAACAAGGACTGTTCTTGGGGAAGTCGTGGCCTAATGGTTAGAGAGTAGGACTCAAAGGTTGTGGGTTCGAGTCTCGTACCGGCAGGGATTGTAGGTGGGGGGAGTGAATGTACAGCGCTCTCTCCCACCTTCAATAACATGACTGAGGTGCCCTTGAGCAAGACACCGAACCCCCAACTGCTCCCCGGGCCCCGCAGCAAAAAATGGCTGCCCACTGCCCCGGGTGTGTGTTCACGGTGTGTGTGTGTTCACTGCTGTGTGTGGGCACTTTGGATGGAATAAATGCAGAGCACTCTCTTTGGAGTGTTACAAGCTATTGGTGCATAGATAAGATCCCTAAAGTTGCAAAGACTAAAGTCTCAAATCCAAAGAGATATTCTTTATAAAAGCCACACCTACCTAAAACGGCTCGTTCTAACACGCCCCCACATGTCTACGTCACTATGTGGGAAGATTTGCATAACGCCGCCCAAATGTTCACGCAAAGGCATAACTTTTATTCTCGCTGTAGTAGTGTTGCCGCCACCGCCATGTCGTGGAGAAGCTGCGTTTCGTTGTGAAAGCGAAACTACATTTGTTTGGCCTTCCAAAAGAGGTTGATATCGCGTTGTCATGCATAGAGCTGATCAGTGAAGTCGCTGATGGAAATACTTTCAACTTCGCGCTGTCGATTTTGAAAACCGGTGAAATTTTTCAAATCGCGGTATACCTTGAAACCGGTAATCGGCCCATGCCTAATCACAACGCACTGGATAGCTGGCCAATCAGAGCACACCTTGCTTTTTCGGAACGATGAGCTTTGTAAAAGTCGACGCGTTTCAGAGAGGCGGGGCATAGAGGAGAAACAATAATGTACAGTATGTGGAAAATAATGTGTTTTTTGAACTTTAACCCGCGTAAACACATTTCATTACACCAAATATACAAAATAATGTTCTTTTTAGCAGCATCATATGACCCCTTTAAGGTTTTACTGGATCCTTCAGAAATATGTAGAAAAAATATTCCAAAGCTTCTAGTATTTTGAACTGCAGAGTAAGATAATTAATAAATAAACTTTTTTAGAAGCATGGTTAGCAGATGTTACTATGACAATACAGGCTACTAAGCCAAGGAAGAATACAACAGCTTTTCTGGCAATTTCTCCACACACATATGGATTACAACAGCAAGAAGCTCACAGGCATCTAGTGAGCAACAATTCCCGACTAGACAGAAAGAACTGAATTGATTGAGGCACTCGAAACCACAGGCATTTTGTTCAGCATCCACAAGGCATCCCAACCTACACAGCAGGCGAAAAGAAAAATGGATCTGTCAATGACACAGCTAATGACACCCCAGAGATATGAGCAATGTCAGTCCCACAGGAGCCTGGGATAAAGAAAATTCTGTTTACCCTTACTTTCACCTCCATGTCTTGCCATTTTAAACTGGCTCGATTACAATTTTCTCATTAAAGGAAAAACATGGCTTATTAATGCTAATGTCCAACTCCTAAAACACAATTACAGTGTCCATTACTGACCAACTGTTACCCAAACATGATGGAAAATGGTCTAGTGTGCAACGGATCCATGTAGTTAAGAACTAATCAGACTGAAGTGTAGAGACAGTATATTTAATGCACTCTCTGATTCGCTTAGCCTTAAGGGGGTAAAAAAAAAACTTTTTACTGATAAAATTGTGCCTCCGCACTCCACGATTGCTCCTTAAATATTTTATCTACTGCGACTGGCTAAGTACTGCCAGAAAGATCACGCAAGGAATAGATATGATAGGTACTGCGTACACGTGTAAACAGACAAGAGGCTTCATTCAGATTGCTCTAGACTGAAGTTTTACTTAAACTAGTATTTAGCATTCACACACACAGAGAAAACCTGACTGGGTTCACGAAGCATTTCTCTAAGTGATGTTTTCATCAGCATTCTCACCCCTCCGATCTGACAGACCCACCAGCCCCAGGGGTGACATCAGCCCCAGACATCTGTCAGTATGAGTTGGCGACATTAGTCAAAGAACAGCTCCGTAATTCAACCATCCCATGATAAATCCCTGCGTTTAGGCCAAATAACAAACAATGACTTCACAGGATTGGATTTTTAGGATTAAATTTACACGTAAGTGTGACATGCTCATATAATCGACAGAACATTATTTCTTTAGGATGAGAAGCTTTATAGAAAACTAAAGAATGTCTTCAAGTCTTTACAGTTGAATTGGATTGGCTCGACTAGACATTCACGGGCAAAGATGCTTCAAAATAAGCAGAAACCAGGGAATACTGACTGGGTTGGGCCTTGAAATCAATATCAATTTCCACTGCTTGATTTCTCTCCTGGTGAAATCAGGCAATTATGAAGTACGTTTTAAAGAAAAGAATGGAACAATAATATTTATTAAAGAATTCCAAAGTGCACTGGCACCCAAAATAACCTCAAACTTACTTCAGGGACAAAAGCATAAACAGAAGCTAAATGTTTGTGAAACTCGTGAAGGCGGTCTTGGGATTCGGTCTTTTTCTCTGACTTTTAATTACATAAGGAACAAACCCTTTGGCCAAGGGCACAGAACGTCTCGCCAGGGAAGGTATTTTAGACACGGCTCCACACACAAGATGAATGTGTTGTGGATGCTGAGGATCAGCTGGTGGTACTGCGGTATTCCTGGAACCCAGCCCAGGCCTGTCTTAATGCAGTGCCACTTCACTGAGCACGCTAACACTCGTGGAGAAGAGGAACAGATTTCGCAGAGCATATGGGACCTCGCCAGGATTCAAATAAGCAGACTGTCGGAGATGCCTCTCTTACCTGTAGAAAACAATTAATCTACCTTTTCCCTCTTTCTCACTGACAATGGCACAGAACGAGGGGCAGCAAGAGAGAAAGTGTAGGGGCGAAGTGAGAGCGAGAGAGAGACGGGAGAGTTTTTTAAATTGACTAAAGATGGTGTGCTGACGTGTTTCTGCTTTTCAGTCACATCACACGGTTTCCTCTCCACTGACCTTCCCCTGACTCTTCCTACTTTCCCTGGTCGAGTATACAGAGGAGACTGACTGCCTGCTATAAACAAACACACAAATAACAGCAAGAACAGTAGAAAAAGTATCTCCAGGAAAAGGCAGATCTAAAGTCAACATCAAATTGAAACCGTCTTTATTTACTTTCTTAACTGGTGCAAATTATTCCTAAAAAATAAAAACATTCCTCAATTCTCCAAACCGACTGTCCTACATAGGGTTGCTCAGATCCTATCTGGAATACCCAGAGGAAACCCACAGCAACACGAGGAGAACTTGCAAACTCCACAAAGAAGGCCGAAACACAAACCAAACTCCTTTCTAAAACCTTTATCATCAAATAGTCACCATTTTTCATGATCAAACTAATGGATAAAACATTCAGACATACATTGAATGGCTGACAAATTAAAACAGTTTGTCATGCCACTACAGTAAACAAAACTGGATCCAGGGTCTTCTGATTGGTCCACTGTTTTGGAACTGACATTGATGAGCGACGTTGCGTCTAAAAGTTGAAATCTTTTAACTTGACAGAGCATCTTAAAATGCGGTACTCATTGCAAAAGATGTGGGTCACACGTCCATCTAGTGCAGGTTTCCACAGAAAATATCTATGGACGAAAAATGCTTTCTGTGTGAACGACCCCTAAGAATTTCACAGATCTGTTCAGGTGGCGAAGATAGATAAATGTAAAGAAACACACACTTTTTAATCAAATAAGAACACAGTTGTGCCAATCGTGCCCTTTATGTTGACTCGGGGAATTCTATTTCTAGCGTGTTTTTTTTTTTTTTTTTTTTTTTCCCCCCACCAACCCGCGGTTGGCCATCTGCGGAGGAGCAGGAGAGCAGGGGTGCCGTGTAAAAAATTCCTTTTTTAATATTTTTAAATTGCTAAAAGGTTCAAAAAAGCATCTATTATATAATAACCATTTCTGATGTCGCCAATAATTAGAAATGCACAGAAATTCAGGCTGCCGAAAATAAGTTCACCGCTCAGGATTCACTTTCACGCGGTATGACGTTGTGAAGGGTCTCTGGCGTCATATACCCGCTCATATGTGGTGCGCTCCCCTCAGCTCCACTGATACCATACGTTCATGCTCATGGAACAGCAAACGTCCTTCAAAACTAGACGCCGAAAGGAAACATGGACTGTAGCTATAGGAATTGTCTCTATGTACTGGGCCCAAAATTGCCCTACTGTGTTGTAACATGGTGTGGTATTTGGGCAACTCTGGTAATGCTGCCCTCTTATTCATTGATCTGCTAACCGCTATGTTTTGCTCACGTGTTCTGATAATAATAGCATTCTAGGACTAAACATTATTTGGATAATTGGTTAAAAAAAAATATCTTAATAGCCCTACTGTGTGTTAGACCTACCTGAAAAACTAAAAGCTATTTATTTAATTTGAAGGGCCGTGTCGTTATTTGTTTTTTAATTTCTTTATTTGTTCTTATTTTATTACTGACTGCTTACTTGTCATTTTTCATTCAATTCAAAGTTTGAAATCAAGCTCTCGTGCTACTGCACCAGAATTACCCCACTGTAAAAAAAAAAATGTGTGAGATAGCTAGTTATAATGGTAATTAAATAATGTTTACATATGTACATAAGCCTACATTAAAATCGGTCATATAAATTGGTCTCTTCATTAGAAATTAGCCTACTGATTGCCCCCATTGATGGACAAAATGTTTTAATAATATTAAAAATATCTGTATGACATTATATTCTGCAGTTCTTCCCTGTTGTACCGAATATCTATACTTTTCAAATGTTCATATCAATGTTAGAAATTCAAATATTGTGACAAAATTAATTTTGTAGGGTGCCACAAGTTTGTTAATATTTTCAAAGGGTGCCGCGACTAAAAAAAGGTTGGGAAACACTGTTCTAGCCAACAAGGCCCTCGAGGGCTAAGAAGCATGAGTGTGCTGTCCGCTGTCAGAAGCTACCCACAATGTCAAAACAGCCGTGACGTCCTCCTTCCGAGCCCTGAAATATAAGGCCATAAAGCTGTGCACCACCATAAACCTGTACCCATCTGCTGATTTGTGGATCCAATTACTTTCTTTCTGTAATGGCTATGTTCAGTGCTATGATGTTCATTCAATCGTTGGCAGCTCCTCAGTTTCCTGCTCGTCGCTGACCTCAGCGGTCACCGTTTCGGACCGTGCCCCAAGAAAAGCACTCGTCATGCGCCTTCAACTCCCAGATGACAATCCACAGGAAACGAAACGACAGAGGTCAGTCATTTTGTCATTAGCTCTAGAACGCCATTGACATTCCACATTTATCGAAGAGGGTCTGCTTACACCTGCAGTGGATTCGGTTGAATGGCCCTCGGTGATGTAACCCAGATGTATGCTGAATCCCTCTGTCAACAGGGCCATGTGGGTACAGGGGCGCAGGGGAGCCAGCTGACAGGTGCTGACAGATGGATTATCTTCAGGGCCAGCGGTGGTCCTGGCTTCTGCGAGAGCCGAACTGGCAGGCCAGAGTAAACCAATCACAGCCGCTGCGCATCCAAACACCAGGTGTGTCCCCTTCAAAACCCTGGCGCTGCCACCTTCTTCCTGCTGGTGTGAAGCTACTGACTGTGAATAGTCCCATCCACATAAGAGAGCAAGCTGGCTGTTTTAAGTCTCGCCGAGGCATTTTAGCACTGCGAGAAGGTCCAAGAAAATACTGTGAGCTGGGGTGCATTTTATTGCCAAAATGAAAATCCAATTAATTAAACTTCATGAAGAGGCAGATGTTCATAGCAAGCAATAACCCACTCCTAAATGATATTAGACATCATCTAAAGGTGAATGTTCTTAACCTCAGGGAGAGATGTTCCTGGTTATTCTGTACCCTCAAGAGGTTTTGTTACCATCAAACTGCATCTACAGAATGAGGCCATGATATACAACCACTCTGGTACCTTTGTTTTGATACTCAGCCTGAGTAACATTTTAAAGTGTGTTAGTAGTTTGGTACATAAACAGGGATGAATAATGAATAAGGTGAACTTTTGTCAAATTAATTAGGGAGCAACCAATTCTTTGGGACACTACAAACTGAATGACTACAGACAACACCTGGTTCACCTCTAAAGGTCTTGTGAACTTTTTAGACAAACAGATACACAAAGTGCTCAGTATCAAATGGAAACAATTTAATTCCATAAAATTTCCCCTGTGAACAAACTAAAGAGCTTAACTCGCTAAATAAACAGAATTTGGTTTTGGAAATTGGCAGATTTGCAGCACTGTGGAGCATCAAGGTTGAGAAAAAGTCAAAACATACAAAAAAGTAATGAGAGATCTCGAGCTATAAAACCAACGCTGACCTCCCTTACAAGCATAGAGAGATTTACTGGGTCATCTCCACAGCATGCATTCCTACGGTAAAAATAGAGATAGCAATAAAGTTAGTGACGAAATCAAAGGTAAATCATCCCACCTTGTGATATGTCATCTTTTAGTGTGCAAAACCAATCCAGAGGATTGAAAACACTGACCAAACTCATGCTAAAAATACAAAAAAACAAGCTCAAAGCCCCTTTTAAAGCCTGGTAAAAGGTTAAGCGATCTTGTTTTAACTGCATGGAGGCTGGTTAGTGGCAATGCCAGACTAGTAACAGTTACAGCCTTTCCTTTGATGCTTGACCTCAAATCATACACTGAGCCGTTCATTCATTCATCAAATTGTGGGCTGCATTTAAGCTTTTTTAGAAGCGTTTAGATTCCTAATGAAAGGAGGTGGTCTAAATGGTTTGTGTGTTTATGCGAAACTAGCAAAAATAGCAGCTGACGAGTTCCAACCCAAAACCACATTGAAGGCGGAAAATCACTGAATCAGAACTGGAGTAAACTAGACTCTCTGTTCCATACTGAAAACAGGAAAACAAACAAACAAAAAAAACGAATAAAAGAAAATACACAGTTCTTCAGAGTTCAATGAAACAAGGGCACGAGGTGAAGAAAGGTTCCAGTGAGAAGCGCACGGAAAAGGAAAGTTATTTACTTGAGGCTGTGCACATATCTGAAGTTACCTTGTGAATCAGGCTTAAACGAAAAAAGCCATTTCAGTGCAGATTTATAGTATTAGATGAAAAATAGGAGGAACATGTGATTTTTTCCATTATCTACAGTGAGCTAGCGGTTGCATCTCGGCACATTCTCAGGGGCCCTAGCAAACACAGGCACACTTGAGAGATGTAGTATCCTGCATCTTCTGGATGATCCATCATGCTATATGCCGTGCTGCTTCCAATTGTTTTTCCTGGCAGCACAGGGAAGGAGGAAGAAAAAAATACCATAGTAACAACAAAAACTCTGGTTCGCTTTATCTCACACACTGTTGTGTGTTCCAGCAGCGATGTACAATATTACTAGCGCCTCAGAAGAAGAGCTCACCATTTTGGCTCTGTCATCTCAGCAGAGACCCGGCAACAGTGCATGGCGGCCCTTAAGCCACCAATCTGCTCCATCACAAACTGGGAGGCGGACCGAGGCTTAGTGCTTCTCCAGTGGCTGCGTTTGGCCCTTGGCGATCCAGCATGCTCTGCTGCCTGAGCTCAGCGAGGATAACCCCGAGGGGCTAAATTAGACAGCCACACAGAAACACGACATGTCACTCCTGTGTGTGAACCGCAAGGTTAAATTAGATGCCTCCTGTGTTCCGAAAGATGGTTGTCAATAATGAACAGTGAGCTTGTTCTTCTTGTCTCACTTTTAGGCCCTCTGAAGTTCTGCACTTCTGCCAGATTCAAGGCCATTATTTATCACTGCAAGGGGAGAGAGGAATGCTCTCGGCCATTATGCCTGCTTCTTTAAACTTGAAGTGATAAGACCTTGTTAGTAGCTGGGGGTTTGAGCTGAATCTTCTTGCTTTCTATCCCACTTCCACTTCAGGAAACATTTGAGTGAGAGGAGCTGCTGTCACAGACACTTGAACCTGAACCTCCTCCCTTGTTTGTTTTATTTTTATATAGATATTTTTGACTGACCGCCTGAATGATCAGAGCAGTACTTCACAAATTCACACACATCCAATTTCAGCAAAAGAGATTTTCAAGTGAAACTATAAAGCGCAGGATGGACAGGGGCTCTGCTGTTTTAACCATTTAACCCAGGGATAGCCAACGTCAGTCCTGGAGCGCCTATGACCTGCAGAGTTTAGTTCCAACTCTAATCAAACACACCTGAACAAACTAATCAAGGTCTTCAGAATTACTAGGGCTACAGGCAGGTGAGGTTTTTTTTAGTTGGTGGAGCTTAAAACTCTGAGGACTCACCGGCACACTCCAGGACCGACGTGGAATACCTGGTTTAACGGTTAACCGACCGTAAGAATTTTGACCGATTAATACCATCAGTTAAATGGTTTAAAACAGGGCTGTCCAAACTCGGTCCTGGAGGGCCGGTGTCCTGAAGAGTTTAGCTCCAACCCCAATTAAACACAACTGACAGCTAATCAAGCTCTTTCTAGGCATAGAAACTTCCAGTAAGGTGTGTTGAGGCAAGTTGGAGCTAAACTTTCCAGGACACCGGCCCTCCAGGACCAAGTTTGGACAGCCCTGGTTTAAAAAGTAATTTAATTATTTATTTTTTCAGTAATTTATCAAAACATTTAAAAAGGTTTGCTGCATGGTTAAAAAAAATACGCTACGCGTATAAAAAATTAGTTTTTTAGGGGGAGAAAAACATAAGTCGCGTATAAGTCGCATTTTATTATTTCATTCAGAAAAAGGCCTAAACTGACGACGCCCCCCCATAAATGACTGACAAACATTATAATAAACACTGTAAACATAGCTAGGCTATTTTAGTTCCCTTCACTCCACAACAAATCCTTTCAATTATCAGTATTTAGAAAAGAACAAGAATTATAAATATAAGAAGTTATAGCAATATAAACGACAAGCCAAAGCAAAATTATTTAGGCTAAAACGAAACTTGAAACCAACGTTGGGTCTCTCATTCCAAACAAAATCAAATGTGTCCATATTTGCGATGTATTTAAATGCAAAACTATTATTTATTATGCACTGTCACTCGCGCTACAATATCCAAATCAAACCAAGTTTTTTACATAACATCCTTATCTTAAGGGTTTTTCCATGTTTTAGTTTTAGTATAATATTATAATACCATGCATATTTTTACTTTTTTTTTTTATTTAAAGAAGAAACCAATCCAATATATAGTTGACATTTGAGGCTTAATACTGTAGAAAAGCACTAAAGGTTTTTCAGTTGTTTTCAGCTTGTTTATTTTCATATACTAATATGGCATGCAGTTGCTTCAAACAGTGGTATGAACATCATTCAATGTAAATTTTGATCATCGTAATTAATAATCGCAATTATTACAATTTCAAGGGAATAATCGACGATTATGATTTTTGTCAATCGTGCAGCCCTACTGACTGTATTTTATTATGAAAATGAACAGGCTGCATTGTCAAGGTAGCAAAGCTATCACTTGAATTTTTTCCTTCTAAAGCCCCGTTCACACCAAGAACGATAACTAAAGATAACGATATTAGCGTCCACACAGCGAACGATATCGTCTGTTTATTCAAAGCGCACATGCGTCTGCCGCTTTAAATTCTCGAGCTCGTTACAGCAGGATGGATTCTGATTGGCTGTCAATTTTTTATCGTTCATCAACTTTTGAAAGTGATTCCAACGATATTGTTTCTCTTTGTCTTTATCGTTATAGCTGTGGTGTGGACTCTGCTATTCTTTAATATTGAGAACGATTTTTAGAACTTTTTTTATCTTTATCATTATCTTTATAGTTATCGTCCTTGGTGTGAACGGGCCTTAACAGTGGAAGAAATTACTCCTTTTAGTCCTAAAGATAATCGGAATTGTAAAAAGTTTGCCTTTATTTGTGTACATTCACAATAAAAACAAATCTTTGTGCTTTTGTAAAATAAGCCTAAAGAAAAATAGGATGCCGCTTTCCTTTTGCGCAGCACAAAAAACGGTTAGGAAAAATAACCGAAATGAACATCCCTTAGCTATAATTTATGTTGGAAATATGTATCTTTAATACTGAATATACCATAACTTGTGAGTAACTTGAGTCAAATATTGATTTGTTAACTGCACTGATAGATTCATTCTGTGAAAGATTTAGGCTGATTCAAACCAGTAACTATTCATAACTGGTCTTTACTATTCACTAAAAGAAACTGCTCATAAGAGCTCATGATTTTTGTAGTGCATTACACATTATAGCACATATTAAGTCTTTTTGTTACATCACATCCACAGAATGCAAACTCAGATTTGTAATTTAAAGTGGTGCAGGAAACACTGTCACAGTATACAAATGAACTAGCAATTAAATGTTACCATTACCATAATTAGATTTAGCAAGAATTAATTGTTGAACAATTGAAATGTGTTGGGACAGAATGTTCAGCACTAGCAGATGGAGAGAGACCCAACCGCCTTGTTGTGCTCTGGCACGTCTGAGAGGAGAGAGCCAAACAAATACACAAAGGGCCTTATAAACAACAATTAGGCTTAAAAAAAAAAAATCTCATATGCATTTCTCATTAGTATTTGAGATAGCTTGAGCACTTTTATGGATGTCATTTAAACAAATGTCTTCTTGCAATTTTTCAGGCGCACAGTTAAAAAGTGGCCTGTTTAACACCATAAAAATCAGATCTAACTTACATTTATATACACTTTTATTTTGGAGCTGAAACTGTCTAACAGAGTAAATATTTACAACTAGCCTCTCATTATGCACTTGGTTTCTTGTAATGAAAGGGAAAATACACACAAAAAAAAATAGCTCAGCGCAATGTGGCTCTTCATTATCCAACACCGAGGAGCATTTGTTGCAGCGTCAATTATCAGGTATACTGTTCCTTAGCACTGAACACCACAGCTTTTAATTAGCAAAGCACAGAAAGACACAGATGTGTGCAAACTGCTGGAGCGCCTGCCATGTGGAGAGCCGTGAGAGTACAACAAACTCAATTATGGCAAAATACTGCACCTGCATTGAAAGAGGTTGGGAGAACACATGAAAAGCCTTGCAAGCCTAAATAAGACTGTGAGCACAAGACACATTTCATGCATGGAGAGAAGACGGGTATGAAATGAGTGACATCCAGGGCAGAAAGATAATCAGGAAATAATAACCCAAACTGTTTTCAATCATCAAGCGTCTTTGAAAATGGTAAATCCTGAAGTTCCTGTTTTGCTTGGAAAAGCAATGTGATTATGCATTTACAATATGATTACATTTTCACAATATGATTATGTATTTGCGCAACTGCAGTCAATTACAGTGTGTAACAATAATTCTGACCATCTGGATTTATTATTCACACTGACAGCAATGTTTCTGCTGGAGAAAGGCAGGTCACTGTACTGTCGATTGCTAGTATGCGGATGGCCTAACGTTACTCGTGGGCTGAGCTACTGGCCATAGCTTTTGAAAATATAATATCATTGATGTCATTTTATTTTGACAAGTCATCAGTTTCTGGTGGGGGAAAGCACTTGTATATAAACCTGCAGCAGTGAATAATGCATGATATCATGAACAAGATGAAAGATTATCAATGCATGAATCAAACTCGCTCAGAATGCCGACAATTTCTGACACGCTTTTTCATGCATCATTTTTTCATTATATCACTCTATGTGGGCAGAGACAAATTATACAGAAGAGTGAAATCGCTCGCAGCGACGACTTCTGAGTGTTGCCTACCCTCAACTACAGTATCCCACAGGAGCCGGATCATGTGAGCGCCACAGTCTTCGCTCCCATTGGAAGTTGCCACATCATTTGGCATAACGCTTAACTTTTCTCAACTTTGTTGTTGCTGCAGCTCATGTCATTAATAATAAATAACTTCAGCGATTTTTTTTCAAAACATCTAGACCAAAATGAACTTTTAAATGCTCTACTGACATGCTCTCTACAGTCCTCGATACCACTCATCAAGGCAAATTATCAAATGGGCTCTGATAAACATTTACCTGATCTCTATACAAGAAAAATCTCTAAAGACGCACAAGGACAAACCAAGGTGATTCACACAAAGTATTATAGCAAACACTTCACAGAGCACATCCAGAAATATAGTAACCTCCAATTAAAATGAAAAGGCATACATTGGTTTGACAAAGCAACAAGTTTGTCAGACCACTCTATAATCACTCTACAGTCTCTACAATACCACCTCAGAAAGCAGAATACATCAGCTACTTTGTCTTTTACTTTTCTCTTAACATTGAAACTACTCTGAGAGTCTTGTACATTAATCTATTCTATTCTAATCTATTGGGGACTTGTGGCTTTTTAATCACAGATGTTGAACTCATTCTGCAGCCGAACAATCACAACTACTGTACTACTTTAGAGTCTATTAGATTTATACAGTGCTAGATTGTTTTTTACTTATTGTCTACTGTTAGATCTTTGGATTAAGTATTTTTCTGTGCATTAAATCCTCTTGGCAACTCTTATGGGACAGTCACTGAATCACCAAACCACAGATATCTGCCCACAAATTATTTCTCTCACTCGAGTCTTCTTCCTATATAAAAAAGCCATTTCTTGCTACATTTTACGTAAGTAACCTCTGTCACAAATGCATTTTACACTTCTTCAGTGCCTCCCTCCCCTTTTTTCATTTCGATTCTTCTGCTTTCACGAAAGCCCAGAGACTATCCATTATGTGCAATTTAAATGGCCACTCCCTATCCACCAAAAGAGCTATGTGTGAGAAAGTTCATGGCTGTCACAGAGCAATAAGAGGCTTTTTCCATCACACTTGAGGTTGGGGTGAGTAGGTTTACTCAGACAAATGCCGGACGCCTTTCACAGTAAATAGGCATGAGGAGGTAAAGAAAACTGACTTTATAAATATATTAGTATCGTTTCCACACACAATATAATCACATGCACCCTTGATTGATGCATGCATTTTTTTTGATGATGACAGTAAGCCTCTGTTCTTTTACCCCCCTTGTACCCTCACCACCCATCCCCCCCCCCCCCCAAAGATGACAATAGTTTCTATTCTCCTCTTGCGGACAATGAGGTATTCACCGTGCAATCAAAAAAGGACACTAAACTGACCACCCAAGAGTCATAAAATCACCTGTTCAAGCGTTTACCCAATGTTCGCCTGTGTCTATAATCCACTTTCAAAACAGACAACCAGGCGTCGCTATGCTACTTTTATACTATATGGATCTTACCAAATTAATGAAAGTATAAACATGTTAATATAAACTGTGTGTTACACAAGTTGTATACTTTGTTAACATTAGTTAACACAATAGTTAATGAAGTAACAATGAGCAATAGAGTTAATCTTATTAACACATATTCAACATTCTAAAATTGGAAATGAATGCAAACTAGCAATATTAAAGGTTTAGTTCACCCAAAAATTTTAATTAGCCCATAAATTACTCCACCCTCAAGTCATCCTAGGTGTAGATGACTTTCTTCTTTCAGACGAATACAGATAAGTAATATAAAAAAATGTCCTGGCTCTTCCAAGTTTCATGGAACTCAGCAGGCGTTGCATGCATCAGTCCAAAAGAACTTAAATAAAATCACCCATCCATAAAAAAAAAAGTGTCACACTCCGGGGGGTGAACAAAGGCCTCCTACAGCGAATCGATGCGTTTTTGTAAGAAAAAAAAAACATATTTAAAACGTAATAATCAATTTAATGTAGCTTGCGCCAGCAGTTGTACATGGAAGCAATTCCGGGCGGATGACATATGGGGTCAGCGTTGCACATGCGCCGGTGAGTCTCATGAAAACCAACGTTTATTTTGGTTTTAAAAAGGAAGCAAAGGAAGCAAGAGTTTCTGACTTGGAGCAAAAGTGAACAAACCAGTCCTCTTGGCTTATTCGAACATATTACGACATTCTTCTTTACTGAGAGGTAACGATTCACTCAAACTCACGATTACGCATTCGCCAATTTCTTTTTTTTTTTCTTCTTTTTTTACAAAATGAGATTTAAGAAATTATAAACTAAATGTGTCCTTTTATTATTGCTTGAACAAAATACTGCACATTTCTTTGTCAAATTGAAATAACACTATAATAATATACTAAAATAGCACTTGCATATTATTGCTCTTTGTTGGTTTTGATTGCTTCTATTGTCATAATTTGTAAGTCTCTTTGGATAAAAGCATCTGCTAAATGACAAAATGTACATATAAGAAATAAAATAATTAAAATTGAAATTTTAAAACAAGCCCCAAATAAAATAAATAACAGAAATAAAAGAAATATCTTCATATAAACAAAATAAGTCTTTGTCTGTGCTCTTTCCATTTAAATTAGAGGCAACCACTGCATTTTAACCATGATCCAAAAAAAGATGCTGCATACAAGCAACATGAGCAGTTTTTAAACTAAATTAGATTGTATAATTTTGAAATTTGAAGCAAAAACAGAATGGTTTGACTTCAGTTTTGTGATACTATGCATTAAAAATATCTGCATGAAACAGTGGATGAGCTGAATGAGACGCAGATTCACACTCTGCCAGCAGGCGGCGCTTAAAGCATTTCCTTGGTTTCCACTGTAAACAAAACAGCACTGCACTTATGAACTTTAATACGCATTATACAGACGCAAGATGAAAAGAAAAAATACCATCTAAACTTTTCCAAAGACAGTAAGTTTCCCCTCAGACATGCATTAATAATAAACTCCTACACCAACAGGAATCGTGATTGTTTAGCATCTCAACCGATTAGAATCCAAATATTGAATCGATTTTCAACCGGCCGCCGGGTTAATGTACTCCTATCTACTTTACAAATCCTCGTTTTGTACTTCTAATTTGTGACTGTTGTTTTGTTTTGATCTTTCCCCTGCGCTTCCGCGTTTGTCAATTCTGAGTGGCTGATGCGGCACTAAAGCACCGATTATTTTTTTGTTTGTACGTCATGCTCCCGGAGCTGCTTCCATTTACAACAGTGAGTGCAAGCTAGATTAAAGTGATTATTAAGTTTTTTGAATATGGATATTTTTCTTACAAAATTGCATCGATTCGCTACAGGAGGCCTTTTTTTCACCCCCCGGAGCCGTGTGAGACACTTGTTTTAGGCCGCAACAAAAGGACGCTTACTTTATTTAACTTCTTTTGGACTGAAGCATGTAACACCCGCTGATTGGCATTAAACAGCTTGAAAGATCAAAAGACAATTTTTAATATAACTCCGACTGGATTCAACTGAAAGAAGAAAGTAATATACACCTAGGATGACTTGAGGGTGAGTAATTCATGGGCTAATTTTTTGGGTGAACTAACCCTTTAATAAACTAATCATTACCAATTAACTGATGAATGCTGTAAAAAGAAGTCACGACACATAATGCATTAAATGATATTAATGTATTGAACTGATTATAGCAGTAACCCTCCAAAACCCAAACAAAGCTCTCTTTTTATTCCCAGTCTCATGTTTTTCCCTTACTTTCCCTCCCTCACCACTCCTAATAAGGCCTCCCACTTCCTACCTCTGTTTCTTAGATTCAATGTTGACCACAAATCAATTGATCTTGCCAGCAATTTTACAGTCCTAAGGATTGAGGTCTAGCTTTGTATTGTTGAACTGACAACATCTTACAGTCGCTATTATGAGCTTACCGATGGAGTGCTCACTCATCCCCCTTGAGAGGGTATTTTCCTTACAAGGCAGGTAAACAGGACCACTAGGCAAGGCAAGATTAAAGCCAAATTATTTTCGTGTATGGCAATTTCACTGCCAGTGGAAATGCTGCGCTCAGGGAGTTTCAACTTACAATGGAATTGGCTGGATTGCATTACAAGCGAATGTGGCAAGATGGTTGCCAGAGTGAAACGCAACGGAACACAAATACACGTCATTGCGACCTGTCATTTAATCTCAGTATAAGGGAGACTAACAGTTGTTTTAATACAGAGACGACCTGCAGCTGTCAGTGACTGCGCTCTAAGATGCTGGTCTCATAGCAGTCAGTGCTACTAAACAAGCATTTTGGGGTCGAACTCGAGGTGCATCTGTATTTTCACCATCAAACGCTGCACGCGCGCAGTGCTACTGTCTTGTAGAAAGCGCAATAGGGTATTAGGACCCGCACACCTTCGCGGGCCCCCCGAATATATAATCGCGCGAAGTGAAGATGGGTATTTAAAGTGACCCAACAAGGCGCTGATGTCAGTCAGTTCACAAAGTGAGTTCAAGCTCGGAAGGACAACCATTCTAAGTGAATCCTCGTATGCACGTCTCAATGCGAATTTCTAATCAGAGTTTTAATCGTTTTGTTTCTGTCCACACCCGTCCCGTTACTTAACGGGCCGGCACTCCCGAGTCTCTGGGGTCTACCCCTACAGACACCCTCACCAGAAACGCGGGACTAACCCTGATCCCACATTTAATGCCTCTAATCTATTAAATAAAGTTAAACTGAAAGTGGACCCCGCAGTACCTGTGATACCTGCACAAAGGCAACATCGTTCCTGAGGATTACGGGTCCAAAAGAAGACTGACACGTTAAAGTCCCGTAGGGCTCCGGTAGTGGACGTTATTCCGCGCTAGGAGCTTTGCTGCTGGTGTCTGTGGGTCCGCTGCGCTTATACTGCCTGCAACAGTGAGCAGACCCACCAGCCCTCGAAGAGACCAGTCCTTCCGAGAGAGAGAGAGAAAAGGAGGATCCACAGTCACGCTCAACATAACGACTACACTGTTACACTGTCTCACTAGAACGCTGTCTCTATAATTAACCCGGAACGACCGACGGTTATTGACGGTTAACTCGTTTTGGTCGCTGCTAGTATTTCTACAGAATGCATGATGTGCATAACTTGCAAATTAATGTTGTGCATGCAAAGTCAGGTGAAAAGTCAGTAGTTTTACAATGCACGATGCACATACTGTAGGCTATCCTACAATTATCAGCCAGAATATAAACAACATCTCGCCTGGATGCATGTGATCAAGTATATTTTTACAGAAAAATGGAACAGACATGTAAAATAACTTATTTTTTGTTTGTTTGTTTGGACTGTACTACTATTTCCACATTGTGAATCTCTTGCAAACTGTCTTCATGCATGAAAAGTTGGGTCAATAGTCAACAGTTTAACATTAATAAGATTAAATGCGTCTATCGAGGCTAAGTTGTTACTGTACAGATTAATGTAGGTATTGTTTATGTAAATGTTCTGCCAAAGCTTGTTAGGACTTGGTATTATTTAATTATTTATTTAGGCTATTTAAATGCAAGCAATAACTTGGTATTAGCCTACAAAAATATACACACACACACACGATTTAATTTTATTTATTTATTTTTGCGAAAACTCTGGTTGCTAGTTGCCGTGGTAATCTTTAGTAGCTAATATAGCCTACATGCAATAACACGTGTCTGTGTATAATAAGGGATCCTTTACATGAGTTTCTTTATCACTGCAAAGTGCGCATATATTGGTTGTGTGAGGCTCTGTACCAGTAGAGGGAGCAGAGCAACGGTTACACTTAAGGCTAATTGCCATATAAACTACAACAGGCTCTACATTAAAACCCCAAGGCCTCTTAAATAATGCACAAGTATGGGCCATTCATTGCAGTGGACAAGAACACTGCTAAAGTAATCAGCCGTTCTGTCAGAACAAATACATATTCAAGTGTCAGAAGCACATTTCAATATCAAGGGATATCATGACAGAATTTGATATATGCCTTCATATTTGACCAGATTAATTTTTTTATTTTTTTGAAGGAACATTAAAATGACATTCAACCACAAAAGCAATGTTGGTGAGCAGAGCACATGAACCGAATAACACTGAGCTACTGTACTTGCATGTGATTTTCAGTTTTCTCAGAACAATTCAAATGCAGCAAGGTGTTGTTAACAGCACATATGACTGTCAGCATGCTGGAGGTCCAGGAGAGATTAACCCTTGTGCATTTTTGTCCCTTTCATTTTTTGACTATTTTGGCCGCGTTAATGCAAAAGGAATCATTTGTTCCAGAAGTATGTAGTTTTATTAGAATTGTATTAAAACACAAAAGCACTCATAATTACCTAGAATAAGTAGCATGGAATAAGATAATGATGACTCGTCTAAAAAAGCTTGTTGTGTTCTGCTAGTTTAAACCTCTAAATGAAGGAAATGTTTGGTAGTTATGTTGGTTTAAAAAGAAAAATCTGTGAAGGTAGAAAAAAAAAAATTAATGTATTATACTTTTATGGCGGCTTTTTTGACACAAATATTTTCATCCTCTAAGGGCCTCTGTGTAACTTTTATTAAATTGATGTACAAGGGTTAAATAATGCTTTGGCTTGCCAGAATCCCAGATGCACTTTAACACCTCTATGTTTAAAACTGGATAAGAAAACTGGATGACGAGTAATTTCTTATTGCTAAATTCTGAAAAAACAGAGGCATTAAATATCGGACCTAAAAACTCTGCATGTAATAACCTAGAACACTGTCTAAGACTGCTGCTCTGTCAATTCTCCGTCATCAGTTAGGAACCTAGGGGTGCTATTTATACAAGCTTCCTTTGAAAGCCACGTTTCAAAACTGCATTTTTCCATCTCAAAAATATATCTAAATTACGACCTATGCTCTCAATGTCAAATGCAGAAACTTTAATTCATGGTTTTTTTTTTTTTTTTATGACCTCAAGTTAAGATCATTGTAATGCTTTATTGGTGGTTGTTCTGCACGCTTAATAAACAAACTCCAGCTGGTCCAAAATGCAGCAGCTTGAGTTCTTACTAGAACCAGGAAGTACGACCATATTAGCTCGGTTCTGTCAACACTGCACTGGCTCCCTATTAAACATCGTATAGATTTTAAAATCTTGCTTATTACTTATAAAGCCCTGAATGGTTTAGCACCTCAGTATTTGAATGAGCTCTTACTGCATTATAGTCTTCCACATCCGCTGCGTTCTCAAAACTCTGGCAATTTGATAATACCTAGAATATCAAAATCAACTGCGGGCGGCAGATCCTTTTCCTATTTAGCGCCCAAACCCTGGAACAATCTACCTAGCGTTGTTCAGGAGGCAGACACACTCTGTCAGTTAAATCTAGATTAAAGACCCATCTCTTTAACCTGGCTTACACATTACACACTAACACATTTCTAATATTCAAATCCGTTAAAGGATTTTTAGGCTGCATTAATTAGGACAACCGGAACCGGGAAGGCTTCCCATAACACCCGATGTACTTGCTACATCGTTATAAGAATGGCATCTATGCTAATATTTGTCTGTTTCTTTCTTATTCTGAGGTCACTGTAGCCACCATATCCAGTCTGTATCCAGATCAGATGGTCACCGTAGCCACCCAGATCCAGTCTGTATCCAGATCAGATGGTCACCGTAGCCACCCAGATCCAGTCTGTATCCAATCAGACGGTCAACCGTAGCCACCAGCTCCAGTCGGTATCCAGATCAGACGGTCCACCTTAGCCACCAAGATCCAGTCTGTAATCCAGACAGACTGTCACCGTAGGGGCCACCAGAGTCCTTCTGTATCCAATCGGCAGAGGTCCACCGTATCCACCAATCCGGTATGTCTCCAGGACAGACGGTCACTCAGGTCACCCGATCTGGTATGTATCCCGATCAAGATTGTGGATCAGCACCTGAGAGATGACCTCTACAGCCCTGATGTCAGCGGAGATCAGGACAACTATGAGCCACAAGGACAGATCCCCGTAAAGATCTGGTCTCAGAAACGGTCACCAGGACAAGACCACAGGAACCAGACGAGTCCCTGCACATCGAAACTTTTCTGCAGCATGAATTGAAAACTGCTGGTCCTCTGGTCAGAGGAGAACTGGACCCCCGACTGAGCTTGGTTTCTCCCAAGGTTTTTTCTCCATTCTGTCACCGATGGAGTTTTGGTTCCTTGCTGCTGTCGCCTCTGGCTTGCTTAGTTGGGGACACTTATTTTCCAGCGATATCGTCGACTTGATTGCACAGATACTATTAAACTGAACTGAGCGGGATGATGACAATCACTGAATTCAATGATGAACTGCCTGTAACTGAAAATTGAGTGTTTACTATTGTTATTTTGCATTATTGACACATTATTTTCTTAATTAATGCTGTTCAGTCGCTTTGACACAATCTGTATTGTTAAAAGCGCTATATAAATAAAGGGAAAAAATGGAAAATAAATAAAAATGTTTACAGCTCACTATCTCCGGCCTGAGCTGCGCGGCATAGCCGGGGTTACTTTCAGTGCTAAGAACATTTAACAGATGTCTTAACACATTCAGGAGGAATTTACAGTTCTACCGTGTGTCGCGGTTAGGAGAGCAGGGGAGACCGGTGTTGTGAGCACAGCATTTGACATTACAACGGTCTCATAAAAGCATGATAAGAGTGTGGGTGGAAACCGCGGCCTGCTACAGCTGCTGTGTTTATCTCAAACCTGATGAACGCTGCACACCAACATCCTCGGGGGAAAAGGAAGAATCAAGACTTTAAAGAATTTGTGTGCATTAGCATACTGAAGCAAATTCAGGAATGTAGATGGTGGGGCTGAAATATCTACAGTAGATCAAGTGTACTGCTCAGGAGTCTATTTATACTCTTAAATGTTAGATGCAAATATAATTAGCTTGTTTTGGCACACCGCCCTCGTGTATCCTGATACAAAGTCGCCTTATTCCCACGGTTTTCCAGTACATCGACACTGGCCATCATTTTTGGCATTAGCCCGACCTTCCCCTCTTTTCTTGTTGGCAATTGCCAGTATGGTTTCTATCAGCGATGTGCGCTGATGCAACATTTGCTTCAAAAACTCTAGCCTACCCACCTCTCCCCGACCCATACAACGTCCCACGACCCCCAGCACTTCTCCGCGTGTGACTATTGCCCGCGCTCGCGATCCCTGACACACTCGTCTGATCGCGCAGCTGTACTATAGACGCCTCTTCGCGACACAAGCTCGCCAGCGTACGCCACCTGAGCCGCGTGCGCAATGGCCCAGCTGTCAAGATGATGATTTCAAGAGGTACAATTGTACTGCACTTTTTATGTGTGGCTTTTCTGTCCCGACGTACTGCACTTGTGGCGGCTTATCAGACGCGGCCTTTTGGGTCACGTATAAATATGCGGCAAGAGATAGCTGCGCCTGAGTCATTTGTGCTGCGAGGCAATTACATATCACAGCATCAAAGTGACACATTAAAAGCACTGGAAACATGGACTTTGATATGTTACTATAATATCTTATTAAGCTTAAGTGAAAAACAATAGTTCTTTAAAGAGAGGGTTCCACATAAGAGCTTTCTTGCATGTCACAGCTCTTATCTGTAAATTAGCCCAATAAGAGCAATCGAAGTCTGTCTGAGCTGTGCACTTTCCTTTCATTTACTCTAATCGAACAGACGTTTTCCCTCAAATTTCAGAGTACATCACATATTAAACAGTCAACAGGTACAATTAACACTAATAATCTGCTAGTATCTTGCTTTTCTGTTTAAATTCAGATTTTAGGAAAGGGCCAGCAAAGATCTAACCATGTTGCCCCGTTCCCATCTGTGGCTATCATTTATGTGGTGGTAATAGAGCTGTAGGTGTTTGACAGATGATTCACCTTTACAAAGGTGAGCTAGTTATTTCATGGACGGCAGTGATGCCCCTGGCTGGAGCGGCTTGCCTTTGGCTGAAAAACAGCAAATACAGTAAGATGTACTTTCATCCCGATTCTACACAATAATGTGACTTGTGTGACACAGATGTTTTTGGTTGGTCTTTGGAAGGGTGTTTGTTCATTTTCCATGTCCTGTTAGTCACACATATGGTGTTCATGTTTTAATAACTTGAACACAATAAAATCAGGCCAAAGGTTCTCAAGGCAGCATCTAATGAATTTTCTCACCTCACAGAGAATGATTAAAAGCTGCTCTGAGCTCTTATTTAATTCATGCCAAGTTGAGGGACTGACTCTACTTCTTTTTTCCCTGATTTCAAAAGTTTTCTTCCACAGGCAAAAAAAAAGATTAATATTGCATTAGATGGGAGCAAATTACCTAGAATTCAACACTTCTCAATGGTAGTGTAATTATAGATAAATATGTGAATGTGACAAGTCAAACAAGGCAATTTTTGGTTAAACCCCCCCCCCCGGAAGATTTAGAGAACTTGTTTAAGCGTTAACTCGACTTATTCCCAGTCCCCTTCTGCTTTCAAATTTTCTTGGTAAAGTGAATCAAAAATAAATATTTTGTATACATGGATTAATTGGTTTTATATCATCATAATATCAGCCAGTCAAGTCGGCATGAATTGCCTTCGCAACCCATTTCTCGGGATTTTTAATACAAAAAAGTGTCGGCAAGACATCTATCCATCAGGATTTATCCATCCATTGGTTAGAAGGTGTAAAATGGACTTTATATGCCATATTGCATAAATAGCTACTTAGCTATTGGTTAACAATATCCAAAAAAATTAAAAGAAAGCCATCCATTTCTTTACATTATAGGATGGGGGGGGGTAATCAAAATAATATGCTGTCATCAAAAAGAAAAAAAGAAAGAAAAAAAAAGCTAAAGCCTCAATCACTGGGTCATAAAAGCAATTAAAATCCCAAGAGCTAAACTGGAATTCTGCCCATCATTTGGCCCAACTCATATCGGAAGAGTGATGCACCTAAATATAAATCCTGAAGGCCTTGAAAATCAGACAAAGAGAGAATTTCAACTATGTTCAGAGCAATTCACTGCATAGAAATCATAAAATACAGGCAATCAGGCATTCATGTAGCTCCAACAGTGGAGTGTGGCACTACAAACATCAAGGTCATGGGTTCGATTCCCAGGGAATGCATGAACTGATGCAATCTAAGTTGGATAAAAGTGTCTGTCAAAGTCATAAATGTAAAACAAAAAAAAAGCAAAAAATAAATAAATAAATAAAACTGGCAGCTGAATTTATCAGGTTCTTTAAAGCCGTTTCCATTTCTTCCAAGAGATGTTATAATTGGCAAAGTCTTTCCAAGGGGGCAAGGGCTGAGCAGTGCTGGGTAAGATGAGATAATGTCAATGTTATAACTTCATTAGACCTAATAAACAAATACATATGGCTAAGGTAAGACGCTGAAGTGAAGTTCTCTCTGAAGCCAGACCCGTACAGCAGTAGGAAATCTCACCTTGTCACTCAAGGACTTTAGGACACTGTGTTTCGGTTCACAATGCTGGTTTCCATGAGGAATGTTTCACTGGAGATGTAAAGGGTCTGGTGGTGAGAGTCAGTTCAAACATTTTAACGGCTTTAAAGGTTGAATTTTGGCAGGCAGAGCTGCAGGTTTGTGCCATTTGGTGTTTTTGCCATTTTAAAACCAAGAAGATTTAGCTCACATTCCAAGAGGCAAATTAAAGGACTGAATAAGATTTTGTTTGTGCGATGACGCTTTAAGAGAGACTTTTCCCCCCATCAGTAGAACAATAAAGAAGAACAGTAGAACAGTTTTTAGCTGAAACTGTGGTCTTTGGTGCTTCATAAAAAGTAAGTGAGCAGCTGCCTGCCTTTGATGACAAAAAAAAGCATATCAAGGAACACAAAATTAATACGCGTGGCTCCTGACGATATATTGAGATCTTATGAAGAGAAACGATCAGTCTGTGCAAGAACCTGAACATTACTTACAGCATTATTACCTGTAATCCAGAGCCTCAGGCAAACGGTCTGGAGTGATGTTCAGGTCACGAACAAGTCATTCTTCTGGAACAGGTCCTTTTAGTGAACGAGTTGAGTTCACAGTTTGCGGCTCAAGCAGTACAGAACCAGTTCATTGAAAGGAACTGTCCAAAAGGCTCTGGATTTCAGGTAATAATGTTGTAAATAAGTTTCTTGCGCAGACCAATCATTTCACTTCATAAGACGGGTATTAATTTTGTCTTCCTTAATTGATGTGCTTTTTTATTCTCAAAACTGGCAGCCGTTGACTTGCATTTTATGAATCACCAAGGCCCATGGTTTTGGCTAAAAATCTTCTTTACTGTTCTATTTTTCTGAAGAATGACCTAAGTATGAGTAAATTAACAGCAAATGTTCATTTTAGGATGAACTATACTTTTAATATAAAGGCAAAGAAGCAGTAAATTAATTGTAGGCCTTCAATCATGCAACAGAATAATGCAAAACCATGCTTGTGTTATTTTACAAAGACAGTTCAATGAGACCTCCAGATTCATTAAGGACTTTTCACCTGCAGAGCCCTTCACCTCACGGCCAACACGAGTCCTGCAACTCTTCACGCAAAACCAAAAAACTAGGTTTAAAAAGTTGAACTCTCCAGCCTCTGGCATCTCCATTATTTAAGTTTAAGGCAATAGCAAAACGCCCATTTATAATAAAGGGCAACAGAGATTTGTGAGAGAGGAAAGCTGTGCTGCTGTGTGCATTCGGCTTATAGTCAATCTCACTGAATTTTTCTAATATATTAGTCTGAAAGAAAAGTTCTTTCAAAGTTGCCAGAACCATCTGTACTGGCACTGAGGTGGAGCAGTGTGAATTACTCTGACCGGAATCCAATTTCACTTACTTGGATTTCCCTGAAAACAAATTGTTGTACAATTGTGTTGTAAAAGTGTCCTCTTTTACTTGAAAAATCACTACCAGTGCTGTTAAAAGATATTTTTACTCCCAAAATGAATATAAGAGAATAGAGAGAGAATGAGAAATGATGGAGAAAGTAAATGTCACAAATTGGCTTAAAATGTGTGCCACCTGCATGAGCACAAGCACTCAACTAGTCAAAGCATGTGTGCACAAATCACAAGACCAAGTGTCTGAACCATGTGCACTCTTTGACAAGCTTACCAAACCTATATTTTGTTAGAAAGACTGTCAAAAATAATTTTACGTATGACTAGTTGGCCACGGTGTAAAAGTGTACACTACTGTTTAAAGTTTGGGGTCAGTAAGATTTTCTAAATGTTTTTGAAAGAAGTCTCTCTTATGCTCTACAAGACTGCATTTATTTGCTCAAAAACACAGGCAATATTGTGAATATTATTGCAATTTAAAATAAATGGTTTTCCTCTAATTGGCTACTAAGTAATAAAAAGGTCATATTATTCCTGTAATCAAAGTGAATTTTTCAGCAATCACATACTCCGTCATGTTACATGATCCATCAGAACTCATCTCTACGATCCTGATAAAAGAAAATATATCTTTTGTTAATCACATTGATGTCAATAAACAGTTGGGATGATTCCTTTTTGTGGAAACCATTTTTTATTTTTTGTTTAAAGGGGTCATATTATGCTATTTAAATTTTTCCTTTCTCTTTTGGAGTGTTACATAGCCCTTGGTGCATAAAGCAGATCTGTAAAGTTACAAAGACTAAAATCTCAAATCCAAAGATATATTCTTTATAAAAAATTAAGAGTCAACCACGCCTACCCAAAACGGCTCGTTCCAACACACCCCCAAATGTCTACGTCACTATGTGGGAAGATTGGCATAACGCGGCCCAAGAGTCACGCGGGGGGGGCGCCAGGTAAAGAAAGAAGGCGTAACTTTTATACTCAATGTAGTTTTGTTGCCACTGCCGCCATGTCCTGAAGACACTGTGTTTCATTGTGAAAGCAAAACTAATTTGTTGTTTAGAGAGTGTCCTTATCCAAGAGGACGATATCCGCTTCGTCTTGCCTGGAGCTGATCCGTGCTGGTCGTTGAGGAAATACAACAACTTTGCGTTGTTGATCGCTGGATCGGCTTTCACCGTGGCCGAAGCGGAGAGCCTAGTCCGGGGTCGTCACATGTGGTTGCTGCTCCTTCGTCGGATCCGCCGGCCGCGTTGTTCTCAACCCCGCCGCCTCTGCTCACGGGCGCTAGAAGGCCGCCTGGGCTTTCCCCGCGGGCTCACGCTAGGGCCCGTGTGTTTTCTTGTGAAAGCAAAACTACTTTGTTTGGTCTTCCAAAAGAGGACACGACTAGAAATCAGTGGTTAATTTGTATTTACAACATTGTTCCAGAACATTTCAACCCAAATATTAATTTGTGTGCAGTGCATTTTATGGAGGATGTTTCCTGATCCTGGTAGTGTAGACTACAATGCTGGCTGTTCTGATTCACAGACTGTAAGTACGTTTTTCATTTAAAGGATTTGCCACTGACGATTAAAACGCGAATTTTTTGGGCAGTGTAGAGTAGCACTTGTAGTTTGTCATTTCTCCGATCACAAATGCAGACATGGTTTTATGTTTACGCTGTGCGATGCAACGCAACATGTAAAAAGACAATATAAGTCATTATAATCAGTAATTATGTCCCCACTGGATGCAACAAATGCCTCGTTTGTAATGGGTTTTCATGTTTTTTTGTTTCGTTGCTCCGGCCGGACAGGGCATCAAAGTATGGTAAGGGGCGTAACATTTCCGTCACACACTTGAAGTATTCGGCCAATCACAATGCACTGGATAGCTGGCCAATCACAGCACACCGCGTTTTTTCAGACCGATGAGCTTTGTAAAAATCGACGCGTTTCAGAAAGGTGGGGCATAGAGGAGAAACAATAATGTACAGTATGTGGAAAATAATGTTTTTTGAACTTTAAACCACATAAACACATTTCATTACACCAAATACACCAAATAATTTTCTTTTTAGCAACATCATATGACCTCTTTAAGTATTCTTTGACAAATAGCAAGTAAAAAATAAATCTTTTGAAACCTTACAAAATGTCTTCACAGTGACATCTGATGAACTTAATGCATTAATGCTGACAATATTTCTTTAATAAAATACTGATCACAAACTTCTGAATAGTAGCGTAATTATAGATAAATACATGGCCCAGATCAAATAATCAGCCAAAATGAGGCAATTTTAGGTAATGCCAGAATAGAGCCAGATTGCACAAATAAATACTTAATGGTTAATAATATCCATCAGCCCACATCAGTAGAAAAAGGAAAGATGTTTTCAGAATTGATTTTAAAGAATTCAGTTTTTGTTGTTGTTGCTAACATTCTACTTAAATACTACTACCACAACGTTTTATGTGCAACATCAAGAACTGGAAGGTTCACAATATGTGCACTAACTACAATTCTGATTTCACATTGACCTTAATATGCATCTGCATGTGCTGTCAGTTCTCTTTTTGTGACCGGCATTCAGTAAAGTTGGCATTACCTTATGAGGAAGCACTAAAAAGCACTCCCGGATCGGCTGTCCTTGATTGTGGAAAAGAGTAAGTCATCAGTCAACTCTGTTGCTGTGCGCTGGGCTAGATAAGCTGAACGTGGAAGAAAAGCTCCAGTGGAAATGAGGCAATCTGCCCCCATACAGCTGCAGCAGGACCGTGCAGTTCAAACGGCCACCTGTGTGACAGGCCGGACACGAGCCACCCGACCGGCACGGCCCACACACAGCTCATCTTCCACACGCCTTCGAGAAATTAAAGCCTTTGGTTCCCTCACAGTTGACTCAATCCTCCTGTCAGGATTTGATTTCTAACACTCACTCTCTCATGCGTGATTGAAGACCTGTCCGTCACGTCGAACGTCAGATGTCAAAACCGAGTTAAGATGCTTTTGAAAGCATTTAGCATTAAAAATACAACTAAATGAGTCGCTTTAGCAAGCACAAAGCTTTTATCTCACAGATAAAGCTCAAAAAGAGAGTTCAGATAGGGTTTACACAAGAGATTGAACACAATTGTCCATCTGGCATTTCATACAGAAACCCTGCTTTCGTGATTTATCCTCCAAAAAGCACCAGTTCTCCACTGGCATAAACATTTGGGCTATTTATGCGCTCTAATATCAGACTAAACCCTATACTTTGCTCTTGGCTCGCAAACACACATCTGAGGCAGTGTCGGCCTCACCTTTCAGCTTCATCTGTCCAAACTTGATAAAAGGTCTGAAATCTAAACTTCCTGTCATTTAGAAAGAGCAAACAAGAAGCGAAAAGCGATGGAGGCAATCCGGCAGACGTTTCCACCTGTTCGTGACAGAATAAATGCCAAAGAACTGGAGAAGAAACCTCTTATTATTGAGAAGCAGCCTCTCGTGGGGACACTGACAGCCTTATCAGGTGTGCAGCAGAGATCTTGCCAACAAATCCTTTCTCTGCCGTGAGATCTACACTCTGCCTGTGAATGAGAAGCTTAAAGGGTCTCTGATGGTACATCAAGCAGACAGAACTTCCATCAGAGGAATGCATATCAACTCACCTACAGCTCGAGCAGATCTGTAGTCCTTGAACATCATGTGTTAAGCAGACGCTCAATGTCCCGGTGACGGCACCCTGTTAAGAAGACAATATAGGCTTAGCTGCGTTCGGACGTTAAGGGGACTGAGGTGTCTCTATGAAACAGCCTTGTGGGTATATATCAGTGAGAAAAAACAGATGACTTTTCATTAGCATAGTAAATGTCTTGGAGAAGGCAATCTAAATTCAGCGAGAAAGAAATATACAAATAAACCTAAAATATCCATAATGCACAGCAGTTTAGTAGTCAAAGTCGCCTGGGATCATCTGATTCAAGAATAGCCAGAGTCCAAAATTAACTGTTTACTTCAGCTCCTGATAGCGGATGAGCTGAGTTTATTTACCAGGCATAAATATTTCTTCCCAGGCCTGAAACTGCATTTTGAATTTTTATTAAAAATGTTTTTTGTCCCTCATGACAATGGAATTATCTAGCTGCTTTTTCTTGCATATTTGTGGCAGCGCGGGTCATTGTGTCACTCCTACAATCTCAGTCTTTCAGCGAAACAGCACCTGTCATAAAAACTGTGAAGATTAGAATTTTGATTAGAATTTTGGGTCTTATATTTTTGCGTCAGTAGCTTAAAGGGATAGTTCACGGCCATGTATTGTACTCACGGCCTCCCAGTCAAGTCCAGTGGCCAAAAGAAGGTGAAATAAGCGCATATTCATCCAGTAATAAAAAGTCTCTCCCAAGACGACGTTGTCCGCTAACCGGGGGGTGAACTAAAGCCTCCTGTAGCGAATTGATGCATTTTTGTAAGAAAAATATCCATATTCAAAAATAATCACTTTAATCTAGCTTGCGCCAATAGTTGTACACAGAAGCAGCTCCGGGCGGATGACGTAAGATGTCTTTATTCACCCCCCGGAGCAGTGTGAGGCACTTTTTTTATTGTGGATAGATGCGTTTTATTTAACTTCTTTTGGACTGATGCATGAAACACCCGCTGACTGCCATTAAACAGCTTGGAAGATCAAAGACAATTTTTTATATAACTCCGATTGGATTCATCTGAAAGAAGAAAGTCATATACACCTAGGATGACTTGAGGGTGAGTAATTCATGGGCTAATTTTCATTTTTGGGTGAACTAACCCTTTAAATGTGAGGGACATTGCACAATATGTGTTGCCAAATGGTGTTCTGGAGTTCTTTTAGCATCCTAGATAAGCATCTGGGACTGGATTTACAAAATCAAATCATTAAAATTATTCTTAACTGCTTTTTTTTCCTAACAATATTAGTCAATAATGTTTTGTATTCACTAAAACATTTAAGAATATTCATAACTTGCTTCTTAAGACGAAACTTCAGAAAAATCTGAATTCCTGAAAATAATTTTCTTAAAAACCACTGTAAATAACTTCTTGTAAAACTGTAAAAATTGAAGCATAAACTTAAATTTGTCTCACATTCCTAAAAGGCAGCGATGGGTTGTAACTGATGAAATGTAAATGACCCAATCAGCACTGTGTAAGAATCTGCTCAACAGCGCTCAAATGTTAGCGGGAAATAGACGTTTTAAAAATGTCAGTACCGAATGATATCGCAGTTGGTACTTTTGACAACACAACTCCATCTTAAACAAGCTGATAACTACTTACACGGCACGGTAAAAAAGTGCAACACGCAAATTGATGTTTGACTCCCTTCAAGCCATTTCTGACAAAAACCATTTGTGTGCCATTTTTTAATAGGTAACCTGTCGACGGTGCAAAATGATGGCAAGGGTGTTTATCGAGTTGATCAGCAGGTCTGTGGCCAAAACCGCCATACAATCAGACAACACCAAGCCTGTCATTTTCATCTTAACACAAGATGTTCTAAAGAAAATAATACAGACTTTTTTCAGGAAGTGCACTTGGCAACATCTTAGAATTTATCTATAGAGATAATGTATCTTTCTCTAATGTATCTCATAACGATCTATGTATTCGAATTAAACAAGCAACTTCCACAAATGTCAGATTTAAACCATGTAATATTGCAGTTAAAGGCCAACTAACTTGCTGAAGGCTTGAAGAGTGTAAATTCCAACCTGTGCTAAATTTATACTTTTCAAACTATGACATTAAATGCATAAAGGACATTAACATTACGCATCTTTGTGTTTCAAAACTGCAATCGCATATCTAGGTTTCATTCAGATCTATAATTGAAATGTCAGAAATCACGAGTGCTGTCTTTCATCACTTTGGTCTGTGAATGCTTTGATTCACAGATTCATAGACAGAGCACCGTTCTGGAAACATATTATATTATGAAATCAAGAGTCAGCCAATAACACAATCAAAAAACAACCTTGTCTAGATAGGAATGAGTGTTTTGCAGTGACTGGTCTCATGTACTCTGGTCAGTACAGAAGCGTGTGAGTCTTGAGAGAGTTTGTGGAAACAGTCTTCCTCAAATAGCGGTAAGTCCAAGATCCACCTGTCACTTCCTCTTTGACCCTTCGTCCACAACATGGTAATGAACTCTAACCTCTTGACATTTGTCCGAGTCACCATTTGCCCCCGAGTCTCTGGCTGGCCAGACCTAAATCACACTGCTTTTATTAGAAATATCCAATTTGAACTGAACAAACATCACCACAAAAAAAATGTAAAATTAAAAAGCTAAATAAAGTGAGAAGAAAACAGATGAGAATGTCTAAATGGAATATAAATAATAAATATAAATAAACAGGTTGCAGCACATATTCAACTGCAAGTTTAAATAATGCAAGATATGTTGATACAATAACAATGTGTTTAAAGAAAAGAAACAGAAGTTTACTTTGAATTAAAAGCTATTTTTTTTGTGCAACCAAAATAGATTTAATGTATAATGTGGGACTTAATCATAAATAAGCCCGAAATGCATTTGGAATTTCAAAGGTCTGTGCTTTATCACTCCCAGATGCTCATTCAAAAAAGATGCAATTTTACAGCCATACTAAATTAAACATTTTGATAATTCATCAATAGTAGATCATAGTAATCACTTGGCATAATGGCTCTGTATTCACTGACTGCAAAGCTCTCTGAAACAACAAGCTTGTAGAACGTGTAACCGCGCAGTGATTTTACTTTAAACGTGTAATGCAACAATTTGTTTCATTACATCATAGCCTTCTGAAGTGTAATAATCATAAGGGCATATTGCAATTCTTGTTTTTCCATCGCAGAATGTAAGACTTCTTAAAATGATAATTAAGACTTATACCAGTTAAAATATTTAAGACTAGTGAACTTTTTATGGGTTATCAAAAAATGTAGGGCAGAGACTGTTGATTGGATGTTGAGATGTGGAGGCAGATAAACATGAGCTTGCAGTGGTGGGTTTAAGCGGACTAAATTATTGGAGAAGTCCTGCATGACAAAATGGCCATGTACATACTGTAAAGTTTCAGGAGTGACAGCTGCATTTAAATATGGGAGTTTTGTGTATGTACAGAATGAACCTCACTCCTGAAATTGCGATGACTTACACCGATTATCGGTTTACCGATAGTTGGAACAAACAATAGTTTTTATTAAATGTAATTATACAGCACGAGAGCGGCCTCTAGAGGCGGAATCACTGACGCCTCACGCTGTTTGTTTTGACAGGTGAGGTTGCGCGCAGCACGAAGCAGGAGAATTCAGTTGCGTATTTAAAACACAGACAACAAAACGGTTTGTATACAGTATATTACAGTACGTTTTCATATCATTATAAAATAATTTGTTGATTAGGTGCTGCATTAGTAGAAAAAGAACAGCAGTAGGCTATGTTGGCAGACAGAGAGGACACTAACATTAGCAGTACTTCGAACGGTTAAAACAACGTGACAAATACATGCAAATTCAACCCAAATGTTTGATTCAATCGATTATGTTACCATGTTGTTATGTTACCATCTTTTTGTATTAGTTTATGTCCAGTCATAATAAAAATTTATTTTGTTCAGACGTAAACAAACTATACTAGACAACACAAGCTGCAGGAGTCAGATTCGACTGATCACAGGTATAAGAGAGTAAGGAGAGATGACTGACAAGACCACGGTGGAGGATTTCGCTCAACAGATCCTGAGCTCACTGACAAATATCTGATCTTATAAATTGTGCTCCGCTTACACAGAGTACGTGTGACCAAGGAAACAAAAGTGAAAGTGAACAGCGAGCGCTCATTCAAAAGCAATTTCAATACCCTGCATATTAATAGCGGCTCCCCGATGCGCGAAAATTATATATAATATTTAGTGGTCGACTGATATCTCGCCAAGGCCAATATATCGGCCGACATTTGACATTTTTCATATATCGGCATCGGCCAATAAGCTTTTCTGTTTGGCCGATGCGTTCAAGGCGGGTCTTTTAATTTGACGGCACTGAGAAGAACGGCAGCGCCTGAACACACAGTGCTCACATTCTCCCTCTTGTTCGCCGTCGTCATTAACAGTTCTGTCTAATACGGACAGAAGTCTGTCTAATAATCCAATAGAAGGGTTAGACAAAGGAATTAAAATACAAAGTATTATATAATTAGTAAGGCAAGAAACATTAGAAAGGCAAACATTATAATACGTTCTCGTTTGCTGTCAGCATTCAGCAAATACGCATTTATATAATTTAAACAAATCTTTGAATGAATAATGAACATTTAAATTTCACAAACTTTGCAAACATGTGAGATCGTGTGAAGTGTGCATGTATTGTGTATTCTGCATGATCACCTGTTCTCTGCATGACGGTCGGTCCGTGTGAATTGAATGCGGACATGAGGCGAGTTCGCTTGACTGGTACACGCGATCGACAAACTTTATGCCCACTGTCATATTAATGTAATTTTCACTGTGTGTTGTATGTAAACTGAGTGTTACCTTGGCTTTATTTGAAAAAATATGATTCCCAATGCACACAAACTTCCCAGAATACTGAGTGCCCTGTTGGTTACGGTGTTTACTTCCTTTTTAATTATATTTTTATTAAATATTTATTTGTTAAAAATCCGTTTGGAATACGCTGACGGTGTAAGTCAGAAAAAAAGTAAATATTAAACATATGCATGGATGAATTGCTCACAGCAAGAACTAAAATATGCATTTAGACAAGTAGATAGGGCACATTTCCATGCCAGGAAAAAAGTATTGGTAATTCAATCTTTAAAGAATGATAATCAGTGAAAAGAGCCACAAACATTACATTCCCATTCAAAGTGGCTAAGTGTGGTGGAATTCTAGTTAAAATTGCTTACAGCACCTTTATCAGTGCTCTAATAAATCTGTGCTTTTGATCTTGCGGCTTAAATGCAGCAAGTGAAGTCAAGTGTCTAAAACAAATGGGTACGGTTCAGTCTTTAGTCTGAGGTTAAGCCTGGAGGGAGAGGAACGTGATTGGTTGCAGCAGTCATAACTGACAGAAAAACGTTAGCAAAAAATCCTTCCTTATGATGAACACCACTATATAATGTCTATTCCTCAAACTCGACTGTAGCTTGCAGGGCTGTTAGCAACGTGTTTGAACTTATGAGGCATATAAGACTGCATTTTGGCAAAATGGACATTAAAAATGCATTTGAATTCATCCGAGGTTAGATTTCAGTCAGTGGCCCAGTGAAAATGATTCAGTAATGACACTGGCCAGCATGAAACAGACATCATCTACCCTCCTAGCAAGCAGAAGATACATCTCAAATGAGGGTATATTTAGTCAACAAGATTGGAATTGCCAAGAAATGAGACACAACACATATGCATCCCTCTTGACCCACCTGCAGTGCTACTGCATTGGGAAAAGAATAAATACACAATCTAATAAATAATTTCCCATGCCATCTACTTGTGGAACAGATGCTGGGATTTCTACTTACAGATTTGCCCAGGTTCTTGTTATGGAAGCACTAATGATACGACAATGGTTCCGTCTCAAATCCAAGGTGAATCATTAGCGCATTTAATGCCTATGTTTTCTAAAAGTTCTGTCTAGGTAGGCAGCTCAGCAGGTTTTGAGCCATCACTTAAGTCAAAGTGAGATATTTATTAAAAACCAAATTTCATCATAAAGTAATTGAACACTGAGGGTATTTTCAACTTTCAAGTTGAAACAAGGCCTGCTGAGAAAGCAAACATTAAACTAAACTACTGTAGTTTTAGATTAACCCCTACAAACCTGTATGAGTTTCTTTCTTCGGCTAAACATAAAAGATGATATTTTGAAGAATGTGGGTAACCAAACAGTTGTTGGTCCACACTGACATCCATAGTATGGAACAGATAAAAATACTACGGAAACTGATTGGGTACCAACATTCTAAAAATATATCTTTCTTCAAAGCTGCATTATTTCAGAAACGTAACAGGTACATTCCAAAAAAAGAAAGAAATTATAGTAATAAAGAGGAATAACAGTTCATTTGACAATGATTACGTTTCTAAAATGAGACAAAGTATAAGGCCAACAAATGTGGCGGAGCCTTCAAAATGAGACACGGCAACCATAGTTGACTGACTGTAGGCAAGAGGAAGTTACTGTATGTAATTTTTTACTTGTCTATAAGATTTGTCACTGCCCACATACAGTATATAATAAAAAAAAATACCGAAATTGTCTGCAATCTGAGTGGGTTTGATGCACGCACTGATAATTGTCATCTTGTTCATCATATGATGATGCACTGCTACTGCTATGAATACACAAACGCTTTCCCCTCCATTTTTAGAAGCAATAAAACTGATTAGTTGTCTACATAGATTGATGTCTTATTTATACCAGCAATACAGCTCATATGACAAGGGAACATCTCTACATGTAACATTCAATAATTCACCAACCCAATGCAATACCCATGAAGTACAGAGATAAAAGAATAATCTATTCAATCTATCACTTGTAAACATCTAAAAAGTGACAGCTGCCATCTTCTTCAACTGAACGCTCCCTCTCTGCAGTGCCTAGAGACAAAATGCAGAGAATTCGAATTTTGGGCCAAGTCTGTTAAATGTTCTTTCTCTCAGTGCTGTAGAAAGCCTGGCTCGGGTGCTGAAGACAATCTCATGCTCTCCACCGAGAGAGGCAAATTATCATACTAGACATTCACGGTCTGAGAAGACACCATAAAATGTGGGACAGACGTACCAAATGTTGCATAAAGACCAAGCCTCAAATGCCTGCTTGGTCTTCAGAACCGAAGAGAACAGACATTTGAGGCTTTTACTGTACGACTGGAAGCTTTTTCAATGACTTTTCCTCTGTAATGTGAAGAAAGGAAAGCTTTTAGCCTCTCTCAAACATTCATTTCGGGAAAGTGTTGCTGGAAGTAATGTCTCCTAAGTGGTGCTTGCATTTGTGTTTTATGGGATAGGCTTACAATGGTATGAGAACGAATTAAGTGGCTTTCAAATTGCAAACATCAAAAAGGATCAGAAAGAACTCCAGGCTAAAATTAGTGAAAGAGTCGTGTTTACAGTGGAATTCTTAAGAATTGGTTCACCCAAGAATGAAAACACCGTCATTATTTCCTCACCCTCATGTCGTTCCAAACCAGTTTGAATTCCTTGGAACACAAAAGAAGGAGATTTGAAAGATGCCAAGACTGTTTCCATTCTACAAAAGAATTCAATGCCAAAGGGCTATAAAGTTGCATAAAAGGAAACATACAAAAAAGCTTGCATGCTATTCCAAGTCTTCTGATGCCACATGATGGCTTTCGCAGAAAAGTTTTCCTTTCAGATTTGAAAGCTACGCCACAGGGAAGATTATCAATAATGACTTAAAGACATAGTTCACCAGTTTTGGGGAAAGTTACTTTGAAAAGAAATGCAAATACATATTGTTTTGCCTACTTATTTTTTGTTTTTTTTTTTTTTTTTTTTTGTTTTTTTTTTTTATGGAAATAATGCCTACATTACTTTTGAGGTACTTTTTGTCACATGGGCTGGGTGTGCTTGTTTATTTTTAAGAAGAAAAAAAAAAAAAAGTATATTTTGGAAACCTACAGGCCCTTTCACACCAAAAGTGAAAAGTTTGTTTCAACCTGTAGGTCCTTCGGGTAGATATATCGGTTCTAACGGTAAACCGGTTTGAATGAAGCACACGGTAAGAATTTTTAAAAGACGGCATACAAGTGACTAAGCAACATAGACAGTGAGGGCCATCCGGTTAACGGCCCAGCAACACTTTCTGATTTTAGAACTATTATAACACACCACTAATATCTTTAACTAGAAAATAAACAACTGTAAACAACCTTTAAGAAGCCAGAGACACTTAGATTCATCAAAGATGAGAAAATACAGTAAGCAGAGCATGATATACCTGAAATATTGGAAGAAAATCCTAATCACTGAATTGGGAGTGAGGGGTTTATTAGAATGTATCTGTAGGGAAACTGACTGTCTTCAGAAAAGTTTAAATGGTGTTTTCTTTTCATTTTCACCTTTATATAATGCATATTAATGTTGTATTTAAAAGCGTAGCGCTGCTTTGATTATTGCAGTAACCAAGGAAACACTGTACTGCTGCTGCTCCACAAGCGCCACATGCTGTCAGAAAGTGAATTTGCATCTCATGCAGCCCGTCTGCTGTTTTTTGCTTCAAATTTTCAAGGAGAAAACAACTGCTCAGGCTACATGTAGCATCTTTGTTTGGACTGTGATTAGAATGTAGTGGTTCTGCAACTCTTTCATGCATTCTGATTCATATAAAGGCTCAGTCACAGAAAAAAAACATGAAACTGCCAGAATCCTAAAAATCCGACCAGCACTACCTATATAATTTCTTTCTTCTGTTGAACATAAAAGGAGATATTTTGATGAATTGTTGGTAACCAAACAGTTGGGTCCACATACAATGTACTTGATGAAAATCTCGTCCCTTCGTACGTGCAGGTTGCACGTGCACATCGACTTGGTTTTGCACTAATCAGTTGTTCCACAAGGTGGCGACAGTGGCTCAGGCCAATGTTTCACAGTAGAAAAAACTAAAAATACAGAACATCAGCAACAACAAAATAGCGGAGACTGCAGCAACAACAGAAGCCCGCATTGACAAACGCTTGAGTGAGAGGGTTATGAGATGTCGCAACTTTAGTTGCTAAGTACTACGATAATTTATCGGTCATGACTTATGGAAAAAGAAGTAGTGCAGACACTGGACAAAGATGAATCTTTGTAGTGTGCATGTTTCGACCGCCTGTGTTCACGCACGCTATCAAATGAAGTATACTTTGAAAGACTACGGGTTTCTACAAGTACACTTTTAAGCTTAAATGATAACAATGTTTCATTTTTGGGTGAACTATACCTTTAAATTTCTATCTGTTCCTTGCAAAAAGCTGTTGTTTAGAAGACTTGAAAAAGTGCATGAGTCATATTTAAAAACATGTTTGTCACTGTATATTTTGTTGTGGAATCCAGTGGCCAGGACATTCTTCAAAATAGCTTTTTGTGCCATTTTTCAGACTACGGGACAGATTTTTCAGCATGATTTTGGGAACACATGATCAGCACATTTTTATTCCTGGGATTGGCTTTGAGATGCCACAGATGGCAGAGATCAGTGGACCTCCTCTGATGAACACAGCCTTAATCAGACCGAGTCAACGGAGATGAGGAGATTAACAATCAGCCCATCTAACGCTATTCATCTCCACCACCACACAACAACCACCAGATCCACAGCTACAACCGCCGCCTGTGAAGATCAGAAAATCAACAAACCAACAGCTGAAATCAGAAACAAACACATTCCATAATATAATGTTTAATGTTCTGAATACAATGGCCCTATTCAAACATAACAAGGTAGTTAGGTATATGAGGTGCAATTCTTTATATTGCATTTGAAAAAAACTAAACAAATGAATGCTACATTGGTGAAAAGTGCTTTGTCTCCAGAGCAAATCATTATAATGACGAGCATTATTTTAACAGAATTGGTGCTCGATTCTCTGCAGCATTTGTTACCATAGGAAACAACCAGCGGCCTGGCCTCTGATGTGGAAGTGCCTCCAAAATAGCCTTTTTATCTGCAGTTATTATCCTCATATGTCACTGTCATAGAAACAACACAGCGCAGTGACAGAAAGGGCACGTAGCGTATCAGAATATTGTTGAGGGCACCGATTATCACCTGCAATGTGCTTTCCAATTGTGTGGAAGGGAAGACGTCTCTAGAGACTGGCCTGATCTCAGCACACTTACAGTTCAGAGCCAATGTTCAGTTTTAAGTGAGAAACCGGGGTCTAGGATTATCATAACTGTGTGGAGAAAACCAGGCAGTGCTCATCACCTGTCCAATACAGTCCCAAAAGTGAAGCATGGTGGTGGCAGCATCATGCTGTGGGGGTGTTTTTCAGCTGCAGGGACAGGACGACTGGTTGCAATCGAGGGAAAGATGAATGCGGCCAAGTACAGGGATATCCTGGACGAAAACCTTCTCCAGAGTGCTCAGGACCTCAGACTGGGCCGAAGGTTTACCTTCCAACAAGACAATGACCCTAAGCACACTGCTAAAATAACGAAGGAGTGGCTTCACAACAACTCTGTGACTGTTCTTGAATGGCCCAGCCAGAGCCCTGACTTAAACCCAATTGAGCATCTCTGGAGAGACCTAAAAATGGCTGTCCACCAACGTTTACCATCCAACCTGACAGAACTGGAGAGGATCTGCAAGGAGGAATGGCAGAGGATCCCCAAATCCAGGTGTGAAAAACTTGTTGCATCTTTCCCAAAAAGACTCATGGCTGTATTAGATCAAAAGGGTGCTTCTACTAAATACTGAGCAAAGGTCTGAATACTTAGGACGATGTGATCTTTCAGTTTTTTTTTAATAAATCTGCAAAAATGTCAACGATTTTGTGTTTTTCTGTCAATATGGGGTGATGTGTGTACATTAATGAGGAAAAAAAATACTTAAATGATTTTAGCAAATGGCTAAAATATAACAAAGAGTGAAAAATTTAAGTGGTCCTGAATACTTTCCGTACCACTGTATAGCCCATCACCACACGCCACAACTAAAATATAAAAAATAGTTTCCATAGAAATATTAAGCAGCACAATTGTTTTCTACATTGATAATAATCAGAAATGTGATTTAGAATGATTTCTGAAGCATCATGATACTGAAGACTGGAGTAATGATGCTGAAAATACAGCTTTAATCTCAGGAATAAATTACATTATACAATATATTCACATAGAAAACATTTCTTTTTAAATTGTAATAATGTTTCACAATATCACAGTTTTTACTGTGTTTTACTGTTTTCAAATAAATGCAGCCTTGGAGAGCAGTTTTTATATTTTACCACTATTTTTTCTATTTTAATTTTGACACTCACATAAATAACAATAAACCCTCGACCTAGAAAAAGCTCGTCCTAAATGCCACACTTAATATGGACTAGCAGTCTTCTCTTGTGTGTGACGATGAAGCTCAAAAGATCATAGGGTGTCCCATTTCTCATGTTATAATAGGTGCTCACAAGCGACCCTTTTTACAAAGCATGAACTGGTGCAGCCATCACAGTGAACTACTACACAATAGACTATGTTGCGATACATAAAATGTGCACTCATAAGAGGCATGAACCCTCCTGTAGAGCCCACCAGCCATGTTTTGCAAGATCTGTTTATTAGTTAATAAAACAAAACTACGAGCATCCACACTGACAGCGGTCAGTAAAAACGCTCACTGTGGAGCCAGCACAAACAACATAAAAATCTTCAGGAGCTTTAAAGAACGTGATGTTCAGTCCGACAACAACCATAAAGTCAACACCATTTGTGCTGTTAAATGATTTCTGTTTCGTGTTTCTATTAAAAGAACAATTATTAGCCAATTAACATGACTACAAAACAGGACTGAAGAGCCACATGAAAATAAAGCTCACGGTGAAGCGGGAGATATTCTGCCTGCAGTAAAATGACGCCTGAGACTATAGCGGTCATAAAAGATAATGGTATGACTGTAACGGCAGCGCAAACTAAATAAAACTAATTAGGATATTAGAACATGCTGAAGTGAATCTGGATTGAAAAACACATTTAAAAGGAATGATTGCTACTTTTAAACTGATTGATAATGCCATAAGAAGTCTTTTATGCTCACCAAGGCTACATTTATTTGATCAAAAATACAGTAAAAAAAATAGTAATATTGTGAAATATTATTACAATTTTAAATACAGTTTTCCATTTTAATATACATTAAAATGTAATGTATTCCTGAGATTAAAGCGGAATCGTTAGACTAGTCTTCAGTGTCACATGATCCTTCAGAAATCATTCTAATATGAAATATTTAGAAAATCTAGAATTTTTTGTAACAATACAAGTCTTTACTATTTTTTTTTTTATTATACAAAGAATCCTGAAATTTCCACAAAAAATATATAAAAATAAATAAGCAGCAGCACATCTGTTTTTAACATTGATAATAATAATAATAATAATAATACATGTCTTTTGAGCAGCAAATCGCAATATTAGAATGATTTCTGAAGGATTTTTTTATTGCTCTCAAAAAGGAGCAACATTTGCGACCAGTATGATCTGCAAATGCCATTTTATCAGTCAACTCAAAATATTTTTGCAGCAATCCTAGTCATTGAATTGAACTGTAAACCACAACATTGGTCAAGCCACCAGCACTGGCACTCGGACAGTAACTGGCCTCAGTATTAGCCTGTATCTTCCTCTGAGGAGTCTGAACTGCGGTCAATTGAATCCAACCCGTGGCCCTGTGGGACTCCAGACGTGTTGATGATATCTGACTTCCTGAGTGATGGCGCTTGTGCCGTGACGTGCTTCACCTAAAGGCCCCGCCACACGGGACAGGGCTCTATAAAAGCTATTTTAGGAAACATTAGCACTCGATGGTCGGTAACTAGCAAATCAATTATCCCCTGGCCTCCAAAACTAGCCGGGGCATCTGCTCACTTTCATCTGTTTGGAAGGTCAAGACTGGGCAGGACCGAAAGACTGACCATATGGACGAAAGCACTGGAAATTAGGGATGCATTCATATTAAAATATTGTTCTGGCTTAGAGCGATAAGCAGGTAATTATTTATGCTATGGCTGATACTGATAAATAATCAATATTAAAGTACTATTTTGTAAAGACTCTACATTAATAAAACTAAATATATAGTTTTAAATACTACAAGTGAATTAATGTATCACAATGTAGAATGTGAAAAATTTATATATTTTGAGATTTAAAAATTACATTTAAGAGCATTTATTCAATTATTATTATTATTATTTTAAACGACGAGCGTTAAACGACGTCACGGGTTATCTAAAAGTAAAAATAAGCCTGCAATTAAATAGCCAAAAATGTTTCTTATGCTCATCAGGGCTGCATTTATTTAATCAATAAATAAAGTAAAATTATGGTAATATTATGAAATATTATTACAATTCAAAATAAATGTTTTCTATTTGAATATATTGTGAAACGTAATTTATTTCTGTGATCAAAGCTGAATTTTCAGCATCATAACTCCAGTTTTCAGTGTCACATGATCCTTCAGAAATCCTTATAATATGCTGATCTGGGGACTGTTTCATAAAACAAGTTTACCAAATAAGCCAGGCTTATTTCAGTTAGTCTGACTTATTGTCACTTGATTTGGTTTACAAAAGCAAATTTACCATAGCTCAAGCTGTCACTGTGGCAACTTATGCTGGGAAACTAACCTGGTCCGGAGCAGGCTAACGGTCAGGCTAAGCTGAGCTCCTCTAAAACGGACCAATAGGAACGCAGTGAGAGTGAAGAATTACCACTGACTCTCTCACATACAATTATTTTACTTTATTGTGCAAATTAGCAAGAATAAAAGCATCCAGAAAATGCAACTTAAAAAAAATCAAACAAATAAAAATATAGGCCTAGGCAACAACCGACTGTAATGTATTGTGCCCAGAATTTAATTACCTTTTGTCATTTTTGCATTTTTATATGACAGGACAGATATGATACGCTATACAGGAAGTAGTTGGGAGAGAGAGAGAGAGAGAGAGAGAGAGAGAGAGAGAGAGGGAGAGAGAGAGATGGGGGGTTTAAGATATACTGTACGAAGACATTTTAACATGGTTGCTACTTGTGCATTCAGTTGATCAGCAGTTTCTAGCCATGCAACCTTTCTCTCGGGTTTTATGACAGCTATGGTTATAGTAGAACATAAAAATGCTTTTTAAAGCATTAAAAACACTAAATTAAAAGTTAAAATCTCTGAATTAAAAGTGAACTTGAATAACAGAAAACAGACTACATTTTAACTGATAAGAGGAATACACATTAACTAATTTGAGGCAAGTAGTGACGGCTGTATTAGCCGCGCTGGGATTAAGGAAACGATTAACCGTGAGCCGGTTGAAAATCGATTTTAATATGTGATGATTCAAATCGTTGAGATGCTAAACAAATCGCGATTCAATTAGAGGTAGGATTTATATGAATGTATGTCTGAGGGGAACTTACTACTTACGTCTTTCGATGTTTTTTTTTTTCCTCTGCCTCTTAGCTGCAGATAAAGTTCATAAGTGCAGCGCTGCTGTGTTTACAGCGGAAACCAAGGAAACGCTTTAATCGCCACCTGCTTGCAAGAGAGTGCATCTGCGTCTCATTCAGCTCATCTGCTGCTTCTGTTTCATGCAGATATTTTTTATGCATAGTATCACAAAACTGAAGTCAAACCATTCTGTTTTTGCTTCAAATTTCGAAATTATACAATCTAATTTAGATTTAAAAACTGCTCATGTTGCATGTATAGAGCATCTTTGTTTGGATCATGATTAACATGTGCATCTCAATACATTAGAATGTCGTGGAAAAGTTGATTTTAGTAATTCAACTCCAATTGTGAAACTCGTGTATTAAATAAATTCATGCACACCAGACTGAAGTAGTTTTAAGTCTTTGGTTCTTTTAACTGGTGTGAAGTTTGGCTCACATTTAACACAAAGCCACCAATTCACTATCTCAACAAATTATAATATGGTGACATGCCAATCAGCTAATCAACTCAAACACCTGCAAAGGTTTCCTGAGCCTTCACAATGGTCTCTCAGTTTGGTTCACTAGACTACACAATCATGGGGAAGACTGCTGATCCCCTTTTTGGAAAAAAAAAAAACAGTTGTCCAGAAGACAATCAGTGACACCCTTCACAAGGAGGGTAAGCCTCAAAAGTTAATTGCTAAAGAAGCTGGCTGTTCACAGAGTGCTGTATCCAAGCATGTTAACAGAAAGTTGAGTGGAAGGAAAAAGTGTGGAAGAAAAAGATGCACAACCAACCGAGAGAACCGCAGCCTTATGAGGATTGTCAAGCAAAATGTATTTAAGAATTTGAGTGAACTTCACAAGGGATGGGCTGAGGCTGGGGTCAAGGCATCGAGAGCCACCACACACAGACGTGTCAGGAATTTGGCTACAGTTGTCGTATTCCTCTTGTTTAGCCACTCCTGAACCACAGACAACGTCAGAGTCGTCTAACCTGGCTAAAGAAAAGAAGAACTGGACTGTTGCCCAGTGTCCAAAGTCCTCTTTTCAGAATGAGAGCAAGTTTTGTATTTCATTTGGAAACCAAGGTCCTAGAGTCTGGAGGAAGGGTGGAGAAGCTCATAGCCCAAGTTGCTTGAAGTCCAGTGTTAAGTTTCCACAGTCTGTGATGAATTGGGGTCATCTGCTGGTGTTGGTCCATTGTGTTTTTGAAAACCAACGTCACTGCACCCGTTTTACCAAGAAATTTTGGAGCACTTCATGTTTTCTTCTGCTGACCAGCTTTTTGAAGATGCTGATTTCATTTTCCAGCTGGATTTGGCACCTGCCCACACTGCCAAAAGCACCAAAAGTTGGTTAAATGACCATGGTGTTGGTGTGCTTGACTGGCCAGCAAACTCACCAGACCTGAACCCCATAGAGAATCTATGGGGTATTGTCAAGAGGAAAATGAGAAACAAGAGACCAAAAAATGAAGATGATCTGAAAGCCACTGTCAAAGAAACCTGGGCTTCCATACCACCTCAGCAGTGCCACAAACTGATCACCTCCATGCCACGCCGAATTGAGCCAGTAATTAAAGCAAAAGGAGCCCCTACCAGTATTGAATTATGTACAGTAAAATGAACATACTTTCCAGAAGCCAACAATTCACTAAAAATGTTTTTTATTATTGGTCTTATGAAGTATTATAATTTGTTGAGATAGTGAATTGGTGGGTTTTTGTTAAATGTGAGCCAAAATCATCACAATTAAAATAACCAAAGACTTAAACTACTTCAGTCTGTGTGCATTGAATTTATTTAATACACAAGTTTCACAATTTGAGTTGAATTACTGAAATAAATGAACTTTTTTTTAGACTTTAATCCTCGCTTTTCTTAGCATCTTTTATGAAACAGCCCCCTGGTGTGCAAGACACATTTTTAATTATTATCAATGTTGATTAATGTTTTTGTGGAAACCATGGACTACATTTTTTCAGGATTCTTTGATCAACAGAAAGTTTAAATGAACAGCATTTATTTGAAATAGAAATATAAAACAAATGTATTTACGGTCACTGTTGGTCAATTTTCAAGAATTCTTGCTGAACAAAACAAAAAATAAATAGTTACTCCACTCTTTTAAATGATGGTGTATATTCAAAATCAAACAATAATCTCAAATCTTAAGATTGCTTGAGACTGCTGAACAATAGGGGACAATACATTGTGCATTCTGATTTGACATTAAAGTTTTAGCTTCAGTAAGAGACCTTAAGATTGGCAAATGGAGAACTGAAATGTTCAGCTTCCTCTGGATGTGACGGTGTTATGAATATCCAGGCAGAAGGCCAAAGGTGCTTCATTTTACAGCTGTGGCCACATATTGGGCAGGAAAATGTGTCGATATGGAGAAATCATTCACAGCTGTCTCTGGTGGCTCATCTGCGGATTTTGGCAGGTTGAGAACCAGGCAACAATCTAACTGCAATGAAGAAAATACATACATCTCAATCGAAGCTGGACAAGAAAACAAACTTGAAAATCGCACACTTCAGTGTGGAGCAATAAATCTAAACGTACCATCAGACCCAAATTACGCAAGCTGAACTTAAAAAGCATGCAAGAAAAATAAACCTGTGTCACTCAGATTGTACTAAACAAAGAGTTTATGTCTGATGCAAACCAGAAACTCTCAAATGAATATAGCTGGGCTAACTGTGAGGCAAAGTTAAAGTTCTCACCCCTGATTGGTTTTATGACACCTCTATATTCGGTTCTCTCTCCGGCATTTACCCCATAGCCATCCTTCCCGTGTCTTCAGAGAATCTCGCCATTAATAATTCATTGTTTTCGGCGGACACAGTGAATACCAATTCCTTCATATTGCAGGGCACCATCATCAAGGCTGATTGTGGCACCTAAGGTCATTAACTTCATCCCAGGTGACGTGCCTACGAATGTAAATGACCGGTGAAGGCTGCTGACATCGAGGCTATGCTTCGACCTGTTAGCCGGTCCATCTGAACCTCTGCTGGCCAGATGAGAGGCAGAAGGAAATTACATTGCGCACTCCTTCCGTTTATTATTCGTTTTGCTCCTTTGCTCTGTGAAAAACATGAATTATGGCTTTCGCCTAGGCCTGGGCGTGCGTAGGTCGCGACGGTATCGATATTTATCGGTAGTGGGGGGCGGGTACAGCGCTGGGTGTGTGGTGGCGTAAGTGTTGGTGTGATCAGATCACTGTTACGATATATTGCCCAATAGGCACGTCTTATGATACCGCAGGACGGCACACACCAAACACAACATGAGTGTCTGGGGGCGCGTGTGCCTGTGATGAGTGTTGGATTTGTGAATGCTAGTCTGGCGCATAATAATATTCGCGAATTGTAAAATGAAACATTTGCCTTTTTGAAGGTGGGTTAGGGGGAGTGCGAGGGAGCGTCATCAGGGGCGCACGAGATGCGGTGATGTAAGTGACGTTGTTGCATTTGAATGTTTTGTTAGTCTAGCCCACGAGACACGCCACTGCTGCGTTATTCATTCAAAACATTACAGAAATATAGAAGCTCGATGCGGAGAAGATCTTGATTAGGTTATAACCGAAACCAAGCCATTCACACAGACGCATATTCAGAGCATTTTTAGATGGACAAATATAACTGCTGCACTCGCGTCTCACACAAGAGATGTAGCCATGCAAAGTTAAAACAGTTTAAACTTTTAGAAAACATGTCACGAATTTGTGGAGGTTTATTTCTTTTCACTGCGTCTCTTATGTTTTTAAATGCAATCTGCATGATGGGCGATTGTTTGTCATAATTGTTCATAATTATGCAATTTACGAAATTATATTTGCGTTAATTTAGACGTAAGGCACATTTTTTTATAGACAGTTATTTCCTTGAGTTGACAATTTAATGCGCTGCATTATTTTACTCATTGCGCGCTTCTGTGGCCTCGGGAGACAAGACAAAAGTTCCCTTAAAACCTATTTAATCTGCATATAAAATATTAGAAATTAGACATTGTTTGACTGTTAAAACAACAAAAAAATGTGTTGTTTGTCTCAATAAATTGGGTTAATTTGAAAATACAGTGGTTAAATTTAAAGGGGTCATATGATGCGATTTAAATGTTTCCTTTCTCTTTGGAGTGTTACAAGCTCTTGGTGCATAAAGAAGATCTGTAAAGTTGCAAAGACTAAAGTCTCAAATCCAAAGAGATATTCTTTATAAAAGTTAAGAGTTAACCACGCCTACCTAAAACGGCTCGTTCTAACACGGAATACATCAACTTAGTGCTGTGGAACACCGGATCGGCTTTCACCGTGGACGAAACGGAATCCAGCCCCCGGGGTCGTCACATGTGGTTGCTCCTTCGTCGAATCCGCCGGCCGCGTCGTTCTCAACCCCGCCGCCTCTGCTCACTCTAGCCCGGCCTCAGCTCACACTAGGCCGCGGCTTCCGCTCACGCTATGCCGCCGTGTGTTTCGTTGTGAAAGCGAAACTACTTTGTTTGGTATTCCAAAACTGGACACGATTACAAATCAGTGGTTAAGTTGTATTTACAACACTGTTCCAGAACACTTCAACCCAAATATTCAGATGTGTGCAGCACATTTTATGGAGGACTGTTTCCTGATCCTGGGAGAGTAGACTACAATGCCGGCTGTTCTGACTCACAGCCTGTAAGTACATTTTCATTTAAAGGATTTGCCACTGACGATTCAAACGTGAGTTTTGGGCTGTGTATTGTAGCGCTTGTTGTTTGTCGTTTCTCCGATCACAAATGCAGACAGGGTTTTATGTTTACGCAGCGTCACACGTTTGAGGTATTCGGCCAATCACAGCACACCTCGCTTTTCAGACCGATGAGCTTTGTAAAAATCGACGCGTTTCAGAAAGGCGGGGCATAGATGAGCAACAATAATGTACAGTATGTGGAAAATAATGTTTTTTAACTTTAAACCGCGTAAACATTTCATTACACCAAATACACAAAATAATGTTTTTTTTAGCAACATCATATGATCCCTTTAAAAAAAACTTGTATTGCTCTGTTTTAAAAAAAGGTTATAAATAAATGTCAATAATTATCGATACCGAACGATATGAAACATTATATCGTTGATACATTTTTTTTTTTAGCTATATCGCCCAGCCCTACTTTCGCCCTGGTAAAAAGGAAACATTCACGATGGCCCTCTTCCCCGCAAGGTGCCATGGCAACGGCGAATACTGAAATTATTACCTGAAATAACAGTGCAATAAATGAAATCAAATATTCCCCGATGGCCTGGACGTCTAGGGCATAACAATAACACTGCTAAAAGATGTAAGTTGCCTGAAATCCGAAGCTTTTTGCAGGTTAAATGCCGCTAGAACAATAACCTTCATGGCAATTTATATCCCTCCAGCTGTGCGGACGTTCCCTCAGGAATCAAGCCAGACAGCAGGTGCTACGAGCTGCCTAACTTTAGGAAGGTCACAGAAACAGCTTTGAAAATACGTTCCCAGAGTGACTTTAAACCTGGATGCATTTGCTGTCCGCTGGTAAAATGGCCTTTTTAAGGAAATGGCTCACCTTAAAAAAGAAAAAAAAAAAAGAAAAAAAGAAAAAGAAAAGTACGTGCCTTCAGCCATCCAAGATTTGGAGAAATGCAGCTTTCCATCACTTGTTCACAAATGGATCCTCTGCAGTGAATGGGTGCCATCAGAATGAGAGTCACAATAATCAACAAGTAATCCACAAGACTCCAGTCCAAATGTCTTGTGAAGTGAAAAGCTGCATATTTATAATAAACTAATCCATCATTAAGGTGTTTTAACTGTTGCTTCTGGCTAAAATACGAGTCCATAATTCATAATAACGTTTCCTCCAGTGAAAAAAACTCCATCTTCTGCTGTCTCTCACATCAAAATCCACCACATATTTGTTTAGAGCTGTTTTGGCTGTAAACAAGTGCTTGATCTGTGCAGATTTCTCTCCTGATTCAGACAAAACTTCCTGGACCAGAGAAGGCATTATTATGGATTATGGCCACATATTTAGTAGGGGTGGGGTGTAACGATCCATTGATATGGATTGATACATCGATTAAATGATGTATCGATGCCACATGTAAAATATAGATAGCTGTAGTATAAATAGGCACCTTATTTTGACACTGTCCACATTTTCACAAATGTCCATCTATGCATTACCGTCAACGTGTGCATTCTCGTTCAAACTCACGTGTCGGGACGATAAGACTGCCTGAAGGGCGAGCGTAAAAGACGCTCGGGATAGTTGACGGAATCGTCGAGCGCTTGTGAGAAGTTTTCGGCGCACCGATCAAAGCGCACGCATACACGACAAGCCGATCCACACGCGCTAATACAGCAGACTTAAAGCAGACTTCTGTCTAAGACAAAAATCTCTCACTGATTTTGACTGAATAACTTAAGGATTAATCTAGCCTATATTTAATCTATACAGTGAAGACTATGCAGTGTTATTTTACATTTGATTATTACATTTCTGTACCTGAGAAATTTTCTTTCAGATCTACCTGAAAAACCTAAAAAGCACTGTTTATTTAATTTCTGTCTTTGTTATATTGTATTTATTTTCTGCTATTGCTTGTAATTTGGTTATCTGTAAGGTTTTTAGCACTGAGCCCATAGTAGCAGCCAAAAATAAAAATTTACAGCTTTATTTTTGTATTTTTTTTCTACATTAATGTATTTTATCCTACAACTGGAGTACCTCGTTTGTGTTGTTTCCTAATGAGGGTTTACATTATTTTACACATTGCATATTTTAGCACAGAAGCCTGAAAGACTGTCTTGACTGTTGTCATATCTTAAGATTACAGATCTTGTGTGTGACTTTTTTTTTTTTCGCAATTTATTTTTCTTTATTATAAAAAAAAAAAAAAACAACAAAGTGTAGGCCTATTTGTTGTTGTGAATGTCCCAATTGAGGAACAGGATGTGAAAATGTAAGATAAATGTTCATGTTATATGTTTTGGTTGCATTGTAAGTTAATAAAAATGTAGATGGTTGTTTAAAATAGGTATATAATATAATAATATCGATCAATATTCTCCTGTATCAAATCGTATCGCACTCGTATCTTCAAATACCGTATCGCTGGGTAAGAGAATCGATATCGTATCGTGATGAACCATATGATTTACACCCCTAATATTTAGCCAGAAACAACCGTTTGAAATTACAAAACGCCTTGATGGATTTGTTTCTTACAAACATGCAGCTTTTCACTTCTCCAGATGTTAACTGATGGCCTGGAGTGGTGTGGATTACTTGTGGATTATTGTGGTGTTTTTATCAGCTGTTTGGACTCTCATTCTGACGGCACCCATTCACTGCAGAGCATCCATTGGTGAGCAAGTGATGTAATGCTATATTTCTCCAAATCTGATGAAGAAACAAACTCATCTACATCTCGGATGACTTGAGGGTGAGGACATTTCAGCAAATTTTCATTTTTGGGTGAACTATTGCTTTACAATGATATGCGATTTGCTGACCATATAGCAATCCGGATTGGTCTGGACCAACAGAATCTATTATTTTGTGCACACTGGATGGTTCAGGTATGGGACGCTGGGTCAGGTGACACAACGAAGAGCCCTTCATTTCACTGAGGAGACCCCTAACACATTGGACATGGCACTGAGCACATCGCTGATCTCTGTCTGATCCAATTGACTGTTGGGTTTCGACCCCCTGCATCACCGAGGGCCATTAAGTGGCCTGCCAAAGAAAAATGGCTCTGCTGGTCCCAGGGTAGTGCAATTGGATCAGCAATTTCTGCCCACTATTGTCCCATAACACTGCGACTAAGTTAATTTCCTTTGGGAAAAAACACTCAAGTGAAAAATAAGCAATAAATAAAAAACAAAAATGAAAGCAGCCCCACTAGATGCACAAGCCAGCGCTGGTCACTTGTCATGTTTTATCGGTATTAATAAATAAATAAAACAAACCTCAGCAGGACAGGACAACAAATGTCTCAGATTAGCTGTAGCAGTTGTTTAATTTACAGAGGATAAATTAGCATCCAATGCCAAATCACTCTTGTTCGCTGGAACTCTAAACACAGGCACTGAGCATTTTTGCCAGAGACCTCCTTTCTAAAATATAAAAGCAATTACATATTTTCATATACTGTGTAAAGACCCATTTTACAGTGTAAATAACTAAATATTCTATATATATTGGCAAAATATTTGCTGGACAATTAATTTAATTTATTCTTATTGCATAATGACATGTGAAATTTGCCAAAAAGCCACATATTAACTAGTTTTAATAATTAATAATACCAGTAATAATACTACTGATAACAACAACAAAAGCAGTATTATTAACAACAACAAGGAATAATTCATATTAACTAGTAATACTAATTAATGGTTTGTATACTACTGATAACAACATCAATAATAACAACCAAAATAATTACTACTACTACTATTATTATTGTTATTATTTTCCCCACACCACAAATTAATTCTGAATTTTTCCACAGATTCCAGTTCTTCTCTGGCGTCAACCTTATGCAGTGTCAGAAAGAAAGTGGCCACTCCATCTTTAGTATCATAATATTTGGATCTTCTGCTACTTAAAAGCCAAGACAACAGATGAGCACAAGATCAACAGACAAAGACACTAAATCTGCCTACTGTGCTCTGGAGAACTCTTAAGCAAGGACTCATCTCCTGATGGACAAAATTGTCTCATATCCAGTAATAAAATGTTCCCAATCCCCTCCCCCTGCAGACCAAAAGCGGAGACTGATAACGAGATCTGAACAGCGAGATCGAAAACTGATTGGGAACTGAAGAAATCCCCTGTCTTTTCAAGGATCTGCACATTATTCATGCTCACACCTCGGTATAATAAAATAATACCGGTCTTTTTATTCATGAAGAGAGTCTGGCTGACCCAGATATTTTCCGGATGTCTGTGCCTTAAGGGGACTGTCATGGTTGGGCTAACACAGAGCCAAATCACTGTCCAAGATACAAAAAGCACAACCTTTCCAAAAAATTGCTGTCAAGAAACATAACAAAACAGTCAAATTTAGCAAGAGCAAACCCGCCGAGACCGACTCGCGCTTTCTTCAGGGGACTGATATAAAGGGTCCAATCACATTACCAATACAGCGAATAATAAACGTGCTTTCGCTAGATGATATCTGTGTGCAGAGCAGGGCAGATTACTTACACATTGTAGTCCGTTACCGACTACAGATAACATGATGAAAATTGTAGTTAGTAACAATCTAAGTAACTCATTTTATGTAATGCATTCTGATTACTTTTTAGATTACTTTTGACCTAACTTGTTTTAACCATTAAATGTACCAAATTGATATATATTGCATTTTTTATGTCAACATCATGAAATTCATTAAACATTTCATTATTCCAGGGTTTCCCAAATTGCAGTTAGAACTAGAACTGTAAGAACGGCAGTCCATTTTATTGAGTTTATAAAAAGTGAATAATAAATTCAATCAGAAAAATGTAAAATAAAAATACATTTCAGCAAAATATTTCATGTCAAAGGGGTTTGACTGAAAAAAAGTTTGGGAACGAGCAAATATGAATTATAAACATGAATACTGCAATGACATTACACATCCAAAGTTTTCAAAGATAAACGTGGTATGACACAAAGTGGGATTTTTAGAGAAGAAACTTGAGAGATGGGGAAAAAAGAAGAATTAGGGAAAAATCAATGAATTATGAATAATTTTCTGCCATTGTTTAAATAATATGTAATAATTTAATCCATAAAAAGTAACTAATCTGATTATCCACAGTGTTGGGGAGTAATTAGTTACATGTAACGGTATTACGTAATTTAATTACAAGATAAATAGGTTGCACTTTATTTTAACGTGTCTTTGTTATAGTGTAATTATACATTTAAGTACTAAGTACAATTAATTAACTACATGCACTCACTATATATTTAGGGTTAGGATTAGGTTTGTTTTAGGGTTACTTGAACATAATTATGCATAATTTATTGTTATTATAATAGTAAGTACTTGTAATGTGTAACAAGGACACCTTATAATAAAATGTTACAGATAACTTTAACCTGTTGTAGTTACTTTGAAAAAATGTGTAATTAAGTTAGTTACTTATGAAAATGTTAACCATTACAAAGGGGGTTACATCTAAATATTTTCACACAGATACGATTGATTTCTTTCCCAAATTGCATTGACTGCTGTAAAATATGAGACACCAATGTTTTAGGAGTTTAAGACACAGAATAGGACACATGCTTATTCAATAACTGCTTTATTTCCTATTTGAGTTTATGTATGTGTTTTATTTTTTAAGATTAAATGTTAATTTCCAAAGCATTGTTAGATGCCAGGGTTTCTTGCCATGGCTATTCAATGATTTGATTTCAAAAAAAGAAGCTATATCTAACTATATCTAATGATTTTAAATCTGTATTAAACCTGTATAAAAAGAGGTGCTAAGGTCTGATTTTGTGGTGGCTGTGCTTTAAAGTGTAACTATTATAATCTTAATTCAACAGATGTAGGATTTTGAAAGTCTGACAGAATTCAGTATTGCGTGCTGCTGTAAGGTTAACCCTTAAATGTTTCAAAATGATTAACATTTAAATTTAGAAAAGTAATCAGAAAGTAATCAAATGTAATCAGACCAATCAAATCACCTTAACAAAGTAATTGAAACAGTTACACGACTTATTATATTTTAAATAGTAATCTGTAATCCATAACCCATTACATTTCCAAAGTAACCTTCCCAACACAGTTTAAAAAGTATAATTTCTAATTACGAGTACTTAATTTCTGGGTACACTCTTAAAAATAAAGGTGCTTCACGATGCCATAAAAGAACCTTTTCGTCTAAATGGTTCCACAAAGAACCTTTAACATCTGAAGAACCTTTCTGTTTCACAAAAGCTTCTTTGTGGTGAAAGAAGGTTCTTCAGATTATAAAAAGGTAAGAAAGAGATGCTTCTTTAAAGAACCTTTGACTGAATGCTTCTTTGTGGAACCAAAAATGGTTCTTCTATGGCATCGCTTGAAGAACCTTTTAAGCACCTTTATTTTGGTTGCTCTTTATTTTACAGTACGTGCACTTACAAGTACTGGTAATAAAAGGTAACTGCATGGGGTAGGGTTAGGTTTAGGGGTACACTCTAAAAAATGCTGGGTTAATATAACCCAGCGCTGGGTCAAAACAACCCTATACTTGTTTTGTCCCTTTTTAACCCAGCATTTTTTTAGAGTGTAGGTTCAGGGTTAGTACCTAGTTAATGTAATTACTATAATAAGTACATAACATGTACAAGGTAACAGGACTGTAAAATTAAGTGCTACCTTTATTTTTAAGAGTGTAACACTTAATTTTAAAGTGTCCTTGTTACACGTTACATGTACTTACTATTATAATAAAAATAAGTGATGCATAATTACATGCAAGTGACCTTAAGTCAAACCCTAAAGTAAGTAGATGTAGTTAATTAATAGTTAAATGTATAACACTGTAACAAGGACACCTTAAATTAAAGTGTAACCACATTTTTGCAATCTGATTACGTAATCCAGATCACATGTAATCAATTACTACGCAGCACTGTCCGTGTGTGTAAACATCAAGCCAAACCCCTCAGCTTCCTGTAGGCTGTCAGGGCCGGCAGGGTCTGGGCACTTTATCTTGCTGAGGAACGTGCTCGACTGTACTGTCTTTATTGGCAGGATGATGGAGAGAGGGCCTGCCTCCCAAGATAAACAACTCCTCTGTAGTCTGTGATGCTCTCCTGGCCCTCGCGCAGGCAGCTTCCAGCGTGATTAGCAGGCAGAGCTCTGCTGGCCACCCTCATTCACAAACACTGGCACAGCGAGCAGGTGGAGACTCGGACACAAGTGAACATAGGCTTAATTTATGTTGCTCAATCATCAGCTCTCAATGAAAATCTTTGTCGCTGTGAATACCCTTTGCAAGGCATCTTTGCTTGAGATGCCCAATTTTCACAATCTAACCAATTCTTGATGGATAAAATCTTCACGAAGAGCTCACTTCTATAAAAATGCTGTTACTCAACCCAGTGTTGGGTAAAATATAGACAAACCCAGCAATTGGGTTCTTTTGACCCAGCGGTTAGGTTAAATGTTTAACCCAACCTTCTGGTTAGTTACCCAAATGCTGGGTCAAAACAACCCAATCACTGGGTGTGTCCATATTTTACCCGATGCTGGGTTGTATTTAAGTGTAGACAAACACAATATATACTGGTGCCATATTGGTTACTGGCAAATATTAGACTTTTGTTTTGTTTGCTGGTTGTATCGGCAAATATTGTACATGTACTAATGCTCATTTTTCGCTATTTTTATACATAATTACCTATTATGTAACCCCACCTAAAGCTTATTATTTTAAAACAATTTATAACTTTAAAAATGTGCTTAGATTTTTAGATTGAACATGAATATACTTTCTCTCTTTCTCTCACTCTTTCTTTCTTTCTTTCTTTCTTTCCTTTCTTTCTTTCTTTCTTTTCTTGATGAACCTTTTTATTCTGCAAATATATTTATCATGGATTGGTCAAAAACGACAGTAAAAACACCACTCTAATTTTACAGCGAAGATGTTTTCTTTTCAAAATGCTGTCTTGAACTTTTCTGATTATTATCTAAAGGGGTCATATGATGCGATTTTAATGTTTCCTTTCTCTTTGGAGTGTTACAATCTATTGGTGCATAAAGAAGATCTGTAGTTGCAAAGACTAAAGTCCTCAAATCCAAAGAGATATTCTACAACATCTTCAGGACGCTACGCTCCATATGACTAATAAGCCAATTCTCAAATAACTGCCATGATGACTTTTGTTATACCCGCTTAAATGATATAAGTATGTTTATTTTGCTGTCCCAAGCTATAAAGACATGCGTTGTCTGTTCCCCGAATAGTGAGGTCAAAATATTAATTTAATGCAGGATCTAGAAAAAAATCTGTTTGATTAAACCAGAAAAATTAAAAATAAATAAACGAAAACAATTTTTATAGTTTGGGCTCCTAAACATTAGATCATTCTCACCCAAAGCAGTTATTTGTAAATGAAATGATCACAGATAATAATTTTGATGCACTCTGCTTGACTGAAACCTGGCTAAAAACAAATGATTATATTGATCTAAATGAGTCTACTCAACCCAAGCTACTGTTATAAGCATGAACCCCGTCAGACTGGCCGTGGCGGCGGTATTGCAACAATATATAGTGATATTGAGCAATTCCTTCAAAATGTAACCACGTCAACAAGGACAGGATCACAGTTGTAACTTCAGTGTCCGAGAAGCCTACTCCAACAAGTCGGGTCGTTCAATTGTCTGAACTATCCCAGACTGGTGCAAGAATTATGGCAAAAGAAGACCAGAATAAGTGCTTCAGGGTCGTAAGTGCTCGAATGGGTGTAACGTCTAAGGATGGGCTAGACTGTGTATAGACCACCAGGGCCGTAGACAGATTTCCTAAAATAATTTGCATATTTCCTCTCAGACCTATTGGTTACTATTGATAAAGCGCTAATTGTCGGAGATTTTATTATTCACGTTGATAATACAAATGATGCATTAGGACTTGCGTTTACTGACCTAATAAACTCTTTTGGAGTCAAGCAAAACGTCACCGGGCCCACTCATCGTTTTAATCATACGCTAGATTTAATTATATCGCATGGAATTGATCTTACTGATATATACTGTATATCGTACCTCAAAGTGATGTTACTGACCGTTTCCTTGTATCGTGCATGCTGTGTATTACTAATATTAACTATATGGCTTCGCATTATCGTCCGGGCAGAACTATTTTTCCAGCCACCAAAGACAGATTCACATATAACCTGCCTGATTTATCTCAACTGTTCTGTGTACCCGTAAATACACATGAACTAGACGAAATGGCAATATGAGCACTATTTTTTCTAATACTTTAGAAGCTGTTGCCCCCATCAAATTTGAAAAGGTTAGAGAAAAATGTACTGCGACATGGTACAACAGTAATACCCACTCTCTCAAAAAAGAAACTCGTAGTCTTAAGCGCAAATGGAGAAAAACAAACTTGGAAGTTTTTAGAATTGCCATTCGTGAAACGACCAAACAGTAGTGATCGCGGAATCCCTTTTATAGACAAAGGGCGGGCGTGCTCAAAAAGCTGCCAGGGCCGAGCATATCCATAAATTCATAGAAAATAACCAAAACAATCCACTTTTTTTTTTATTTAGCACAGTGGCTAGATTAACAAATAACCAGACGCCACCCGATCTAAATATTCCCTCACAGTTTAATAGTAATGACTTTATGAATTTCTTCACTGATAAAATAGATAACATCAGAAATACAATAACAAATGTAGATTCTACAGCGTATATTACTTTAGCTTCATTCATCGCACCAAATGATAAACTGCAGTGCTTTACAGCTATAGGACAGGAAGAGCTAAATAATCTTATCACTGCATCTAAACCAACAACTTGCCTGTTAGATCCTGTACCCACTAAGTTACTAAAAGAGTTGTTACCTGTAGCACCGTTTCTCAATTTTATTAACTTGTCGTTGTCTTTAGGTCCCGTCCCAAAAACATTCAAGCTGGCGGTCATTAAGCCTCTTATCAAGAAACCACAACTAGATCCTAGTGACCTGGCTAATTACAGACCCATCTCAAATCTTCCTTTTATGCCAAAAATTTTAGAAAAAGTTGTCTGTTCAATTGTGCTCCTTCCTGCAAAAAATATTATCTCTATGAAGAATTTCAGTCATGTTTTAGGCCCTACCATAGCACAGAAACTGCACTTGTTTAAATTACAAATGACTTGCTTCTTGCATCAGGCCAAGGCTGCATCTCATTGCTAGTTTAACTTAACCTTAGTGCTGCGACGCGATACATAGATCAAGACACTACTCAGGGGAGATGCGGATAATAAACTATACAGCTGGTTATTCACGGTCACTCTTGTAATATGGGCTCCCTTAGGATGGTCCTACTCTATCCGCTCGCTACCAGAATCACTTGTGCTCTGTCATTAATTGGAGTGCATCACTCGACATGTATCCCCACTAAATTAGGTCAAATTAATCCGACCACGAAAGAGACACTGTATCCTAAGGTCCTCTGGCAAGTAGATTAGAGTCGTCGACGAAGAGATAGAGGGGCGTACTATGTGCAGCAGAAACGAAGACACTTAGAGAGTAAGACTAAATGAAGCAGCAGATAACAGAAAGTAGTAAAATTATCACAACTAGATAATGACGCATGGTAACTCACTATATAACAAGACACACCACAAGTACACAACAAGTGTCAAGCTAACTCTAACACAAGATCGAGCTCTCTCCGAGTGGTTTAAAAATGTAAACGATTGGATACCAATATATAACAAAAAAAAGGAAAAGGGGAGAGAGGGATAAAATGAAAAGAAAAAAAAAAAAAAGAAAAGAAGGGAAAAAAAAAAAAAAAAAAAAAGGGGGGGGGGAAAGGGGACCTTTTATCCTCCTATTAAAATTCGGTAATACAGAGATAGTTTACTTTATTGCCAAACAGACCGTACACCGAATCTCGTGATTACATTTGCAACTATACGATGTGACTTACTCCTCTACAGTCAAAAATCTGGGTGTTATATTAGATAGCAACTTGTATTTTGAAAATCATGTTTCCCATGTTACAAAAACGGCATTCTTAGAAACATTGCCAAGTTACGAATTATGTTACCTGTTTCTGATGCAGAAAACTAGTTCATGCATTCATGACCTCTAGAATGGACTATTGTAATGCACTGCTAGGTGGCTGTCCTGCATCTTCAATAAACAAGCTACAGGTATTCCAAAATGCAGCGGCTAGAGTCCTTACGTGGTCAAGAAAATATGATCATATTACTTCAATTTTACAGTCTCTGCACTGGCTATCTGTTAAGTTCCGTATCAGTTACAAAGTATTATTATTTGCCTATAAGGCCCTTAATGGGTTTCTCTTGCGTACCTAACTAGTCTTCTACCACGCTACAAACCATCACGCTCCCTAAGGTCGCAAAACTCTGTACTTTTGGTAGTACCTAGGATATCAAAGTCCACTTAAGGAGGTAGAGCTTTTTCACATTTGCCTCCCAAACTCTGGAATAGCCTTCCTTTCCTGATAACGTTCGGGGTTCAGACACACTCTCTCTGTTTAAATCTAGATAAAGACACATCTCTTTGGCCAGGCATTCAAATAATGCCTCTCATAATCTTTTACTGCAGTCATATCTGATCAAATGCACATTATTATTCATTTAGTTTGGGTTAAACAAATCAATTTTGCTTGATTGTAACAGCAGCTACGTTATTTATGTTTCTATTTGTTTCTCTGTTTTTGTCACGGGATGTAACTAGATTTACACAAGCTTCAGTCTGGATTCAGAACACTGAGAAGAGATGAGGCAACCCCTCAGAGGACCTCAGATGACCCTGAAACAACATACAGAACTACCACATTTGCATCATATAATAATTGCTGTTAATAATTGCTGTTAATATTATTCATTGTCTGTTTTATTACGTCTTATATTGATTTTTCCGTTCTGCTGGTTCGTCTGGTCAGAAGAGAACTGGCCCCCGACTGAGCCTGGTTTCTCCCAGGTTTTTTCTCCATTCTTTTTGGGTTTCCCCTCCCAACCCCGAAATGGGGGGGGGAGTTTTGTTTCCTTGCCACTGTCGCCTTTGGTTTGCTTAGTTGGGGACACTTCATTTGATTGCAAAGATATTATTAAACTGAGCTGAGCTGGATGTTGACATCACTGAAATCAATGATGAACTGACTTTAACTGAAAAATTTGTGTTTACTATTGTCATTTTGCATTATTGACACACTATTTTCCTAATTAATGCTGTTCAGTTGCTTTGACACAATCTGTATTGTTAAAAGCACTATATAAATAAAGGTGACTTGACTTGACTAGAAACAGCCTACTACTGTTACTAAAGAGCTTATGCATATTGGAGGACTAACCCATACAGAAATCTAAAAAATTAGTTTGGTAATCACCAGTACTGTTAGTTTAGAGCAGCATTGGCACAAACCATAATTTGTTAAAAAACACACCTTACATAAATTTGTTAGCAGTGTATATATGAATATAGTTTAAATCTCTGCATTAAACATTAAAATAATAATAAAGACGATAAAGACGAATAAAATCACAAACTCAGTGGTAACCAATAGGTAAGAGTAATGTTCTGCATGAACACGTTCACTTTGACCAGTCACGTCATAGCCCGATTCGGATGGTAATTGTTTCTCATACGGACGTCTGTAAAAATAAATGTACTTATCACCTCAGTAATAAAACTCATGGATTCCGAATAACTGAAAGTGTTTTTGCGCTGAGGACACACACGCATCTGTCTAAGCGCCTGACAGGGCAAGCCATTACGCTAATGCATTATTTTAAAGCTTAAAATAAAGAATTCTCATGTTTTGGGCAGCTTGGATCACGTAACTCTCCTGCAGCATCTCATTCTGTTTCCGCCACTATTTTAGATGCATTTTGTCCATAGAAATAAGTAATTCAGTGCTCTAATTTGTGCTTTAAAATGCTTTAAAGATGTGCACCGATTAATCGATAATGCGAATCGTTGTCGATGATTTTCATAATCGATTTTATCGATTAGTTATTGCAGCCCTAATTGGCAGCACTCGGCACTGGTCGGGAAATGTTGCTGTTGAATAAAATATCTCCTTTTGAATTGGACTTTGAGCTTTGTAACTTTGCAGATCTTTTTTTTTATGCTCAAACAGCAACATTACAGACTAACTAAAGTCGAAAAAGTGAAAAAGCTTAATAGGACCCCTTTAAATACAATTTTTTTAATTATACCATTTTATTGTTAATTATTTAAATGAAAAAAATATATATATATATATTTTCAATGAATCCCTAATAAAGTCCACTATATTTTTTTAATGCTGAACATCCCGTTTTACTCGGAAATGTGTTGAGGAGGTAAAATGCATTGCAGATGTTGTTCATGACTTCAATAAGCGTTCAGTATCTTTGAAAAGTTGCTTTCCTACTTGAAACAGTCTGCGGACTGTGCTCCAATTTTGTCATTCACACATCTGTTATATCAATGGTAGCAACTTCAAAGTGAGACTCAGGTATACAACAGGCATGGCAATTAATTAATGGTGACTGCACTGAGAGTTTAGCACAGACAAACTGACAACTCATCAGTAGCCACTAAACTGTATCATCCAATGCTGTCAAGCAATTATCACATTCGGGTGCTGAAGCCTTATGAAATAAGCCTGCAGTATTCTTAGACCAGTTCTGTACAGATGAATGGGTCTGGACTAGTCAGAATCACCTGAATAATTCAGCGAGAACCTCGGATATCGTGATGCACAGTCACGGCCTAATGTATGTCGGAACAAAAAAAGATTTGCCGCACTAAAACATGGGAATAGCGAGACATTTCTTGCGACTGAATAATGGCATGCAAACTAACTCAGGAGAGCCACATGACACACTCAGCCCCCTTCCTGTGGACTACTTTCCCCGGCTTTCGCTGGAGTCACTGAGACTCCCAGCAACCACTGCAGCGCGCCGAGATCAGCAAGCTGAGTTTGCAGATTAGACCACCTGCCTCAACAATCCTGCTATCCTATTTATACCCCTGACAATAAATTACCGCTGGCGAGCCGGAGCCGGGCTCCAAAAGAGGCTGGCGCTACGTATGAGCCGTGAGAAAAAGACAAGCACTAATGGACGCAGTGGTGACCTTATTCTTTATTTCGCTTTAAATGAGCAATAGCGTTTCCGCACACCGGTTATACGTGCCAGGCACCTTTACATAAAAGTGCAGCTCGACTAAGACGCTTTGAAGGATATATGCTGTCGGCTGTAAACAAACAAGAAACGCATTCTGCCGGGCTGACATTTTTTATGAGTTTTGCTTTGTGCACACAAATGAAATGTTCTCTTGCATTCTGTTGTTGAAACAGCTAAGACAGCAGTGACAGGCAGCGCTGGAGACAAGATATTTGTTGGTTTAAAGCTTCTGAAAACAGAACTTTATACTGGATATTAAGAAGCAACCCAACACAGAATCAGATTTTTTACAGAGATGCACAATGTATTGGTACTATATCATTTATATTTTATATTTACATTATATGACCGACAACTTTATTTACTATATTAATTGTTAATGTTTCGTGAACTCCGCTGCATGCACACCAATGGCATTTTCTTGCATTGTTGTCGAAACAGTTAGTAGTCTGATGAAAGACCGCAATATATTTGTTGGTTTAAAGCGGTGTTTTTGATTCTGGAACTAAAATTTATATTGGATATCAAATGGTGACCCAACAATGTCCAAATCAACCACAACGTCCTTTAAATAAAACATGAAACGTATTTTTAAAAATGGCACTGGCTGAATAGGTTATAGTAAAATGTTGTATAAAACATGACAAAAGACAAAATCTGCACAAAATATTTTATTAAGATTGGCACTTACCAAGGACAGTTGCATTGCATCAAATAATTAAATTAATAATAATAATTCATTACATTTACATAGCGCTTTTCTAGGCACTCAAAGCGCTTTACATTGTCAGTGGGTATCTCCTCATCCACCACCAGTGTGCAGCATCCACCTGGATGATGCGACGGCAGCCATAGTGCGCCAGAACACCCACCACACACCAGCTTATTGGTGGAGAGGAGACAGAGTGATGAAGCCAATTAGCAGATATGGGGGTTATTAGGAGGCCATGATGGTCAGAGGCCAATGGGCAAATTTGGCCAGGATGCCGAGGTCACACCTCTACTCTTTTCGAAAGACATCCGGGGATTTTTAATGCCCACAGAGAGTCAGGACCTCGGTTTAACGTCTCATCCGAAGGACGGAATAGTAATTTGACATGAATATCTCGAAACAATATATCTCCTTTTTTAAATCGTGTCAGTTTATTTTGTTATTTAACTAAGCACATCTCTACTTTCTAGGTTCAGAAAACATGCCTCACATGTTTTCGGACGGATGGAAACAATATATCTGCTTTTAAATACTTTGTTTATTTAGTTATTTTAACTATGCACAACTGTATGGTATGTTGACTTTTACTTTTTGTAAATACTGTTACTATTTGAAATACTATTTCTTTCTATTCTTCAAAAAAAAGTATGTTCTCTTGGCCAAATGAATGAGCATGTTGAGGAAGCACACATCAGTCGTTCTCCTGTCAAACACTGCATGTCAATGTGAGTCATAAGAACAGCTGTTTGAAGCATGCGAGTCGTCTGCTTGTGTGAAAGAGAGAACTATTCAGAGCATGTTACTAATACCTTACACTTGTCAGGTTGGTTTCTCTCTCTAGCTTTTGGCCTGATACCCTGCTTAATGCCTTTTAAGCCTCTGTGACACCCACAAGCACAGACAGAGTTTCAGAATGGTTGGTCTAACGTGGGCTCAGACAGGGGCCTAATGTTAATCTCAGTAAACAAAGCCATTTGGCTCCTGACTGACAACTTTAATTGTAATACTCTGCTATGAAAAACCCATCAAACACTGTCTAATTAAAATGGACCAAACATCTGGGGCTGATGGAGCCTGTCGATTATTGATTAAAGCAGAGCAGTGCTGCGTAGATTACTTACAAATTGTAATCCAATACTGATTATAAATTACATGACAAAAAATTGTGGTTAGTAACATAATCAGGTAATATAAGTAATATAAAGTTAGGTAATATAATCAGACTACTTTTAAATTACTTTAAGATTACTTTTGAATTAACTTGTTTATCACACTTATTTAAATAGGATAATCTTGTACCATATTGATATAAAAATACAAAGAGAAAGAAAATATATTCCATTCAATATTATATACTCCAAACAAGCCTTCCAAAGTAATACATAGTTAAATAATAGGGGTGCTCCGATTGATCGGCATTCCGATCACTATCGGCCGATAATCACGTTGGGATGTTTGATTGGCAGTCTCTAAAAAGGCTGATCTCAAAAAAACAATCTCAAGCTGATGACGCTGCCATGAGAGGTTTGGGGACTGCAGCGGCACCGTCTCAGTCTGGCGTGGGTGAAATAATTATAATGCTATATTTCTTCATTTAATAACTTATAAAGTAATTTGAAAACTTGTATGAGACGTACATTTCACAAAACCGCATGAGGGACCAATCCACCGCGCTTTGCTCTTGCGCTCTCAAAATATGAAATGGCTTCAAATCACCCACACATCGCGTTTCCTCTGCTATAACGTATGCTACCACGCTGCACAGTTGACTGTTAGGAATTGTCACTTGCAATTTCACTGAGGCCTGGAAACATCGTACTAAAGTTTATTAAATGCATTTACTTTTTACATTTTTTTGCCCGTGTTTATAGTGCATCACACGCTCGTGCACACTCGCAGCACACACACATAATTCCAGGTTCACATTACTCCATTTGCAGTGCAAATGTGGTGCATATTTTTTCCGCGCTCATGTTAATGGATTAATACAGCGTGCACACTGCACACGGTTGCGGTCCAGCAGTGCGTTCAGGAGCGGTCTGCAGCAGTGCAGAGATCGTTTCTAGAGCCCGACCGATATGGGTTTTTTGGGGGGCCGATGCCGATACCGATATTAAGGAGTAAAAAAAAAGGCCGATACCGATATATCAGACGATATTCTTTATGTGTAGGCTATATAATAGTACAGTATAGTCAAAAGTTTGGACACACTTCCCATTCGTGTGTCCAAACCTTTGACTGGTACTGTACTATAATACAGTCTTATAGCCTACATAAACAGAAATACTTTAGGCCGACTATATTTATACTACAGGAAAACACATTTTTTTTTTGTTTTTTTTTTTTGGGAATGAGAACAAATGTGGTGATCAAACACTTATAATAATGTGACGAACATAGGCCTATGTAATGGAGGCAGTGTATTTAACAATTTAACAATAAACTTTATAATTCAAAATGAGTCTGACATCAGTGCACTTAACAGTAAACTTCACTTCACTTTTAGTAAACATTTCATTATTATAAATAACTTGAATAACACAAATAGAACAAAAATATATATAACTTGAATTAAGAAATTAAACAAGGTAACTGTAGGACAAGCAAGCTACTGCCAAACCAACAGGCGCAGGTTTATGCAGGAAGCACAGCTTTTCCAAATGTAAACATCTACAATGAATAAATAATAAAAATTAATAATATTTTTTTCACAAACTCTGTGTTCTGGTAATCCAATGAACATGCAGGACATTCATATTTAAATCGTCTTTTTGCAGTTTACGCACGACCAATGAAGTCTTATGTTTGCTGCGCTGCAAGTGCTGAATTAAAGTAACAGCGCATTGTTTGCGGTAAATATGAAAACGAAAATGTAGCAATTGCACCATAAATGCATATAATTAAAGTATACTGTCTTTCAAAGTCAACACATATAAGGCTAGTTTTAAAGGAAAAGAGCACTTTTAAGTAAACAAGGCAATAATAGATGGCACTCGTGGAGGTAGGAAAACAAAAGTTCTTTATGAACTGCAGGATTGCTTGTAATAAAGAATTAAATGCAAAAGGAAAGGCAGTAGAGCTGACTATTTCTGTCAATGGTAAGTTTGTGATAACGTAAGAAAAGCAGTTTAAATGTTTTGCCACTTGCTTGAGCAACTTAATATATAAATCTAGATGTAAATGCAAAAGTAAATAGCATCGAATGATGTGTTGCATATATTTATTGTGTTTAGACATGTCTGTGAAAGATTGTATTGTACTGTGTAAAAAAAATAATCACAATGCTGAAAAAGCATTTTCAGTGACAATGTTTGGATTTGAAATCAAAATAATGGATAAATGTTGTGTTTGTGGTAAACAGCCACGGATCAGTAGCGGACTTTTCTGTGAAAGCACAGTCCGTGCTGCTTCCCCTCTCACAAGATTCACCTTGGAGGGGAATTCCCCCCATTTTCAAAAATGAAATTCAGGCCTTGAATAAATGTCTAAAAATCCTGATTTGAGTATCACTATATATAGCTATAAATGATAAAAAGAAGGCCTTAAAAAGATCGGTATCGGTGATCGGCCTCAAAAATCCTGATCGGAGCACCCCTATTAAATAACCAAGAGTGATAATTAAAAAAAAAAAAAAAAAAGTGGTGTAACGTTGATGCAACATTGAAATGTTGAGAAAACGCTTCCTAAAATTTAAATAGTTTCTGTAAATCTGTGGCATCTCAATTTTCTGTGTAATTATAGTTTCATCAGTTGATGCAATGTTGAAATATTGAGAAAACACTTAAAATGAGTAATAATTAAAATGAATAAATTCTCAATTTATAATAACAATAATTTGTTATTGTGTGGATAATATGTAATCAATAAAAAAGTAACTGTAGTCTGATTACAAGCAGTTTGCAATGTAATATACAGTCAGGCCCATATATATTTGGACACCGACACATTTTTTTAAATTATTTTTAGTTGTTGACCAAAACATATTCAAGTTACAGTTATATAACTTGGGCTCTGAGCTTTAACTTCAGGGTATTCTCATCACAATTGGAGGAAAGGTGAAGGAATTACAGCTCTTTATACTGTACCTCCCCCCTTTTTCAAGGGACTATAAGTAATTGGACAGTTGACTCAAAAGCCATTTCATGGACAGATGTGTGCTATTCCTTCTAAGGCTGCACAATTTAGGAAACCGTTCATATTGCGGTTATTGAGGTCAATATTGCGATATGCGATTATAATAAATGGTATCATGAGTCAACTTGATGGGTTAAGGAAAATGCACACACAGATTAGTGATAATGCTAAAATGTGTATTTGTAAAACTAGAAATATTTTCAAAAACAATTTTTACAAAATGAAATAACATTTGCATTAATGTAAACTTATTTTCTCAAAAGTATAGCCAAATTAAATAAAGCCATACACATTTTCACAAAAATAAGATATTTTAAACATTTTGTCCAAACAAACAGGGTCATTTACGCAGAATGTAACATACTCTGTACACTATAAACTCTTTTGAAAAGGAAACTGGATATAAAATTGTGGTTCACTCAAACTCAAAACACCAAATCTTTTTTTTTTTTTATGACCAACTGGTACTTCCAAAACCTCTTTCAAAAAAGTTAAACTTATCACATTAGAGGTTTTTTGCCAAAAAGACAAGCATATCCACTTTCTCTGGTTTCAGAGAGGAGCGATGATTCGACACAACATCACCACTAGTGCTAAAAGCGCTCTCTGATACAGAGCTTGTTGCTTGTATGCCCATATATTTCTGTACTAGTTTGCATAGCCTAGGGAAGCTTACTTTGTGGAACTTCCACCATTTCACTGGATCTTCTCCATGGTCTACACATGGCATGTAAATGTAAGCATTGAGTTCAGCGGCCACGGTTTCTCTAAACTGTGCCATGGAATCAAATGTGGATGACAATGATGCTCTTGGTGCTGTGCATGTGGTTTCCTTGAAGAAACTGGCCAGAGTTTTCTTCTTGGCTTTAGCAGCAGGTGGACTTTCCACATCCATGCTATCATTCTCCGTCACTGCAGTGCTTTGGGCTACAGACGGCTGGTGGTGAATTTCCTGAAACAAATAAACAATGCACATGTTTTAGAAATTTGTTACACTTAATTCTTATCAGTTAAGTAAACTCTGTGGTTTCACTCACTATCAACTCAGAGATGGCTCGTTCCTTTAAGGTCTGGGTCACTTCTTCAGAGATCTTCAGAACCTTGCGTCTAGGAAAGTGGTGAAGTTTAGCAAGTCCTGCATGCCTTCATATTTGTTGTTGAGGTAGCTAAGAATTTTTGATTTCAGTGATTTGGTCAGGTCAGTGTCTGCTTCGTCTTCAGCCAGCACTGAGGTGTTCAGAAGATGCAGAGCAGGTTTCACACAAGATATGCCCACATAACGTTCACCCGATAAGGCATCCGTAAAGTCCTGGAGTGGGCTTAGTGCCTTGTTTACAGATTCCAAGACCTCCAGGTCCTGCCATGAAGGGAGTAGGTGTCGCACTTTGCGGTCTGTAGAGAGAACCTTGGACAATGCACTTTGCTGCTCCTGGACTCTTGCTATAATTTTCTGAGTGGAACCCCATCGTGTTGAGCAGTCTGTCACCATGGCATGCTCTGGGAGGTTGATCTCTCGTTGTGCTTCCCTCAAGGCCACTCTTTTCTTCCAGCTATGGGAGAAGTGGCCCACAATTTTCCTGCATATCCCAGTAGCTCTGTTAATGCACTGTGCATTATCTTTCAGAGCATTTTCTGTGAATGTTAAGATGAAAAACCTTTACTTACTACAGTGACATTGCAAAACATTTAATATTCACATTCTGATTACATGCCCAATTCATATTAATACACTCTAAAAAATGCTGGGTTGTTCCAACCCAATTTGGGTCAAATATGGACTAACCCAACTTTTGGGTAAAAATTTAATGTAAAAGTTTAACCCAACGGTTGGGTTAGTCCATATTTGACCCAAAGTTGGGTGGGTTGAAACAACCCAGCATTTTTTAGAGCGTAGCATAAAACAGTAATACAAAAATGACAACACACACGCACACAGTGTTAAAATTTATCAAATCATGTCACCACTCTAGGCCTAATTAATGATATTGGAGTAGTAGGCGAATAGCTATGGCAGATTTGTTCTTTACACTCATCCATCTCTTACAGAGTTATGTTTAATGCTAATTATTAGCCCTAAATGAAATAAGCCACTCCTAGTATCTTTTGTGGCACACAGAATTTTACATTGTATTTAAAATTATTTAATTAATAAATCGAGGGTACAACTGCTCCTAATCCTATAGTTAATTGCTCTTAAAAGTACAGTAGTTTAAAATATTTGCTGTAGTGTAATAACAAAATATTAAATCAATTTAACTTACCAATGGCCAAATGAAGTCTATGCCCAAAACACTGGATTCTAGTCCACTGATTAAGCTCCACCGCTTTAACAATGTTGGTGCCGTTGTCTGTTGTGATGGCGTCCTGACGCTCCTCACAGAGGTCCCATGCAGCCAGTGCCTCTCTCAAGCCCAAGGCTATGTTCTCTCCTGTGTGGTCATTGGGGAAATACGATGCTTTTCAATTCAAACCCCTCGTCGACAGTGCACAGTCAAGCTAATATACAGTTCACTTGTCCTGCTTGACCACAGATCTGTAGTGGTTGAAAAGAACGTCACCGTAGCCATTTCCTTTTGAACTTCGTCACGGCGCGAGTTATAAAGTTTAGGGATCGCTACTTGAGAAATAGTTTTGAGAGGGCAGCTGGTACCTCTTGTCCAGTGTACGAATCATTTTCTGAAATCCCACTTTACTAACGGTGTGTATGGGCTTCATGTCTTTTGCCAAGCAGTGCGTTATGGAGTCTGTGATTCTTTATGTCTAGGTGAAGACTCATCATATGGCGTGAGCTTTGTTTTGTTTGGGGAACAGCTTGTGCCTTGTTTCCTTCAGTTGTCTCTTTACTAATCTGGGTTTTCACTGTCATGCATTCATCGTATTTTTCTCTGTGCTGTTTCAGGTGCTGATATAAATTTGTCGTATTGCCACATGATGTAGCAACTTTAATTTTGCAAATCTTGCAGAGTACCTCTCTCTGCTCAGTGCAAGTAACCTAAAATTTAAAATATCGCCATATAACAGAGGTAGAGGTTTTTTGGCTACCAGATCAGTGTCGATCTCCTCGCCATCCATCTTCGTTCTGGTCTCTCCTCGCTGCACTGCGCACACAAGTGACCACTGACCACACACACCACACCATTCCCCAACATTTCACCCCCATTTTGTCCCCTAAGTGCTCTGCCTCAATTACTGGACACGGGCACACAAACTCGGGGGAGGGAAAACTGTTCTCAGAAAGTATGTGTTCTCAAGTCCACACATTTTGACCTTCTTATAAATCGCACAGGTTGACGTCGCGATTGCGATTGTGATACGATTAATCGTGCAGCACTAATCCCTTCTTTATTTCTACATCAATTAAGCAGGTAAAAGACCTGGAGTTGATTCTAAGTGTGCCATTTGCATTTGGAAGGATCTCTCCACACAAGTGAAACAGACAATTGTTAGGCTTCAAAAGCAAAACAAATCCATCAGAGAGATAGCACTGGGAACATTTGGAGTGGCCAAATCAACAGTTTGGTAGATTCTGAGAAAAAAAATAACACACTGGTGAGCTCAGAAACATAAAAAGGCCTGGACATCCACGGAGGATAACAGTGGTGGATGATCGGAGAATCCTCTCCATGGTAAAGAAAAACCCTTTCACAACATCCAGCCAAGAGAAGAACACTCTCCAGGAGGCAGACGTGTCTCTGTCAAAGTCTACAACCAAGAGAAGACTTCACCAGAGCAAATATAGAGGGTTCACCACAAGCTGCAAACATGGCCAGATTAGACTTTGCCAAAAAAAAAAATATCTAAAAAAGTCAGACCATTTCTGGAAAAGCATTCTTTGGACGGCTGAAATTAAGATCAATCTGTACCAGAAAGACGGGAAGAAAAAAGTATGGACAAGGCTTGGAACAGCTCATGATCCAAAACACACAACATCATCTGTGAAACATGGAGCAGTGTGATGCATGAGCGTGCATGGCTTCCAGTGGCACTGGGTTACTGGTGTTTAGTGATGATGAGACAAGACAGAAGCAGCCGGATGAATTCTGAAGTTTATAGAGATATACTCTCTGCCCAGATTCAGTCAAATGCAGCAAAGCTGATTGGGCGGCGCTTCATAGTACAAATGGACGATGACCCAAAACATACTGCTCAAGAACCCAGGAGTTTTTGAAGGTAAAAAAAGTGGAATATTCTGCAATGGCCAAGTCAAGTGATCTCAACCCGATTGAGCTGCATTTCACCCGCTGAAGACAAGACTAAAGACAGAAAGAGCCACAAACACACAGCAACTGCAGTAAAGACCTGGCTAAGCGTCACAAAGAAGAAACCCAGTCTCTGCTGATGTCCATGAGTTCCAGACTTAAGACAGTCATTACCTGCAAAGGATCTCAACAAGAATATATATTAAAAAAAAAATTACATTTATTAATTTCATGATAGATTTATTTGTCTAATTCAATATGAGCCCTGAAACCGGTGGGGCTGTGTATAAAAATGGTTGTAATTCCTTAGTTTGTGTTATATTTTTGTTCAACCCCTTGAATTAAATCTTAAAGTCCGCACTTCAATTTCATCTGATTGTTTCATCTAATTCTTTTCCGGTGGCATACAATCGAGCCAAAGGACTGAAAAATTGCGACAGTGTCCAATATATATGGACCTGACTGTAATATTATTACCCCCAAAAATACGTCATTTTCCAGATTACTTGTAATCAGTTACTACCCAGCACTGAGAGCGGCACAAAGACATCATCAAGACACCACAGGTAACCTTCTTAGGTGTGCTAAATATAAAACCAGAAACTTGCAAATGTGGGAAAACCGCAGTGTTTGCCAGCGATGTGGTATTAGGTTGGTTGCCAGGGTTTTGCTGTGCAGTTTAACGCATTGCTATGCAAATCTCTCTGATATTCTGGACTGTAAATATTGCCAGGGAAAGTTTTTCCAAGCATTTCATCGTCCACTACGGGAAAGGTATCTAAAAGAAATTCCAACATGCTCTCCTGAAGTGCTTCAGGTAATAAGACTGGAGGTTTTTCAACAGCCAACTTTCTTGAATAATTCTTACAACAATTTATTTTTAGCCGGAGAGGAAACTGGAGGCTGGTAAACACTGACAGCATGCAATTAAACTGCTTGTTCTGTTCGGCAGAAACATTTTTTGTGTTAATAACAAAAAGTAGCATTACTTGTCATTGACAACTTTTATATAAATGACCTGCCAGAAAGCGTGACACATACAGCAATGAAATGCGGTCAGAATGAGGGATTGTACGACACATTGCATCGATTATCAACAGATGAGTGATGAGTTTATTTGGATCATAAGACTGCTACTTCAATATGCTTCTAATTTACGACATAACGCAAATGAGCAATCCCTCCAAACTTAATAGACATTAGGGCTAATTTGTGCAGTATCTATGACCCTTTCTGAGGAACATTAATAATGGCTATTTAATACAGCAGATAATTGATGTCTCTGTGCATTTCCTTATAATGTGGTTTTAATCAGCAATTTGCATGCCTGACACAGGATTTTACTCTTCAACTCCAATTGGCTACAACACAAAACAGAGGTAAAAGTAGAGCATAATTAATGTGCTGGCTTTAATATAACACAAACCCACAACGCTGGCCTACATAACCACAAAAAAGCCTCTTTATAAGCAGAGCAGAGCAAAGTAAAAAAGTTGTGTTCACAGCTTCACACCATCCCGATGAGCATTCAATATAGTGGGCTAATCTGCACGAGTGTGTGTTGATGGTATATCTGTTGGCAGCAGGAATAATTATTCTGCGTATTGTAATACTCTGCATAGGCGTGTTGAAGGAAAAGACTGAACTAGAGGACAGGGGATTCCTGAAAAGCCCACACACTATTCAGCATTACGAATGAATTATGCAGCAAGAAGCAATTTACTATCGCTTCACAACTCTTTGGATGTTTTAAAATGCCATGTAGTGCAGATATGAGAAGTTCCATTCTAATATAAAGGACAACTGGACTTTATTTTTTTCACCTGAACCAAAGGTCATATTTACTGTGGAAGCCCATTTCTGCAATGAATTAAAAAAAAAAAAAAATTTAAAAAGGTAATCAATACCTGTAATCTCACCAATTCTCCTTTTTTTTCTTAGAATTGCAAGATATTAACATTAAATAACAATGAAATTGCGATACATAAACTCACAATTCTGAAATTTCTCTTAAAATTGCACAATATAAACTTGCAAATGCATGTTATAAAGTCAGAATAGCGTGACAAAGTTATTTTTTGGGGGGAAAAAAGACTATTCTCTCACAATTTTTGCAAGTTTATATCTCATAATTCTGAGAAAAAGTTCCGAATAAAGTCAGAATTGTAAGATAAAATAAAAAGTAAATTACCTTTATTTAGTGGTGCAAACAAGCTTCCAAAATTTAACACGGCATTCATTTAATACTGTACTTTACCATTAGTTAGCAATTTCTAATTTGCACTGTAAAATTGTCAAAGTAGTAACATTTTAGATATTAAAGCATGCAGCTGAACTCACTAAAAATTAAACTATATACTACCTAAATTAAAACATGTTGCCTTCAAATATTTATCAATCAAGTAGTCTAAACATTAACCATTCTATTAGATAAAGCATGTTTTTAAATGATAAATAGTTGAATTTTTTGATCAAGTTAAATGAATAAAAATAAGAAATGAATGCCATTTCAAGCTGATAGCAAGGTTATGGCCTCCTATCATTAAAAAGAGGATTAAAACTCACACACACATAAATGATTCGGTTTTGATTCAAATTAATGTTTTATTCAAGTGAGAATAGGGAAATCCTACATGCGCTCCAGTTTTGGTGTCAATACATGCTTAAAGAAATATTTTAAATATCAATACACCATGAGCACAACGTTTTTAATAAAACGCATTCATAATGTATTCTGAATATTTTTAAGCTTGCAAAAACACTTAATAGCAGATTTCTGTTAAGTGCACTTAATTAAATGCCACTGACACAAATGATACTTCAATAAATGTCCCATATTAGCATTTGAACACCGCTGTCTGTCAGTCTGATGACACACTTATTTCCCAGTCGCTCAAAATTATCTGGGCACG